>CM059450.1:15914012-16308445 GCA_030390025.1 Squalus acanthias
GCCTCAGAGAAAGCTCTTCTACACTTAGGCATTACACTGAATTATATAGTATTTAGAGCACAGAAACAGGCCCTTCGGTTCAACTGGTCCATGCCGGTGTTAATGCTTCCCCACGAGCCTCCTCCCACTTTACTTCATCTCACCCTATCAGCATAACCTTTTATTCCTTTCTCCCTCATGTACTTAGCTAGCTTCCCCTTAAATGCATCTGTGCAATGCGCCTCAACTATTCCATGGCGAGTTTGACATTCTCACCACTCTCGACGTTTCTCCTCAGTTCCTTATTGATTTATTAGTGACTAACTTATACTACTGGCCCTTAGTTTTGCACTCCTCCACCAGCGCAAACATCTTCTCTACGTCTGCCTTATCGAATTCCTTCATAATTTTAAAGACCTCCATCAGGTCACCTCTCAGCATCGACTTTCACTTCACTGTGAGGGAGGAGGACACAAGCACTGCTGAACTTGGCGCCACTAACAGCCAGGTAATAAATACAGTCGGGGTATGGTAGCGAAGTGCTTATGTTACTGAACGAATAATCCAGAGACTGTAACTTCAAATTCCACCTCTGAGAATTTGAATTCAGTTTAAAAAAGCAAATCTGGGACTAAAAAGCTGGCACAAGTAAAAGTGATCACGAAGCTGTCGGATTGTCGTAAAAAACCAACTGGTTCACTATTGTCATTCAGGGAAGAAAACCCCGAGAATACTTCAATCCCTTGTGATTCAAGGGTATTAATTCCAGTGCCCAACACCATCAGACTTTAAGGGGGAGAAATTCAGTATCGCCCCATTTGGGGCGCAATTATCGGCCGGGTGCAAAGATTAGCGCCCGGCGCTAATTATCGCCACCGACTGCAAACTTGACTTTTATCGCCCCTGGTAGTGATTGGAGCGCTAAATCGGGCGCTTCACACCTGTCTTAAGGCGCAAAGGCCGAGGAGCGAGGCGCTACCTCAGAGCACTGGCGAAGCTCATGTGATGTCAGTCAGCAATGAAACACACACACAATGGCGCGGGCCAGTTCTTAAAGGGGATGGTTAATCTTGCTTTCGATCCACATCCTGCTCATTGCAGCCTTGAATCTCGGCCTGGAGAGACTTGCACATCAAATCTGCTGGAAAGAACAATGGAGAGTACCAGGCAAAGAGCTCAGAGTGCAGCCCCCACAGTCTCTTCTAAATCGATACAAGGAATGGCAAATCAAAATGAACCTGCAAAGTGCTGCTCAGTACCCAAAACTCCTTCACACAACGTTGAATCTCTCCAGAAGTCTCTCTCTCTCTCTCTCAGAATGTGTGGTTCAAAAATGGCACCAACAATAAAAGGCAGGAAGCGGTCACCTTTAAATAGCGCTCCCCCAGTCCCTTCATGACTGCAAAACGCTCCCCTCAACCTGTCGTTGCTAGCGTCAGGCGGTAAGGCAGGGGGCGCCACTCAATTTCCGCTCCGGCGCGATACCGGGGCGTTGCGCACTCGACTGACGTCACGGTCTTCCGGCGCAGGAGATCTTGGTGGTAGTGTTTAGCGCCGCCGCAAAATGTCTAGTTAATTTTGCGAGCGGCGCAAACTTCGCCGCGCCTGGGCGCTAGATGCTTTGCGCCCCATTAGCGCCCTTTTAAGGCGCTAACGGGAGGTGCAACCAACTGAATTTTTCCCCCTAAATCTCTGCCAACCCAGTTCTCCTGGGTTTGGACATCACACATAGTGAAAGTTACCAAATGTAAACTGTCAACTTGGCTTAGCTCCAAGTTTCCAATCCAGAAAATCATCTGAAGACATTCTTCAGTTATCAAACTCAGCTTCCCCAGGGCCCCAAGGGGAAGCATCCCAAAGACATTCAAATTGTCTTCATTGACATCCTAAATCGAACCGTGGATGAGAGAGCCAGAGTTCAGTAAACCTCTAATAATAAATAAAAACCGAAAATGCTGGAAATACTCAGCAGGTCAGGACGCATCTGTGGAGCGAGAAATAGAGTTAACGTATCAGGCCGATGCCCTTTCATCAGAACTGCCAGGTCCTTCTCCTCTCTGGTCCGAGTGACAGCCAAGAGAGTCAAATAACACAGCGTGACAAGTGTATCACAAACCATAATACACTGTTCTGACGAAAGGTCATCGACCTGAAACATTAGCTGTTTCTCTCTCCACAGATGCTGCCTGACCTGCTGAGTGTTAGCAGCATTTTCGGTTTCTATTTCTGCTTTCCAGCATCTACAGTATTTCGCCTTTGTCCAGTAAACCGTTCTCTGCTCTGTTTGTCTGGACTATTTATATCCTGTTCTTACAGAAATTTTTAAGCAGGAACATGATGATTTATCTTGCAGTTCTGCTTAACACAGTGCAGTTCATCAAGACCAAGACAGAAACACAGAGATCATTCAATAGTTACTTCTCAATCCATTCTGATTTCTTGCCCCGCCTTTGCATTTGTGCCATGGGGAATTGATTGCTGACTGCCCAAGCCAGCTTCGCAGCCCTCAAAGCAAAAGAACAGCTCCATCTTCTCTGACTCGGATTGTTGCTTTGCCAGTTTTGCAGAGCGCGAAGATGAAATATATTTCTTATTCTAATAATGGATATTTATCAAAGTGAGGGGTGTCGGTACTGGGAAGTGGAATAAGAACATAAGAACATAAGAAATAAGAGCAGGAGTAGGCCATACGGCCCCTCGAGCCTGCTCCGCCATTCAATAAGATCATGGCTGATCATCGACCTCAACTCCACTTTCCTGCCCAATCTCCATATCCCTTGATTCCCCTAGAGTCCAGAAATCTATCGATCTCAGCCTTGAATATACTGAAAGACTCAGCATTCACAGCCCTGGGGGACAGAAAATTCCAAAGATTCACAACCCTCTGAGTGAAGAAATTCTTCCTCATCTCAGTCTTACATGGCCGACCCCTTATCCTGAGACTATGCCCCCCTAGTTCTAGACACTCCAGCCAGGGGAAAACAACCTCTCAGCATCTACCCTGGCAATCCCCTTCAGAATTTTGTATGTTTCAATGAGATCACCTCTCATTCTTCTAAACTCCAGAGAGTATAGGCCCATTCTACACAATCTCTCATCATGGGACAGCCCTCTCATCCCAGGAATCAATCTAGTGAATCTTTTCTGCTTTTTGTCCCCAGTGTCAATATTCTGTTTTTTTATTTCACATTTCCAACATCCGCAGTATTTTGCATTTGTATATAATAGTCACTCGGGTGAAGTACCAGAGAGGACTACTGGTGGAAATATACCACAGCACGAGTCGACACATTCAAGAGACAAGTGGCAAAACTGTACAAACAAATGCTGGAAATACTCAGCAGGTCAGGCAGCATCTGTAGAGAGAGAAACAGAGTTAACGTTTCAGGTCGATGACCCTTCGTCAGAACTGGAAAAAGTTGGAGATGGAACAGGTTTTTTTTTAAGCAAGTGTAGGGGCAGGGAGAGGAGGGGGGGCGGAGGAAAGAACAAAAGGGAAGGTCTGTAATAGGATGAAAGGCAGGAGAGATTAAGAGGCAAAAGGGATGATGGTGCAAGGCAAAAGGAGATGGTAATGGGATCTTTATGACTATTATATATGTGTGTGTCTAGACAGTGAGTATCAGCATGGAGGACATCATAATTGGGCCCACTTCTGACATCCACACATGAGCACTTCCCAGCAGGGGTCACTGGATATCAGGAACAGCAACTCTGGCGGGTTTCCCCATTGCAGCACCTTGGGTCACCCCTCCGCACCCTCCCCCAATAACCCAAAAAGTCTTAGGCCAGTGGTAGAGACCCTACACAGCCTGAAATCAAACATAAGACCACCTGAAACCCAGTATCGTCTGATCATTCGAGCTCAGTGGCAGCATTAAACGCTCCCAGGTCAGGTTCAGCTCTGCTGGCTGAGGAACCTGTCCATCCCATTCCCCTGTCTGGATAACTTTTAAAAAATCAAAGTTAGAACAAAAGTTAGGAGTTTGCCGCGCTTTTACTTGTGTTAAATTGTGCCTTGTGGGATGTAGGGCTGGAGAAGATTGCAAGGCCAGGGGAGGATATGAAGACAAGGATGAGGATAAGGATCTGCAAATCGTGGACCGGGAGCCAGGGACGACTGGGCGCAGGGGATTCCCTACAAACGTGGATAGCAGCAGGGGAATTCTGGATGGGTTGGAGTTTGTGTAAGGTAGAGCTGAAGGATGAGGGTGGGGAAGAAAAGGGAGAAATAAGGAGAGAGAAAGACACGAGTCCTGTGGTTCCCTTGAAGGTTTCTGTCATTTGCAGGGGTGTATGAAACAGAACAGGCCGGGTCTGTGCATCACCAAACCAGCAATTATCAAAGCACAGGCCCATTGAGAAATGGCACTCGTGGGTTAACGCAAGGTGCTGGTGTCGGCTAATTGGAAAGCTTATATTTCTTTCATACGTGGCAAAATATTGGATCGGTTTCTTTGTCTACACCCCCTTGTGGTCAGGCCAGGTCAAAATGCAGCAAACAATCAGGGAAATGCAGGAAAACAAACATGTAGTTTACGGGAAAGTTGGACCAGTGTTATCTGGCAACAGAAGGTCATGACAGTGAGGTGGCTGAATCAACAGTTACAAGCCGAATAGGTGTTTCAGGTTAAACTACATGAGGTAAATCACCTCTCGTACCACGACCTTGTGACACCTGTAAACATGCAGTGCATACATGTGATACATCTGCTCTCAACTGGAGACATATACATTTTCATGAGTCTATGATGCAATGGATTCCTGGAACTTGGGCTTGTTTACATTACGGGTGCAGCTGATGGAGGGAGATCTGCACGTTTGGGCTTGGCTGCGCGCCTATCGTCCAAAATCATCTGCAGAGCCCCAGGTTCGATTCCTGACCTGTCCTGAATGAGCTGTTCTCAGCTTAGCCAATCGTCGGGGTGCTGCAATTAGCCTCAGCTCCATGTGGTCGGGAGGGAATCAGCCAAGGTTCCCAGTGCTTACTGCTACCGAGTGACCCCTACCTGAAGGTCCTTGTGTGTGGACAACATCCAGTCATGGTGACCTTCCACCCCTGTGTCAAGTCGCCTGCCTGCACTCACTGTACAGGCTCACATATGAAGAAGAAAACGACTTGCATTTCTGTAGCGCCTTTCACGTCCACCGGACGTCTCAAAACGCTTTACAGCCAATGAAGCACTTTTGGAGTGTAGTCACTGTTGTAATGTGGGAAACGCGGCAGCCAATTTGTGCACAGCAAGCTCCCACAAACAGCAATGTGATAATGACCAGATAATCTGTTTTTGTTATGTTGATTGAGGGATTAAATATTGGCCAATACACTGGGGATAACTCCCCTGCTCTTCTTCAAAATAGTGCCATGGGATCTTTTACGTCCACCTGAGAGAGCAGGCGGGGCCTCGGTTTAACGTCTCATCCAAAAGACGGCACCTCCGATAGTGCAGCACTCCACTGGGAGTGTCAGCCTAGCTTTATGTGCTCAAGTCTCTGGAGTGGGACTCGAACCCACAACCTTCTGACTCAGAGGCGAGTGTGCTACCCACTGAGCCACAGCTGACACTGAAGAATCATCACTGGCACAGTATTCGTGGGCTATCTGTGCACTAGCTTAGATCACGCCTTCAGGAGAGAGAAAAATACCGAATACATCAGCATATGCTGAGCAGAGGAACCACAGAGCCCAGGTACCTGATCAGAGATCGATTTGGGAACAAAAGTTCCAGAACGCAATCCATATCAAACACCTTGGGGGTCATTTTGACTTTGGGCGACAGTGTAAAACAGGCGATATCAGATCAGCCGCCTGTTATCCAGCACTCCCAATTTTTATTTCCATGAAGTTAGTGGAGAGATGTATAACGGGTATCACCCATTTTACCCTACCGGCCAAAGTCACTGTGCCTCAATTTCCTTTAAACATTCTTAACAAAGAGGTCTGTTCTCGTACTGAAAGAGTTCATCCTTTTTCCAACAACAACAACTTGTCTTTATATATTTAACGTAGTAAAACGTCCCAAGGTGCTTCACAGGAGCGATTATCAAACAAAATGTGACACCGAGCCACACAAGGAGAAATTAGGGCAGATGACCAAAGGCTTGGTCAAAGAGGTAGGTTTTAAGGAGCATCTTAAAGGAGGAAAGAGAGGTAGCGAGGTTTAGGGAGGGAATCTCAGGGCTTAGGGCCTCGGCAGCTGAAGGCACGGCCGCCAATGGTGGAGCGATTATTATCGGGGTTTCTCAAGAGGCCAGAAATGGAGGAGCACAGATATCTCAGAGGGTTGTGGGGCTGGAGGAGATTACAGAGATAGGGAGGGGGCGAGGCCATGGAGGGATTTCACAAAATACTAATTAATGGCTTTATAACCCTTTACATCCCAAGCACATGCTGACATTGCTGCTTCAGACCAGCACAGAGGACCCATGGTAAGATTAGCCTGGGAGTTCAAAACAGACAGACAGAGAATATCAAGGACTGGGGACACACTGAACATTATTTCTTCCTTCAGAATTTTCTCTAGCGACTTTTTAATTCTGTTAGCGGCTGGAATCCTGGTGGAATCTCAAAAGGTGGCAGTCCACACACCTTCCCCTTGGCAGAGGCTGTGTTTGGAGCACTTATGAGAGGGGTTTAAGGCAGAACCTTTCAACCAGAGGTACCCAGACCCTTGAGGTCGGTGAGGGCATCAGACTTCTGTATGTCTGTCATCAAGATTCTCGAGGTTTTTTCTGTATCTGTTCATTTATTGCACATTTTCCCCACTGCTGTATGCTGATAAAAATCATTTTCTGTAGCACAATTTTTCTTTGGGACTTTTGAAAGTTAAGGCAGGGGGGTCCTTAGGAACGTGTCAGTATTTGCAGGGAGCCCGCAGCAGCCTATAAGCATTTGCAGGGGCCCCCCAGGAGAGTACCAAAGTTTGCAGGAGGTCCTTAGAAAAGTGCCATTGTTGGCAGAGGGTTCTGAGGAGTGGGTCAGTGGTTACAGAGGATTCCCAGGAACATCTCAGTATTTACAGGGGGTCCCGGGAGTGTGTCAGTATTTACAGGGGATCCCGGGAGTGTGCCAGTATTTGCAGGGGGTCCCGGGAGTGTGTCAGTATTTGCAGGGGGTCCCGGGAGTGTGTCAGTATTTGCAGGGGGTCCCGGGAGTGTGTCAGTATTTACAGGGGGACCGGAAGTGTGTCAGTATTTACAGGAGGGACTGGAAGTGTGTCAGTATATAGGGGGTCCAGGAGCATGTTAGTATTTACAGGGGACCTGGAAGTGTGTCAGTATTTACAGAGGGTCCTGGAAGTGTGTCAGTATTTACAGAGGATCCCAGGAGTGTGTCAGTATTTACAGGGGGTCCCCAGGAGTGTCAGAATTTCCAGTGGGTCCCAGGAGCATGTCAGTATTTACAAGGGGACCTGGAAGTGTGTCAGTATATACAGGGGGTCCTGGAAGTGTGTCAGTATTTACAGAGGATCCCGGGAGCGTGTCAGTATTTACAGGGAGTCCCTGGGAGCGTGTCAGTATTTACAGGGGGTCCCCGGGAGTGTGTCAGTATATGCAGAGGATCCCAGGAGTGTGTCAGTATTTACAGGGGGTCTCTGGGAGTGTGTCAGTATTTACAGAGGATCCCGGGAGCGTGTCAGTATTTACAGGGAGTCCCTGGGAGTGTGTCAGTATTTACAGGGGGTCCCCGGGAGTGTGTCAGTATTTACAGAGGATCCCAGGAGTGTGTCAGTATTTACAGGGGGTCCCAGGAGTGTGTCAGTATTTACAGAGGATCCCAGGAGTGTGTCAGTATTTACAGGGGGTCCCAGGAGTGTGTCAGTATTTACAGGGGGGTCCCAGGAGTGTGTCAGTATTTACAGAGGATCCCAGGAGTGTGTCAGTATTTACAGGGGGTCCCAGGAGTGTGTCAGTATTTACAGAGGATCCCAGGAGTGTGTCAGTATTTACAGGGGGTCCTGGAAGTGTTTGCAAGTTGTTTCCATGCAGCAAGGTCCGAGAACCTCTGCTTCAGAAGAATAGTTTTCGTTCACACACAAAACAACCTTTACAGCGCCTCGGTAAATAAAAGCAGAAAACAGTGGAAATACACAAGAGGCCCAGAAACTCATCTGGGGCGGTATCGGATGGGCTGTCTGATATTTCGTTCCATTGCGGTCACTGTATCACCGCCCGAGATGAATTTCTGGGCCAGAATATCTGTCAGCGTCTGAAAACGGGGAAGAGAGCTGAACATTTCAGGCGGAGACCCTGAGCCAGACCTGGAGACGGGGCGATCACGATTTCGTTCAGTCCCGCCCTGAAAAGGGGTTCACTTCATCATCCAGAAGCGGACTGCGCCAACATGTTAACCTGTCCCCTCTATTTACAGATGCTGATATATCTGTTTGCCAGCTTTTGAAGTTTCATCTCTTTCTCCTGGCTCAGTCTGCGCCACCTGCAAAAAATAGGACTTTCTTGACAGTTCTCGTCAGAATCAGCAACTGAAGAGAAGTTCTGTTTGCTGCGATCGGCAGAAACACGAGTGAGTTGCCCAGTTAACAGTTTCAGTGCCAGCGGCCAGCACTGAAACGTTACCTCTTGAGGGCTCCTGAAACAAGGGCTGCGCTTCGCCCCCTGAATTCATTGCAACCTCTACTGCAAAAAAAAGGCAGCTAATTGCATTCCAGAATATGAGAAAATCTTGATAATTATTTCAAAACACATGATTTAACTGGAAGTCAACAGCAGAATTGAGTTAGAAAGCCTAACTTTGCAAAAAAAAAAGTTTACTCACCCTGCTCATAAGCTCATGTTGCTCCTTTCACACCAAAGACTGCCCGGACCGAGCCCCGCGGATGATTTCAGGGACTGGCGAGGGAAGGAGGGAGGGTCATTGGAGTGCTGAAAGATTTGCGTGGATTGCCGCTGCGGGTTGTTGGGCGAGCAGATCGGACGGGCGGGCGCTGCGCTTGCTGGCGATGTGCTGGCTTGGCGGAGCATTGCCCTCCTGGGTGTCCGGCGTTCTGTGCTGTGGCCCCGGCGGCTGAGCCGAGTGGCGGTGGGGGAGGTCCGGCCCGGCCTCTCGGACCTGCTCCTGTGTCAGTTTCTGGAGCGCTGCCCGAAATGTCAGTTTCGCAAAGTCGTTTGAAGCGCCGCCCTCTCTCTTACTTTTTTTTCTCTTCTCTCCTTCATTTCACAGAAAGCCCCGCCACGCGGAGTCTTTCCAAGAAATTTCAACCTGGTTTCACTTTCATGCACGTCACTCACTCGAGTGTCTTTTTTTTTCTCAAAAATTAACCCTTAAACCCACAGAGATTTCCTACGCCCACTCTGTATCGAAACTGAATGACCGCCAGACTGTTTTAACTCCTGCCTTGTCTGGGTTGAGTGGGCATGTGCAGTCTAGCTGCACTCTGCCAACTTTTTTTTTGTAAGGGATTGGCCAGGACATAGGGAGAGAACTCCCCAGCTCTTCTTCCAAATGGTGCCCTGGGATCTTTTACACCCACCTGCTAGGGCAGAGGGGACCTTGGTTTTAACCTCTTATCCGAAAGACGGCACCTCCGACAGTGCAGCATTCCCTCTGCACTGCACTGCGAGTGTCAGCCTAGATTTTTGTGTTTGAGTCTCTGGAGTGGGACTTGAACCCACAACCTTCTGACTCAGAAGCAAGAGTCCTACCCACTGAGCCACAGTTGACAGTTTTGCATTGGTTTAACTCTCTTGTGTCTCAAAGGTTTTTGTTTTCTTCCCGTCCACAATCTGTACTGACTGGGAAGCGTGGAGTTCACAGCCGCCACTTTTGGATCGGATAGTCCAGTTATTGAAAATAGACAAAATATAAACTCTGCACCATTTTCTGACGCCGTGCTCCCACTGCCCGCTAGAAGCACTTTTCAGAAATTCGGGCATGTGCTGCATATGGTTTTCTGGTGGGAAAATCACGTGCAGAGTTGGTGAGCATCTTCTCCCCCATGTCCTTGGAGTGCCATACTGACAGGAGAAGCTCCCCGCCCAAAGTTGGAAAAATTGCTCCTCATAAATTCTGCTATATTTCTGATTGGTTTGAGGTCCTATTCTCCTCTTCTCCCCACAAGGTAATGACCCTTGCTTAGTACAGATTTTTGTGCTCAAGTTTCTGGAGTGGGACTTGAACCCACAACCTTCTGACTCAGAGGTAAGAGTGCTACCCATTGACCCTTGCTTGGTACAGAAGCCAGTGCCTCGTCCAAACATCCATTCTTCATGCAGGGACATAGGGTAAACATCATGAGCGGGAACGCGGAATTTCTTATTGTCAGCTTGGCTCAGTGCTTGCACTCTCATCTACTGAGTTGGAAGGTTGTGGGTTCAAGCCCTACTCCAGGATTCCAGCAAATAATCCTGGCTGACACTCCAGTGCAGTACTGATGGGAGTGCTGCACTGTCGGAGGTGCCGTCTTTCAGATGAGATGTTAAAAATTTTGTCTGTTCAGATAGATGTAATAGATCCCATGGTGTGACTTAAAGAGCAGGGAGTTCTCCTAGGGTTCTGGTCAACATTCATCCCTCAACCAAAGCCACCAACAACTTACATTTATATAGCGCCTTTAACATAGTAAAACATCTCAAGGTGCTTCACAGGAGTGTTAGGAAACAAAATTTGACACTGAGCCACGTACGGAGATATTAGGACAGGTGAGGTAAGTTTTGAGGAGCATTTTAAAGAAGGAGAGAGAGGAAGAGAGGCAAAAAGGTTTAGGGAGGGAATTCCAGAGCTTAGGGCCTAGGCAACTGAAGTAATGGCCACCAATGAGGGAGCGTTGAAAATCAGGGATGCGCAAGAGGCCAGAATTGGAGGAGCACAGAGATCTCAAAGGGTTGTAGGCAATGTTCCCTGTAAGCTGCGTTTGTTCTGCACGACCTGTTTCTTTTAGTGCGCGGTCACTTTAAATTTCCGCGCATGTGCGGTCTTTACAATGGAGAAGCCGGTGAGCGGCCTGCGCGGGACCTTTCCCATCACTGCGCAGCTGCACAGCTTAGAGGGATCATTGGTTGTAGGGCTGGAGGAGATTACAGAGATAATAGGGGCGAAATTTGATAAGGCCCGAAAACGGGCGGGGGCTCACGCCCATTTAGAATGCACAGGCAGTACGTTAATTTAGTGCTACCCGCCAATTTGAATGATTTTAGCGCACAGCCAAGCGACGAACACGCTGCTTCAGGCTGTGCGCTCAGCAGGAGGCCCAATGTTGCATCGTTGTAGCGATGCTGCATTTTCTTAAAGCAAGGCTGTCAGTTTTGAAAGCAGTCTCCAGCCCTTAAAGGTGAACTGCCTTCTGGAAAAAAATTAAACATCATTCAAAAATAGGCAGTCTCTAGCTCTTAAAGCTCAATTGCCTTTGGCAAAAAATTTTTTAAATCATTCCAAACTAGGCATTCTTCAGCTCTAAAAGCTGAACTGCTTTCTGCATGTAAAAAATGGTAAAAGTGCTTCAGCACGAACACAAATGGTGCAATAGGCCAGCGAAAGAACTTCCAGGGTCTCTGATGCAGCACTCCAGCATTGTGCAGGGAGTCAACACTGGAAGAGAGGTCCTCTACACACACGGGGCCAGGAGGCCCTCCAGAAAGAAGGGACCAGAACTCCGAGGCCATCACTGCCAGCAGTGTCGCCCCTAGGACCTGACTCCAGTGCCCAAAGAAGTTTCATGACCTCAGACGAGTGGTCAAGGTCAATGAATGCATCTTCAAAAGCCGTCTTCTACCAACTACACCACAAGCCTCACACAATGCTCAATGCACGGCCCACCCTCATCACTCATCTATCAGCACACCTCACATTCCGAGCTTCACCTCACCCCCTTGGAGGAGACGGTGCTGGCCATTCTTGGCAGCGGCATGGCAAAGCCCTTGGCCAGTGGTGGGGCTGAAAGAATACAAGATGCTAGTATCCTCCTTCTCACATCCCACTTCCCCCTCATCCCACAATATCTTCTGATGTACAAGCTGGTGTAAAAAGAAAGACTTACATTTATATAGCGCCTTTCACGACCACCGGACGTCTCAAAGCGCTTTACAGCCAATGAAGTACTTTTGAAGTGCAGTCACTGTTGTAATGTAGGAAACACAGCAGCCAATTTGCGCACAGCAAGGTCCCACAAACAGCAATGTGATAATGACCAGATAATCTGTTTTTTTGTTATGTTGATTGAGGGATAAATATTGGCCAGGACAACAGGGATCGCTCCCCTGCTCTTCTTCAAAATAGTGCCATGGGATCTTTTACATCCACCTGAGCGGGCAGACAGGGCCTCGGTTTAACGTCTCATCTGAAAGACAGTACCGCGGAGCTCAGCACTGCACTGGATTGTCAGCCTAGATTTTTATGCTCAAGTCCCTGGAGTGGGCATTTGAACCCACAACCTTCTGACTCAGAGGCAAGAGTGCTACCAACTGAGCCACAGCTGACACATCTGATTTCCCACCCTTCCCTCACCACAACCCTACCCTTGTGCCTTCCTCATTTCTGACACCCAAGAAATGCAGCCTGCCCGGCCAGTGGTTGCCTAAGAAGAGGGAGAGGAGAGTGATGAAGAAGAAACACCATAACTTGATTTGACATTCCCAGCCATCAGCTCCTCGAGGTTGTCCAGCAAGGCCATTTGCAGTCCCCCCCACTGAAAGTCAGCAGCCTTCCACCAGCCAGCTGCAGCCACTGGGGTAGCACTGCATGACATCACTAGGATAGGCAAAGGCATACGCAAGACAGTCACAAAGGGAATGCAAAAGGGTGATTAGTTGATTTTTTGGTATAATAGATGCCTAAATGGATAAAGTTGGATTGGAAAGTTTGCTTTGTGGTGGCTTTTATTTCAGCATTGTGGCCAAGAGGACGCTGTGATGGTCAGTAATAGAGGGAAGGTAAGGTGTGGGACAAATGTTGAAAGGGTTATTAGGGTTGTGGTCACTGGTACCGCAGGCGGATGATTCCATCCCAGATATTCCAGCCAGAAAGGGGCTGTCTAGGTTGCCGCCTTCCTTCTGCATCCTCCTCTTCTGCTTCTTCCTCTTCCCTCTGCGAGCAGCTTGTCCCCTTTGGTGCCTCTGCTTCATCTCCAGGTGATGTTGCAGCCCAAGGGGACTGCAACTAGAACCCCTAGGACTGTGAGCCTTCCTCTAACATCCAAAGCCTGGCAAGTGTCCAGCAGCACTCCCTGCACACTTTAACAACTTTTTAAATGTATAGCACCAAGCCACTACACCAATAAAATGTAAAAAAAAAACCTCCAAAAGCTGAAATTGAAACTTACATGAAAGAAGTGTGTGTCCCTTTAAGAAGCGCTGACAGCGTCTCTGTACAACTGCTGCACGCATGTTCTTCCGTGCATGGTTAGGAGAGGGCGGTATGGAGAGCGGCAGTCATGGCGTCAGTTCAGGTGTTGCATGCCAATTGACATCACGATCTGCATATTTGCCTAGGAGAGGCGAACGCAGGCGATGGCAGCACTGCTGACCTCTCCAAAATGGCGGCCGCCGTGTTCTGCGCCGGAAGCAGGAGGAAGCAAGGTGGCCACCATTTTTACAACAAAACCGGCATTCATGGCCAGCGCTACAACCTCGAATTTCGTGTCCAGTGACACCAAATAGATTAACTGGTCATTCTTCTCCTGGGATAAAAAAAACTGGCTGCTGTGTTTACCTGCATAGCAACAATGATTACACGCCAAAAGCCATTTATTGACTGTAAAGAGTTTGGGAAATCCTGAGCACACAAAAGATACCATCACAGTGCCAAGTCTTTCTTATTTCTTTCTCGCTACCTGAGGTGCTGAGGCCACTCCTACAGAAGTCGTGTGTGTAATTGAGAGCCCCAGTTTCTCCACTTACCTCTTTGTCTTTGTGATGTAGATGTTAGTTAACTCTCTTGCTTTTTATTTCTCCAGCTTGTCTCTTCCTGTGCAGACGGTGTTAACTCCCTCACTCGGGTGCCATCCCACAGGCGCTCATCGTCCTCCAGTGCCTCACCCAACAGGCCGTTATTGATGTGTGAGCCTGGACATTGAGTGCCAACACATAATCTAACATCACAGCTGAACCTGATGCTGTCCTCCCACTTCCAGCAGGGGGCTTTGTGTTGCAAGCAGGAGTAGAAATCCAGGCCAATTTCCCCTTTACTTGACCCAGGGGAGCAGGGCCTAGTTTCAGCTTCTCCCACTGCTTCCCAAACTGGGAGGAGCTAACTCAGCAGGGGTCGGCGGATCAAACCTGGGTCCATCTTGAGTCACGTGAATGAATATTAATGAGCAGAAAAGAGAATATCAGATTCATTTCAGTATCTGCTCTGCCCCTGTTTGAATTTGGTTCGGACTAGACGAAAAGTGGCAACCCAAGGGGATGTGTTAGCATTTGAATCTTTACCAATTGAAACATTTTTAGGCTCCCTAGACAGATAGTATTGTGCTTAAACCATTCCCCTCCTAACAACACGCTAATGTCACTGCATGCTGCTATTGTGATGATGTCACAATTTTATCCTGTTGCGATGATGTCACTACTTTTTGCTATTGGGATGGTTTCATTACATGATTCTATTGTGATGATGTCATTACATGCTGCTAGTGCGATGATGTCACGACTTGCTGCTAGTGCAATGTCACTACTCGCTGCTATTGGGATGATGTCACTACTTGCTGCTTTTGCGATGATGTCACTACGTGCTGCTGGTGTGATGATGTCACTACTTGCTGCTTGTGCGATGTCACTACTTGCTGCTATTGGGATGATGTCACGACTTGCTGCTTTTGCGATGATGTCACTATGTGCTGCTAGTGTGATGATGTCACTACTACGTGCTGCTATTGTGATGATGTCACTACATGATGGTATTGCGATGATGTCATTACATGATGCTATTGTGATGATGTCACTACTTTGTGCTATTGCGATGATGTCACTACTCGCTGCTAGTGCAATGATGTAATTACATGATGCTATTGCAATGATGTCACTACATGCTGCTATTGCGATGATGTCATTACATGCTTCTATTGCGATGATGTCACTACTACGTGCTGCTGTTGTGAAGATGGCACTGCATGCTGCTATTACGATGATGTCACTGTGATTCTATTGCGATTATGTCATTAAATGCTTCTATTGCGATGATGTCACTACTATGTGCTGCTATTGCGGTGATGTTACTTCATGCTGCTATTGGGATGATGTCATTAAATGCTACTATTGCAATAATGTCACTACGTGCTACTATTGCGATGATGTCACTACGTGCTACTATTGCGATGATGTCATTACATGCTGTCATTGTGACAGAACCAGACCCTCCAACCCAAGGAAAATTGTATGTCAGCTCAGTCAAATGACCATGAGAACAGTAGCCAAATCAACCTGGGGCATCAGGACCCATTCTCGCTCTGGGAAGCTGTACAGTTTTGTATGGCCACAGATGCAACCTGAGGCATCCATGAGACTCTAAATATGGAATTGTTGAGGTCTAGATTCACTGTGACTTTTTCTACAGAAGGTAAGTAACACTTATGGCTGATTGTGGCACAGATGCGCATAAAAATACACAAAAAGGGGATAAAACCTAATGCCCCCATTCACCCGGAGCAACAAAGCTGGCAATCAAATAAGGAAACTGATGCATGCATGCATAGATACATAAACACACACTGCCATGTTTTGAGATCATCACCTAGTTAGCTTGGAAGGGGTTTTGGTTTAAGTTCTAATATATTTTTGATTTTTAGTCAGGTTCAGAATTCAAATGGGTTAATTCCCAAGGGTCCCACCTACTTTTATGGTGTGATAGAAAACAGTTTGGAGGCATTGAAACAAAGGGTGGTCAGGAGTTTAATGGGCTGTACCGAAGCGACATCGGTCATTCATTAATATGGTTACCCATATCAGTTTGAGACAATGAGAGGGGATTGTTAGTATATTCCAACAACTCAGTGATATTCACATGTGTAATATTGGATTGGTTTCGTTCATTGAGTGGACAGGCAATGTAAGTGGCAAGGGGTGGGAAGATTACTCATTGGAGATGGCAGGTTTGATTGGCAGCACGATGAGCCAATCCTCTGCACAGAGAGCCAGGGCGCGACAGAGATGAGGTTTTTGGCTTTTTCTCTCTCTCAAGATGGACAAAGGAGTTTGCAGTAAGTTGGAGTTTTGAAACAGAGAGGCAGAAAGCTCTTTGTTTAAAGTTACCACCAGTCAGTTCCGCAAATATTTTCTTGTAAAATGAAGCTAGGCCCATATCAAGAGCTAAGTTTGTGCAATTGATTATTTTTTATGTTACAAGCACTGATTGGAAATAATTTGAATTTCACTGACAACTGTGTTCTGTTCAATAACAACAATTTGCATTTATATAGCTCCTTTAACGTAGAAAAGCATCCCAGGCACTTCACAGGAGCATAATCAGACTAAAATTGACACCGAGCCAAAGAAAACACGATGAGAAGGGATGTCTATAAGCTAGACCAAAGAGGCAGGTTTTAAGGAGGGACTTAAAGGAGGCGAGAGAGGTGAGAGGTTTAGGGAGGAAATTCCAGAGGTTAGGGCCTAAACAGCTGAAGGCACGACCGCCAGTGAGGGACAAATGGACTGGGAGATGCACAAGAGGCCAGAGTAGGAAGAACGTAGAGTTCTCAGAAGCTGTAAACTGGAGGAGGTTACTGAGATAGGGAGGAGTGAGGCCACGATGGCTTTGGTCTTCCCGATGTTTAACTAGAGGTAATTGCAGCTCATCCAGGACTGGATGTCGGACAAGCAGTCAGATAACACAATCGCGGGGTCAAGAGAGGTAGAGCTGGGTGTCATCAGCATACATGTGGAATGTGACATATGTCTTCGGATAATGTCGCCGAGGGGTAGCATGTAGATGAGGAAGAGGAGGGGGCAAAAGATAGAACCTTGGGGGATTCCAGAGGTAATGGTGCAGGGGCAGGAAAGGAAGCCATTGCAGGACATTCTCTGGCTATGACTGGATAGGTGAGTGTGGAACTAAGCGAGGGCAGTCCCACTGAGCTGTACAACAGAGGAGAGGCGTTGGAGGAGGATGGTGTGGTCAACCATGTCAAAGGCTGCAGACAGGTCGAGAAGGATGAGGAGGAATTGTGCACTATGGTCACAGTCACATAGAATGTCATTTGTGACTTTAATTGGTCATAGTTTATGGGTTATGCCCCTTTAAGAATGAGGTGCTTGCTACCTTTTAATAGGTGATGGCAGTAGCCATCAATCATCATTAACAGCATAAAGAGGTAGGCACAAACACATACACAGAGATACACACATAATCAAAGATTGAAGCACACAGATATGGATCAACATACACACACATGTACACACACAAGTAGAGACAGACAACACATGCATACACAGACTCACAGAAAAACACACAGACAGACAGGCATACACACACATACAAACAATAATTCCAGCTCTGTACTAATTAAATACAAATTATTTCAACATGTGTAGCAAACATACATTGAAACAGCAGGAGGGAATTGCGGGTAGAAAGTGTTCTGAGTGTTAGTGTGTCTCTCGTTGAGTGTTCATGTGGGTCCACTTACTCCTTCTCACTGCCAAGTGCAAGCTGATGGGTACAGAGAACATAGAGTCGCCAAGCTGCATAAATGGGTCTCAGTGGGAATATTGGGTAACAGAGATTGATCCCCATGCCTGCACGCACACTCTGCTCCTCATCTGTGATGCACAAAAAGTGTTTGTTTGTTAATACTCATGTGTAATGGATTGTTATAAAATCCTTAAATCACTTCAGAGCTCAGGCAGCGCGTGGCTCCGGGGTGCTGAAGGTAATTGGGGCTCACTACCACCCAGGCTGGAGTCAGTTAGCAAATCGAAATCAGGATGGTCCTTGTCTTTTTTGGCTAAACGCCACGCCTGTGGGTACAGTGCCCCAATTATCCCATTAAATATGGAATAATGAACTAGAGGTGGGAGGAGGCGAGGGGGGAATTGAGGGGAAGCTTGCATCCCCAATACGCTAATCATCAGATCACTCGGGGAGATTTCCTCTCATCGCTATGTGTTAGAGGCATTAAAAATATAGCAGGGAGATTTTCTGAGCCCTGCTGTTTTTAGCAAAGTAATAAATGCTATAATAGGACGTGTTTACAATTTCACTATGAATGGTGAGCAGAGGAAATCTCCCACAAGTCGGCTGACAGCAATAGAAAATGTAAGAGCAAAGCTTTATTTGTTTGTAAAGCCCGAGGGTGTTTGGTTAATTAACTACCTCTGAGCTCCTTCTACATTTTTCTTAAACCAGTGGCTCCCGTAGCATGGGTCTCGTGCCTGCCAGCAGCATTATAAGAACATAAGAAATAGGAGCAGGAGTAGGCCATACGGCCCCTCGAGCCTGCTCCACCATTCAATGAGATCACGGCTGATCATCGACCTCAACTCCACTTTCCCGCCCAATCTCCATATCCCTTGATTCCCCTAGAGTCCAAAAATCTATCTATCTCAGCCTTGAATATACTCAAAGACTCAGCATTCACAGCCCTCTGGGGCAGAGAATTGCAGAGATTCACCAACCTCTGAGTGAAGAAATTCCTCCTCATCTCAGTCTTAAATTGCTGACCCCTTATCCTGAGACTATGCCCCCTAGTTCTAGACTCTCCAGCCAGGGGAAACAACCTCTCAGCCTCTACCCTGTCAATCCCCCACAGCATCTTATATATTTCAATGAGATCACCTCTCATTCTTCTAAACTCCAGAGAGTATAGGCCCATTCTATACAATCTCTATCATAGGACAACCCTCTCATCCCAGGAATCAATCCAGTGAACCTTTGTTGCACCGCCTCTAAGGCAAGTATGTCCTTCCTCAGATAAGGAGACCAAAACTGTGATAGATCTGCCAGATTTTTAAGAGTTCAGAATGCCTGGCCCTGATTTTATCGCGGGGCAGATCATTCTGTGTGAGGGGCCTGGGTGAGCGACAAACTTGATTTTAACTCCCAAGCCTCATTTTATTATTCAGGCCGCGATTACCGCCCAAACCCGGCAGGAATCACTGTTTGGCCAGCGTGCAGGTGTGGGAACTCGGGCGACAGTGAGTTAAGTGGTGAGTGGGGGGGTTCCAGACGCGATCAGGGGAAGGGGGGAAGCCCGGGACAAGGGAGGCCCAAGGTTTGCTTGTGCTGCCCAGAGGAGCACACCACTGCTCTCTTGCTTTGGGCCTCAGGCTGCAATAGCAGATCAGGCCCCTATGACGTCATCGGAGCCCGACCTTCATATTTTAAGAGTTCAAAATTGCAATCGGTCAGATCGGGGCAGGAAAGGAGTGGGTAAGTACCCCGCTCCATTTTAACTGCCCCCCTCACCCCCACCCCCCCAAACTGGTTTCCGCCAGTTAGGGGGAGTTAAAATCGGGCCCAACTGAGATTTCTTTTGCTCCACCATTGGCAGCCACGCTTTCAGCCACCAGATCCCACTGTCTAGAATTCCCTCTCTGACCTTCTCTATCCCGAAGACAATGGCCCAGAAATTGATCTCGCTCTGTTCCCGCGGGGGTAAGCCTTCCCCGCGATGTCTCACCTCGCTTATGCTTTTTCTGATCCAGCTCGCACGAACTTGATGTTCCAGACATCAGCTGTGCTGGGCTTGCGTATCCCAGCGGCGTAGTGAATTCGTGCGAGCTGTGGGATCACGTGACTCAGTTAGAGCCAATGGCAGCACACCATCTTCCATTCATAAGTCTCACAGCATGGCTGTGAGACTTATGAATCTTACACCCCCCCCAAAATAACAGCTAAACCTCAATTAAATTTAAAAAAAAAACCATCACATTAATAAAATAAGTATAGTTAATTAAATTAACCATTTTAAATAAAAAATTAAATTTTTGAAAAAATTTAAAATCTTTTAAAAAGTTATAAAAATAAACTTACCTGTCTTTAAAGTCTATAAAAAAGATATACCTGTAAAAAAAAATTCAAAAAAATACTTAATTCACTACTTACCTTCTTAAAAGCGGGTCTTACTCCTCCTTTTTACATTTCCAAAATCTTCCCTACTTACCTGCGCGTCCAAAGCATGAAGTGCACAGCGTGCGCGCAGCCTGTAGCGCGCACGCGATGCACCCAGGCCCCACCCCCTTTTCAGAAGAGCAATTGCCGGTTTTCAGCGCATGCGCAGGGCATGCAGAAAACCGGCAATTGGAGTGGGAATACGCGAGAGTACGCAGTGCGTACTCTCGCGTCGCGGGATCAATTTTCGGCCCAATGCCTAAAATCCACATCCTTGGCAATCCTTCGGGTTACTCCTCCTAATTTCTCCTTTGGCTTCTTTGACTCTGCCAACGTATCACCACCCCAACATGAAGAACTAGTCTCTTGACTGGATTTTTTGACCATTTTTCCACAGAAAATAAATCTAGATATGGGTTATTGTAAAAGATGTTTTTAAAATTAAAAGGTGTTTTAAAGGGGTTAATTTCTCAGGGCTGTGCTATTTTGGGCACTATAATACAACACCAGAAGTGGGGTAGCATTGCACATTCTTCAGTTTTATATCATTACACACAGTTTTACTCATTAAATAACATGGGGGAGAAATTCGGTATTGCCCCATCTGGGGCGCAATTATCGGCCGGGCGCAAAGTTTAGCGCCTGCCGCAAATTATCGCCTCTGACTGCAAACTTGGCTTCTATCGCCCCTGGAGGTGATTGGAGCGCTAAATCAGGCGCTACACACCTCTCTTAAGGCGCTAACGCGGAGGAGCGAGGCGCTACCTCAGCGCTGGTGAAACTCATGTGATGTCAGTCAGCAATGGAACACAGACACACTGGTGCCGGCCAGTTCTTAAAGTGGGGGGTCGATCTTGCTCTTCATCCACACCCTGCTCATTGCAGCCTTGAATCTCGGCCTGGAGAAACATGTACATCAATTCTGCTGGAAAGAACAATGGAGAGTCCCAGGGAAAGAGCTCAGAGTGCAGCCCCCAAAGTCTGTTCTAAATCGATGCAAGGAAGGTCAAATCAAAATGAACCTGCAAAGTGCTGCTCAGTACCCAAAACTCCTGCACACAGCATTGAATCTCTCCAAAAGTCTCTCTCTCTCTCAGAATGCGTGGTGCAAAAATGTTGCCGACAAAAAAAGGCAGGAAGCGATTGCCTTTAAATAGCACTCCCCCAGTCCCTTCCCGACTGCAAAACGTTCCCCTCAACCTGTCGTTGCTAGCGGCAGGCGGAAAGGCAGGGGGCACCACTCAATATCCGGCCCGGGACGCTACCGGGGCGTTGCACGCTCGACTGACGTCACGATCTGCGGGCGCAGGAGATCGTGGCGGTAGTGTTTAGCGCTGCCGCAAAATGTCTGGTCAATTTCGCGAGCGGCGCAAACATTGCCGCGCCCAGGCGCTTGTTGCTTTGCGACCCATTAGCGCGCTCTTAGGGCACTAATGGAAGGAGCAAAGCAACCGAATTTTTCCCCCCATGAATCTAATTATAATTGTTCTGTGAGTTCACCTTACTGGGGAATAAAGCAGCTTAATGATTCAACTCCTATTTCACCTCATTTAGTGTTAACTCAGTCCGTCTTCAGAGAGCTTGAAGAAATATGCATGCGAAAGGCACAGAGATCTGATCCAAGTCACAAGGGGGCTTCCTTTGTTACACCCCCAGGTCTCACTCTTATTAGTGTAGGTACAGGCAGTGTAAGTCAACTCCTATAATTGTAAGATGCTCAGACAGTTTACGGTAGGGACGATTCACTGAACCAAAGAAAGTATCTACAGACCCAAATTCGTATCAAACTGAATACATATTGGCCCAGAAATTCGCCTCTCCAGCTTGCCGCGGGGGTAAGGATCGCGCGCACACTTACCTACCGTGTCTGCCGTTCTGCTTCTGGCCCACGGGGACTTCAGCTCCCAGGCCTGCCCCAACTGCCGGCGCGCAGTGCGTGCGTGTCCCAGGGGCGTAGTTAGTGCGATGCGTCCCCTGGGATCATGTGGGCCATGGAGAGCCAATGGCAGCAGACCATCTTTCATTCATAGATTTGACAGGAAGACCTGTCAAATCTATGAATTGAAATCGGCCCCAAAACAACAGCTAAACTTCAAATAAATTTTTTAAAAAACCATCACATTTTTAAAATAACTATAAGTTAAATAAATTAACTACTTTAAACAAAAATTTAAAATTTTGAAAAAATTAAAATACTTTTTAACAGTGCTAAAAATAAACTTACCTTTCTTTAAAGTATCTAAAAAAGATAAACCTGTTGAAAAAATTTTTAAATTATAATTAATTAACCACTTACCTTGTTGAAAACGGGTCCTGCGCCTCCTTTTTAAAAGTGCAGGTTCTTCAATACTTACCCTCCCGGAGAAACCTGAAAATAAACCTAAGTTCGCTGCGTGCGCGCAGCCTCTACCGCGCACGCGGTTCACCTCTGAACCGCTCCCTTCACGAGACCGGAAGTTCCGGTTTCCCACGCATGCGCAGTGCATGCAGGAAACCGACACTTCAGGCGGCCTTATGGGTGAGTACACAGTGCGTACTCACCCGGCAAGGGACGAATTTTTGGCCCAATTAAACTGCAATGTATGTACCTGTAGGTACTGTATAAATGGCAAAGCAGCAATGGTAGCACTCTCGCCTCTCAGTCAGAAGGTAGTGGGTTCAAGAGACTTGAGCACAAAATCCAGGGCAAGACTCCAGTGCAATATTGAGTGAGTGCTGCACTGTCGGAGGTGCTGTCTTTCGGATGAGACATTAAACTGAGGCCCCGTCTACCCACTCAGGTGGGCGTAAAAGATCCCATGGCACTATTTCGAAAAGAGCAGGGGATTTATCCCCGGTGTCCTGGCCAATATTTATCCCTCAACCAACACCACTAAAACAGATTGGGCTAAAAATTCAGTATTGCCCCATTTGGGGCGCTAACCTCGCCAGGGCGCTACGTTTAGCACCCCGAAAAAATTAGCGCCCCCGCGCCGGAACTTCAGTGGTTGCGCCCCAAGAGGGAAGCGGGGCGCTACTGGAACCACCCCGCATCCCTCTTGGGGCGCTGCGAGGGAATATCCTTGCGCTACGTGCCGCGGTATTGCAGGCCTTCCTCCCCTTCTTAAAGGGGAGGGGCCCTGCGCAGCGCGAACCGGGGCCCAGCTGGGCCCCCAGGGATCGGGAGTGCCGGCAAAAGAGCCCGGCACTCAAGAGAAGTGCCGGGCTCTTGGAGCGCAGCCGGCACTTCAAGGTGGGGGGGCTTCACGGGGGCCGGGGACAGCAACGGGGGCAGGTGCTGGCAGGCGGCCAGCAACAAAAATGGCCGCCTGCCACCTCCCCTTTAAATATCGCCGCCCCGGCCGCACGTACGCCCCCTGAACCCGTCGCACATAGCGTCTGGCGGTAAATCAGGGGCGTGTCTAAAGATCGCAGCTGGAGTGCGAGCGGGGTGCTGCGCACGGCGATGACGTCATCGTCGGCGGCGCAGCGCCACAGGGCGCTACCGGCTGGCGCCGCCGCTAACCTCCCGCTGAATTTTGCGAGAGGCGTGGGCAGCGCTGCGCCCAGGCGTTAGCTGCTTTGCGCCCCATTAGCGCCCTCTTAAGGCACTAACGGGAGGCACAAGCAGCCGAATTTTTAGCCCATTATCTGGTCATGTATCTCATTGCTGCTTGTGGGACTTTGCTGTGCGCAAATTGGCTGCCGTGTTTCCTACATTACAACAGTGAGTTCACTTTAAAAAAAATAGTACTTCATGGCTGTAAAACGCTTTGGAACATCCTGTATAAACGGGTCTTTCTTTCTTTCAATGTGCCCTGTTACTCTGCAGCAAGTTGAGAAATCCTGTGAATTCCTGGACAATGCAATAATAACAAAATCAAATTATCTTAACAGGAACAAAAATAAAGCATTAGGGTCAGTGAAATTGAATTTGTATATGCTCCAGGTGTTTGCGGGTTTATATATGCCTGAGTATACACAAGACACTATGGGATATATGAGATTGATCACGAGATAGTAATCTGCACGACATGGAAACTTGAGGGGCTGGATTTTCTGAATGGGAAGCTTTTGGAGGCGGGACTGCTGCTTGCCGGGTCTCAGTCCCGCCTCCATCAGCTTCTGGCCAACCAGCGGGAATTTCCCCTGATTGACCTTGTTAAGCCCGCCCGGCGGGCTCAGCAGGCCAATTAGGGGGAAGTCAGTGACAGAGCACGTCAACGTATGACGTGTCATCTGTCAAGAACTTTTGAAAGAAGAAATGTCATCATTTGACAGCTCTGTGAAGCTGTCAAACACTGACATTCTGTGTAGTTTGATGAGTCCTTGTGTTCAGGACTCATCAAACCTTTCTACTTTGCAGAAATCAGCTGGCTGTTGGATCGGCGGATGCAACAGCCAGTCTGTGATATCTACAGTGGAGATGTTGGGGACTCCGGCTCCACAGTGGCTGAAGGCTGTAGGTAGAAATAAAGGTAAGTTAACATTTTCTAGCACTTTACACTCACCTCACATACTTACCACTCCAGACTTGCACCCATCACTCACCTCTACTTCTCACTTTCAGACCCCTGCGACCCCCACAGACCTCCTACTAACATAAGAACATAAGAAATAGGAGCAGGAGTAGGCCAATCGGCCCCTCGAGCCTGCTCCGCCATTCAATAAGATCATGGCTGATCTGATCCTAACCGCCAATCTACTATCTATCACAGAACCATCTCCTGCATCTAACAGAATTTCACACACGAAATAGGAGCAGAATCAGGCTACACAGTCCCTGGGCCCGCTCCACTACCCACAGGGCCATGACCGATCCGAACCTAGACTCATGTCCAAATTCCTGCCCGCTCCCCGTAACCCTTAATGCCCTTTACTTCTAGGAAACTGTCTATTTCTGTTTTAAATTTAATTAATGTTGTAGCTTCTACAGCTTTTTGTGGCAGCATATTCCATGGACCTACCACCCTCTGAGTGAAGTAGTTCCTCCTCATCTCAGTTTTGAAAGAGCAGCCCCTTATTCTAAGACTATGTCCCCTAGTTCTCGTCTCACCCGTCATCGGGAACATCCTCCCCGCATCCACCCGATCCAACCCCTTCACAATCTTATATGTTTCAATAAGATCGCCTCTCATTCTTCTGAACTCCAATGAGTAGAGTCCCAATCTACCCAACCTCTCCTCATATGACCACCCCCTCATCCCCGGGATTAACCGAGTGAACCTTTTTTGCACTGCCTCGAGAGCAAGGATGTCTTTCCTTAAGTAAGGACACCAAAACTGTATGCAGTATTCCAGGTGCGGTCTCACCAATACCTTGTACAACTGAAGCAATACCTCCCTATTTTTATATTCTATCCCCCTAGCAATGAAAGCCAACATTCCATTTGCCTTCTTAATCACTTGCTGCACCTGCATACTAACCTTTTGAGTTTCGTGCACCAGGACCCCCAGATCCCTTTGCACTTCAGTACTCTCCAGTTTCTTGCCATTAAGATAATAAATTGCTCTAGGATTTTTCCTGCCAAAGTGCATCACCTCACACTTTCCAGTGTTGTATTCCATCTGCCAAATCTCTGCCCACTTACTTAGCCTGTCTATGTCCCCTTGCAGGTTTTTTATGTCCTCCTCACTCACTACTTTCCCTCCCATCTTTGTATCATCTGCAAATTTTGATATGTTACACTTGGTCCCTTCCTCCAAATCGTTAATATAGATTGTGAAGAGTTGGGGACCCAGCACTGACCCCTGTGGAACACCACTAGTTACTGATTGCCAGTCTGAGAATGAACCATTTATCCCAACTCTTTGCTTTCTGTTAGATAGCCAATCCTCTATCCATGCCAGAATATTACCCCCAATCCCGTGATTTTTTACCTTAAGCAATAATCTTTTGTGTGGCACCTTGTCAAATGCCTTTTGGAAGTCTAAATACACTACGTCCACTGGTTCCCCTTTATCCACTCTATATGTTACTTCCTCAAAGAACTCCAGCAAATTTGTCAAACATGACTTCCCCTTCGTAAAACCATGCTGACTTTGTCCTATTAAATTATGATTATCCAAATGTCCTGTTACTGTTTCCTTAATAATGGACTCCAAAATTTTACCTACCACAGATGTTAGGCTAACCGGTTTATAGTTACCAGCCTTCTGTCTACTGCCCTTTTTAAATAAGGGTGTTACATTAGCAGTTTTCCAGTCTGCCGGGACCTTAGCGGAATCCAGGGAGTTTTGAAAAATTATTACCAATGCATCTACAATCCCTACCGCCACTTCCTTCAAGACTCTAGGATGTAAGCCATCAGGTCCAGGTGATTTATCCGCCTTGAGTCCCATTATTTTACCGAGTACCACTTCCTTAGTGATTTTGATCGTGTTTAGCTCCTCTCCCCCTATAGCCCCCTGTTTGTCCAGTGTTGGGATATTCTTAGTGTCCTCTACTGTAAAGACTGATACAAAATATTCATTCAGTGTTTTTGCCATCTCCATATTTCCCACCATTAATTTCCCGGTCTCAACCTCTAAGGGACCAACATTTACTTTAGCCACCCTTTTTCTTTTTATATAACTATAAAAACTCTTACTATCTGTTTTTATATTTTTTGCTAATTTACTTTCATAATCTATCTTCCCTTTCTTAATCAATCTTTTTGTTATTTTTTGCTGCCTTTTAAAGTTTTCCTACACCCCGGCGTGGTTCCCCCAGGTCGGGAAGCCCGCACTTCAGCACGAAAAATGGGGATAATCCTATTTTCTGCCTGTTAACTACCTGTTAAGGAGACGGGACCCGGGGCAGGACGGCTTCCCGCCTCCTGGCAAGAAGGCACGGAGGCGGGTTGGGGGTGGGTTTGCTACCCGCCCCCAAATTCTGCAACTTTCCCAGCAGTCCCGCCTCCATACCCGCCTCCAGAAAATCCAGCCCGATTTGGTTACAACTGAGACCACTAGGCAGAAATAAAACCACCCCCCTTAAAGGCCATGCGTCTACTTCCCATCATTTCTTAATGTTAGCAGAAAAGTTGGGGTGGGTGTAAAGTGGATCCGCCCCCTGTACAGTCACACCGACCTCCTTGCTAACTGTTGTGAACTAAGATTGCTACACCCTCATTTTTTTAATGAAACATCAATTGGAAGATTGTGCTTTTAGACGGGGTTTGCTGTCTTGGTAGAGACCAGCAACCAGAGTCCAAGTTGAAGGGTTCACAACTTATTTTTTTTCCAAGTTTCTCCCGAAGGTACGAGCACAACGTGGAGGATTGATCCACGAGGACCAGCAGCTCACAGTCTATCCTCGAGGGACCGGTGTTGATTTGTGAACCGGTTGTGGGGATTGCTAAAACCGAGCTCAGTCCTGTCCTTGGCCAATGTCTAAACGTGCGCTCATTTTACGGTGCGTCTATTGATTGGTATGTGTCAAAGTCTTGCTTCCACCATGCATCCATCACAGGCGTCATCCTTCAAAGTAACAAAAATATTTAAAAACTGGAAGAAAGGCAGTCAGTCTTTCACCTTGACATCCTGGCCATCAAGGGCAGGAGTCAATGATTTACAAGCAGCTTCCAGTCCAAAAGTTACTATCCTACAATCACTACACCACACTTCATTCCACCTCCTTCTCCTCTTTCACACTCACCACTATTTTGACCCTCACTTCCCCACACTTCACATCTGACACACGGCATTTCAACTATTCCACCATGACAGGCACATTCTGTAAACCCCTCACAAGGGTGTCACTAACACACTCCCTTTTTCTTTGGCGGAGAATGGTCGTGCACAACTTGCGGCAGAGGAAGCCGGACCTGCGTGGAGGAAATCATGCTGGCCATCACCGGCAGGGGCAGAGCCATGGCCATGGCGATTGGCAACACTGGAGGAGATGGCACACAGGCTTTCTTCACACCTTATCCTCTTTTTCACTTCATACTCCTATCTCACCCTACACACTCTACATGACAAACTGCAGCTGCCCTGCCTTCACACCACAAGCGAACCCTTGTCCATCCCTTTCATTTCAGCTGCTGAAATAGTGGACACCCCCCCTGATACTTCAGAAGCAGGAGGCCAACCTTTCTCAACGTGCATCGATCTAAGCCCAGCAAGCTCATAGACTGGCACCATGTGTACTTTAGAGGGTAGGGTGGAGGAGGGTTCTTCACACTGTGAATCACCGGCTACAAGTGTGCAGAAGCTCGGGCAGGGGGGGTAAGATGCCATAGGTGCCAGCTTGCTGGAGGACGAGATCACAAACTAGCTCTGCTGCAGAAGACTCAGATGCTGAATTCAAGCGACCAGGCTACCAAAGTAGGCTGATGGGCATCTACCGGGAAATGCTAAGTGCACTGGGCAGTTTGCCAGTGAGCTTGCACGCAATGTCGCAGAGCACGGAGACCATTCTGCCCAACCTGCAGCGAGTGGTCAGCTCCGTGAACATGACAGTGGCACCCACCATGAGGGAGCCCCTGCTGATAGCTCTGACAGCTTCCATGGCCACTCACGTGGCTGCCATCTTGTTTCTGCGGGTGTTGAAAGAGTCACATCACTCCTGCACTCTGTTCTTGCGCAGTGCCACAGAAGTGCTGAGGTGCAGTCTCAGGAGAGTGGCCTTGCCTTCATGGGAGAGGCACCTGCTGTCCTGTCTCAGGGCTGGCAGCATGCCTGCTCCCCTGCTACCCACACCGCCAGTGCCGCAGCCAGGGAGCAGAGCAGATAGAGGTCGGGAGAAAATCGAGGTCGGGAGGGGGATCGTGATCGCAGGGAGTCGGTGATCGTGGGCGGGTCGGTGATCGCGGGGGGAGTCGGTGATCGTGGGGGGTCAGTGATCTCGGGAAGGTTGCCGATCGCGACGTGGGGAAAGAAATTTGCTTGTTGGGCCTGGAGGAAACAGTCCTGCTCCCCCTGACCTAAAAAAACTGTGCTATGAATGCACTTACCTTATAGATCCAGCCCTTTACGCCTCCTTTTCCCTGCTGGGTTTCGCAGCCCAGAAATCCATCCGAAATGGATTTAAAAAATTTAAAAACCTGTAAAAATGCAGGCGCACAGCCTCCTTAAAAGAATTTAGTGGGCAACCCACCTGCTGCGTGAAGTAAGAAAACTACTAGACACTTGGTCTAAGCATTAAAGAAAGCTTTAATCAACTGTTTTCCAACATGGAGATCTAGTTGTGTCCTTCACTAGTTCCTGTTGAGGAATGTCCTAAGCAAGCTGGGCCCATGCCCGAGTATTTATACTCTCCCTGGACAGCGCCACCAGCAGGCCGCCCAGTATTACTTCATGCAAGATTCATGTCACTGAGAGTGGATCAGTCACCCACCCGCGACCCGAAGTGAACGGGTTGGAGTCGGGTTTGAGATTTTAAACATTTTCAGTTCCCATCCGTTCTTGGGGTTTAAAACTCCCCCCGTTGCTCCTCAGTGAAGCTCAGGTTGGAGAAGTGCCCCCTGAAGACCCATTGTGGGTGTAGCCTCCTGCGCAGGATCCGCCTCCTCCCTCTTCTCCCAGCTGCTCGTGCTTTCTCCTGTCTTCTTGACCGCTTCCCCTCGCCCTTAGGCCCCACTGGCAGTCCTACCAGACCTCCCGTGGACTGCAGTAAAACTGTTTAGAAGGCAGCCCAAAGCACCAGCAAAAACGTCTTATCAGAAGTCAGAATTAAGTTGTGGAAGTCAGAAGGTAGGTCAAATCAAAGGACAAACCAGCAACTAACTTGTATGGAGAGAATGAGCCGTTTCAACAGCGCTGCTGGAGGGTTTTTGCTGCCTGTTCGCTCCATGAGTTTATCACCTCAGGTGCCGGGGCAGACCAATTTCCCAAATAGATCCTACAACCATCGTAGGGCCCTATTTAAATATTATATTGAGCTTCCTGAATCCTTCTGGCGAGCTCGCGGGACGCCTATGGATCAGCCCGATCCAATATGGCGGGCATCGCACTTCCGGTGTGCCGGCTGCCATATTGGGTGCAAAGGCACCCGTTTTACCCCCGTGAAACGGGCGCGGCACCAACCAATTTCTAGGCCATTAACACATCTGTTCTCTCCACTGATGCTGAGCGTTTCCAGCAATTTTTGTTTTTGTTTCGGATTTCCAGCATCTGCAATTTTGTTCTTTATGGTAATAACAGATGGGAATGGCTCATCGGAGCTGGGGGAATTTCACAAGTAGCCTGGGGGAATACTGTAAAGTTTAAGAATGTGTATCTGTTATCTACACTGGCTGAACTCCCATATCTCTTTAACAAAAATCAATTGTTTCTCTCTCTTCCTATAACTGTCTCTTTGCTTAACTCCCACTCAGTAATTTTTGGCTCTTTCTTCCTCTGATTTTGTGTTCATCTTCCCTCTTTTATCTTTCTTCTCTCTGTAAGACTCTCACACACTCTCCCATCTCTGTATCTCTTTGTTTGTCTCCAACTCTTTTTTTCCAGCCTCTTCCTGTAATCCCTCCTTGTCTCTGTTTCCTTTCTCCTCTGTATGTCTCCAACACTCTCTGTACACTTTTCAACCAAGTTTCATTGCTGATTAAATCCAGTTGTTGCTTTGAAGAGTCAAGTGTGGCTTGGTGGGTAGCACTCTCGCCTCTGAGTCAGGAGGTTGTGGGTTCATAGTCCAACTCCAGACACTTGAGCACAAAAATCTAGGCTGAACACTCCACTGCAGTGCTGAGGGAGTGCTGCACAGTCCGAGGTGCCGTCTTTCGGATGTGATGTTAAACCGAGGCCCCATCTGCTCTCTCAGGTGGACGTAAAAGATCCCATGGCACTATTTCGAAGAAGAGCAGGGGAGTTATCGCCAGTGTCCTGGCCAATATTTATCCCTCAATCAACATCCCAAAAACAGGTTAGCTGGTCATCAACACATTGCTGCTTTCTGTGCCCAAATTGGCTGCCATGTTTCCTACATTACAACAATGACTACACTTCAAATCGTAGTTCATTGGCTGTAAAGCACTTTGGGACGTCCTGAGGTCGTGAAAGCTGCTATACAAATACAAGTCTTACTTTTCTTCTCTTTTTACCTTTGTGTAGGGGCTGGGCTCACAGCAAGATGGCAGCCAACATGTGCCAGGCTGGTTGTGGTTACTGGGCCAGGCATGGAAAGGCCATCTTAGAGCAGCTGCAACATATACAGCAGGTAAGAAAAAAAACTAAAGCCAGGGCTGGGATCTGAACTGGGAGGAAGCAAGCAGCCCAGGCCAAGAGGGAGACACAGACTGGGGCCTGGAAGGAGGCAAAGGGCCAGGACCTTAGCCTGGGCTGGGGTGGGAGTAGTCGGGTGCTAAAAATATGGAATGACTGGACATGGCAGACCCTTATGAGCCTTCGACGCCTGCAAACTCGATGGGCTAGATTTTGATACTGGGGCGGGTTGGGGTCGTGTTATCCACTTTTCGTGTTATCCACCCGACTGCAATTGGATGTGGGAGATTGATGCAATTTTCACCTAATTGGGCAATTGAGTTCCAGTATATGGGAACCCATGAACGAATTAGTGTTTTCAGTCTGAAAGTCGCCTTTGATGATGTCATCATTGCTGCTGCATTGAAGGTCTGCAAAGACTGCCTGGCCTTTGCTGTGAGAGGACTTGGATGCAAAATGAGCAGCAGCAGCCCTAAATCTGCTCCCAGATATTTTTGCACCACCACTCCCAGATATGTCTCCTCCTCATCCAGCCATCCATCCAGATATGTCTCCTCCTCATCCAGCCATCCATCCAGATATGTCTCCTCCTCATCCAGCCATCCATCCAGATATGTCTCCTCCTCATCCAGCCATCCATCCAGATATGTCTCCTCCTCATCCAGCCATCCATCCAGATATGTCTCCTCCTCATCCAGCCATCCATCCAGATATGTCTCCTCCTCATCCAGCCATCCATCCAGATATGTCTCCTCCTCATCCAGCCATCCATCCAGATATGTCTCCTCCTCATCCAGCCATCCATCCAGATATGTCTCCTCCTCATCCAGCCATCCATCCAGATATGTCTCCTCCTCATCCAGCCATCCATCCAGATATGTCTCCTCCTCATCCAGCCATCCATCCAGATATGTCTCCTCCTCATCCAGCCATCCATCCAGATATGTCTCCTCCTCATCCAGCCATCCATCCAGATATGTCTCCTCCTCATCCAGCCATCCATCCAGATATGTCTCCTCCTCATCCAGCCATCCATCCAGATATGTCTCCTCCTCATCCAGCCATCCATCCAGATATGTCTCCTCCTCATCCAGCCATCCATCCAGATATGTCTCCTCCTCATCCAGCCATCCATCCAGATATGTCTCCTCTCCATCCATCCATCCATCCATCCATCCATCCATCCATCCATCCATCCATCCATCCATCCATCCATCCACATCCATCCACATCCAGCCAGCCATCCAGCCATCCATTCAGCCAGCCAGCCAGCCAGCCAGATGGATGTGCTCCCGCCAGGTTTCACATTCGTGGTTCAGAACAGGCGTGCTTCACGTAGAAAAAGGGTTAAAATCACAAAGGCCTTTCAAAATGGCATTATAGAGGCAATTTAGTGCTTGTTAAGGGCCTTAACAGCCTATCCTGCCTCTTAGAGGCGGGACGGAGTCGGAACCAGCAGACACGATTTAATGAAAATTGCATGGAGGCGGGATGGAGGCGGGCTTGTGCCCGCCCGCCAGTTTTCGCAATTTTAACCCCCCACACGCCTCCAAACCCACCTCCACGGGTCAATGAAAATCCAGCCCGATTATTCCAATGCTCTCCTGCCATCCTCCATCCTGCACCCGCTGTAAACTTCAGTTCATCCAAAACTCTGCTGCCCATATCCTATCCTGCACCAGGTCCCACTTACCTATCACCCATCACTCCTTAAGTAGTGCCTCATTCTTCCATTGTCTCTTGCTTCTCCTCCTTCTCAATGATAATGGCATACTAAAGTATAGACATAGGGAATGACATAGATTCTCCTGAGAAGTCCTCATTGTGGGTGGGTGGGTAATGAGGGGTTAAAATCTATCTGACGACCCGTGGTCTCACACTACCACAGGTAGTCAGGAGCACGCCCTAGGTTGTCTAGACTGAACGCAAACAGAATTGCTCCAAACATTTGTTCCCAGCTGCGGTATTCGTTCCTCAAACTTTCAGCAGTCTTCAGGCTCAATAACTCCTCACTCCCACCTGGTCCCAGCTGAATCTGGCAACAGCCGTGCCTCGCCAGGAAATTCAGGGCTCATTTTGAATATTTTAAAATTAGGTAGCTGGGGACATGGCAGGAGGATCGGGAGAGGGGCTGAATTGCGTTTTGGAGATTTGAGGAGATCGACTGTGGGCCATAAAATTGGCAGAAACGCCTCCTGGCACAGTATTCTGCCCAGAAAATAAGCTTGGGCCAATTTCAGGGTTTGGCACGAGAAGAATGGTGTGGAATTTCAGGGCCATTTGTTTGCTGTGGCTTTTGCATTTATTAATTGTATTATCGTTCAATTGTTTTGGAATTTGGCTTCTAAAGAATTGAATGCTTTAAACCAGGACACTGAAATAGTACTGCAATTCTGATAGTTTCTGTCATTTGAGAACACGGATGGCTTACCTTTTGTTCCATACTTGAGGGAGACTATTCATTGCATTACATTATAATACATTGCACAATACTGAAAGTGGTATGGGAAGATGAAACTTTGCCAGGAGCCCAAAAGACTCATTCATTTCTTCAGAAGTGTTTCTTGTGAAAAGTATTTAACCCATTGCAGACTTTTCATTGTGTATTTGTGTTTCTTGCTCTCATCAGTATATCGCGGGATGTTTTTTTGTTTCAGATCGCTATTTAACTGTAGATTAAAAAATCTCAGTTTAAAATCTGCCAATCTGAAATAGCATAGCACAAGACTTAATACAACTAGAGATTACGACAAAGAAGGTGATTGTTCACTCTCGGCTGATTCCACGCTGCAAAGAGAAGTTTACCAATAATATTGTATAATTTCTTGACCCAGACAAGATCTGATTATGGCGATCATTGTGAATCTGTTAAAGCCTGAACAATTTCTCTAAAAAAACCAAAGTGTAACTCTGATGCTATCAATTTTTGGGAGGACCTCAGCTTTCTGCCCTCCTCTCCTGAACACACTAACTGAGGTCCAGTACCATGCCACTGGCTGCCTTCCAATACCTCGTCCATTCTTCATGTGTGAGGCAAGGCGGCGAGCATTGATGAGCTATTTGAAAATGGGACCAAACTTCTTCTTCATCCATTGTGCACACACATGTTCTTCTCAGTAAGGGGGAGGAACCCTGGTTGCATTTCTCGGGGACCATACGGACCAGAAAAGACTATTTAGTTCCACCGGTCAGCCTCAGAGTTCATAAACAGAATATTCAGTTACTACTCATATCCCTCAATTGATATTTCTCACCAAATGCCTGTCCAACTTCCCCTTAAAATTACTGATGTTATCAGTTTCAGTCCCTCCCGAGGCAGTCCATTCCAAACAATCATCAGCCTCTGTGTGAAGTAGTTCTGGCTGATCTGTTCATTGAACTTCTCGCTTCTCACCTTCATCCCATATCTCTTGTTATTCTTGGGTCCATGATAAACAGTTTCTCGAAGTTCAACCTGTCGATACTCTTAAGAACCTTGATTACCTCAGGAATATTCCTTCTCAGTCTTCTCTCTTGCGTAAACAAACTCAGTTTCCATAGCCTCTCCTTGTAGCTCAGATGTCTGAGGGGTAGCCCTTCGCTGCCCCTTTTCCAGTACTATGATGTCCTTCCTGTAATATGGCCACCAGAGCTGCCCACAGTACACGAGATGGGGATAGGCCAATGCTCTGTATAGGGTGAGTGTCACATCCAGTGATTTGGGTTCTCTTCCATGCTCTGTACAACCACTCTATTTGCCTTATTTATCATTGCTGCACATTGGGCAAATGGTCCAATATTTCATCCACCAATACCTCCAGATCCTTCTCCTGTGCTGTACCCTCTAGCCTAACACCATTTAGTTTATAGTGTTTATTCTTCTTTCCTAGACTCCTCACTCTGCAGTTGTCATTTCTCAGCCCAACTGTCGAATTTATCGAGATCCTTCTGTCACTGAGTATCCTGAGTTGGTTCATTTGCAATCCCACCCCCACCTTGGTGAATTTTGACAATTTTGGCCCTCGCTCCACTTCAAAATAATTCATATGCAACTTGAATGAGCAAACGTTACATTGGGCCACAATGGTCTGATATGCCATTTGCTTCCTTATAGTGCTGCTCCTTGTTGTTAGGCTGGTCATGTTCCTGAGTGTGGCCAGCACTTTAAAAACACTGGGGTGGAAATTCATTTTAAGGCCCAAAATAGGCGAAGCGCTGCATCCTGCATGTGCCCAAGGCTCACCCTGAAATTGGGCCTTGGGCCTCATTTTAATAATAGAGGCCAGCTGCCAGCACCTGTGGCAGCCAGTGACGTCAGGGATCGAATTTCGGCCTACCGCCTCGCCGGCAGCAGCCCTCAGGAAAATCCTGGCCAGGGGAAGTGCCGGAGACAAACACGGGGGGGTTTCCGACAGCAGCCTGCAGTAGCGCTATGGAGCCAGGAGGGGCACTCTTCCTCCTCCCGGCTCCATAGGAGGGCTCGGTGAGGCCGCTGAAGAACTGGAAAAACTAGGCAGAGCAGGAATGGCACATGCCCCGCCTAGATTTTCACGCATTTTGCAGAAGGGTCCTGAAACAGGCTCAGGACCCTTCTTTACATTTTTAAATTGACCCAATGCTGCCTTTTGCTAGGCGGTCTGCACAGAGCAGAATTAAATGGAGTGGACTTGAACAGCGTGCTTTATTTGGGAATTTGGAAAGAGTGGGAATTCGGAGAAGAGGGGAAAGAGTTGATGCTTTTTGCCTACACTACTTGTAGTGCTTCGTGTTACAGGTAGATATTTAATTTCAGTACCCTTAACTTAAGCTAGATCAAGTAAGTAGTCAAGAAACTACACTCTAAATAAGTTACCTAAATACAAATTAAATTAATTTAATTAAATAAAACAAGGTCATATAGGGATGGCAGTGCAGGTGGTGTGCTGTAACTGCAGCATGTGGGAGTTTGTAGAGAGCATTGTGATCCCGGACAACCACGTTTGCAGTAAGTGCCTGCATCTTGAGGAACTTCAGCTCAGAGTTTTTGAGCTGGAGTCTGAGGTGCAGACATTGCGGGGCATCAGGGATGGGGAGAGTTACCTGGACACTTTGATCCAGGAGGCAGTCACACCCCTTAGGTTAGGTAGTGGTACAGGTCTGGTTAGTGGTCGGGGACAGGAGGGTGTGACTCAACTCAGGCAGGTAAGGGGACTCCAGGTGCAGTGCTGGAGGAGCCTCAGCCTTTGCCCTTGTCCAACAAGTATGAGGTTCTTGCTGCCTGTGTGGATGAGGGAAAAGCCTGCAGGATGGATGAGCAAGCTGACCATGGCACCATGGTGCAGGAGGCCATTCAAGTGGGGGGAGTGAAAGGGAATGTAGTTATGGTAGGGGACAGTATTGTCAGGGGGATAGATACTGTTCTCTGCAGCCGCAACCGAGAGTTCTGAAGGTTGTGTTGCCTGCCAGGGTTAAAGACATCTCCTTGCGGCTGGAGAAGAACTTGGAGTGGGAGGGAGAGGATCCAGTTGTCGTGGTCCATGTAGGAACCAACGATTTAGGTAGAACTAAGAATGAGGTTCTGCTGAGGGAGTTTGAGGAGCTAGGATCCAAATTAAAAAGCAGAACCACAACGGTAATAATCTCTGGATTGTTGCCTGAGCCACGCGCAAATTGGCACAGGGACAAACAGATTAGAGTTTTAAATGCATGGTTCAAAGAGTGGTGTGGGAGGAAGGGGTTTCAGTTTATGGGGCATTGGCACCAGTACTGGGGAAAGAGGGAGCTGTTCGGTTGGGACGGGCTCCACTTAAACCAGGCTGGGACCAGTGTCCTGGCGAACTGAATAACTAGGGCAGTAGACAGGGCTTTAAACTAATGAAGGGGGGTGGGAGGATTCAGGAAAGAGTAAATTTAAAAGCAGCGAGAGAAATGTCAAGGCTCTAGAACAGAGTAGAGTTTTGGGTAAAGTAAGCAGTGTGGGTCAGGAAGGGACAGAGAGAGTAACAAAGGTAATAAAGCATCAGTGACGAAGGTGACATCAGGGAAAAATAGAAATAAGTCAAAACTAAAGGCACTATATCTGAATGCGCGTAGCATTCGCAACAAAATAGCTGAATTAATAGCGCAGATAGAAATTAACAGGTTTGATCTAATAGCCATATCTAGACGTGGTTGCAAAGTGGCCAAGGTTGGGAACTAAATATTCCAGGATACTTAACTTTTAGAAGAGATAGGCAAAATGGAAAAGGGGGAGGGGTAGCCCTGATAATAAAGGATGGGTTAAAGACAGCAGAGAGAAAATCAAGAAGTAGAATCAGTTTGGGTGGAGCTAAGAAAAAGCAAAGGGCAGGAACCATTGGTGGGAGTTGTTTATATGCCCCCAAACAGTAGTTGTAATGCAGGGCAGAGAATAAATCAGGAAATTAGAGGCGCACATAACAAGGGTAATACAGTGATCATGGGATCTTTAATCTACATATATACTGGGCAAACCAAATTTGCAGTAATAGTATGGAGGACGAATTCATGGAATGTATGCAAGATAGTTTTCTAGATCAGTATGTTGAGGAACCAACTAGGGAACAGGCTATTTTTGATCTAGTATTGTGCAATGAGAAAGGGTTAATTAATAACCTTGTAGTAAAGGGGCCTTTAGGGAAGTGTGACCATAATATGATAGAATTTTACATTCAGTTTGAAAGTGATTTAGTTAAATCCGAAACTAGGGTCTTCAATCTAAACAAAGCAAACTACATCGGTATGAGGGGCGAGTTGGCCATGGTAGATTGGGAAACTACATTAAAAGGTATGACGGTAGAGAAGCAATGGCTAGCATTTAAAGAATTAATACATAATTTACAACAAATATACCTTCCTTTAAGGCACAAAAACCCACAAGCAAAGTGATCCAACCGTGGCTAACAAGAGAAGTTAAAGAAAGTGGCCCAGAAATTCGCCTCTCCGGTTTGCCACAGGGGTAAGGATCGCGCGCGCACTTACCTACCGCGTCTGCCGTTCTGCTTCTGGCCCACGGGGACTTCAGCTCCTGGGCCTGCTCCAAGTGCCGGCGCGCAGTGCTTGCGTGTCCCAGGGGCATAGTTAGTGCGATGTGTCCCCTGGGATCACGTGGGCCATGGAGAGCCAATGGCAGCAGACCATCTTTCATTCATAGATTTGACAGGAAGACCTGTCAAATCTATAAATTGAAATCGGCCCCAAAACAACAGCTAAACTTCAAATAAATCTTTTAAGAAACCATCATATTTTTAAAATAACTATAAGTTAAATAAATTAACTACTTTAAACAAAAATTTAATTTTTGAAAATATTAAAATACTTTTTAACAGTGCTAAAAATAAACTTACCTTTCTTTAAAGTATCTAAAAACGACAAACCTGTTGAAAAAAAATTTAAATTATAATTAATTAACCACTTACCTTGTTGAAAACGGGTCTTGTGCCTCCTTTTTAAAAGCGCAGGTTCTTCAATACTTACCCTCCCGGAGAAACCTGAAAAAAAACCTAAGTTTGCTGCGTGCGCGCAGCCTCTACCGCGCACGTGGTTCACCTTTGAACCGCTCCCTTCATGAGACCGGAAGCTCCGGTTTCCCGCGCATGCGCAGTGCATGCAGGAAACCGGCACTTCAGGAGGCCTTACGGGTGAGTACACAGTGCGGACTCACCCGGCAAGTGCCGAATTTTTGGCCCAGTATTAGATCAAAGGAAGAGGCTTATAATGTTGCCAAAAAGAGTAGTAAGCTTGAGGATTGGGAGGATTTTAGAATTCAGCAAAGGAGGACCAAGAAATTGATAAAGAAAGGGAAAATAGAATATGAGAGTAAACTAGCAAGAGACAAAAAACAGACTATAAAAGCTTCTATAGATATGTAAAAAGGAAAAGATTAGCAAAAGTAAATGTGGGTCCCTTACAGGGTGAGGAGGGAGAAGTTAGAATGGGAAATAAGGAAATGGTAGAGAAATTAAACAAATACTTTGTGTCTGTCTTCACGGAAGAAGTCGCAAAAAATTTCCCAGAAATAATGGAGAACTAAGGCTCTAGCGAGAATGAGGAACTGAAAGAAATTAGTATCAGTAAAAAAAAAGTACTGGAGAAATGAATGGGACTGAAAGCCAATAAATTCCCTGGACCTGATGGCCTACATCCTAGGGTTTTGAAAGAGGTGGCCATAGAGATAGTGGATGCATTGGTTGTCATCTTCCAACATTCCATAGATTCTGAAATGGTTCCTGTGGATTGGAAGGTAGCAAATGTAACCCCACTATTTAAGAAACGAGAGAGAGAGAAAACGGGGAACTACAGACCAGTTAGCCTGACATCAGTAGTAGGGAAAATGCTCGAACCTATTATTAAGGACGTGGTAACAGGACACTTAGAAAATAATAATAGGATTGGACAGAGTCAACATGGATTTATGAAAGGGAAATCGTGTTTGACAAATCTGTTAGAGTTTTTTGAGGTTGTAACTAGCAGAATAGATAAGGGATGTGGTGCATTTTGATTTTCAGAAGGCATTCGATAAGGTGCCACACAACAGGTTATAGAGTCATAATATATTAAACAAAATTAGGGCTCAGGGGATTGGGGGTAATATACTAGCATGGATTGAGGATTGGTTAACGGACAGAAAACAGAGGGTAGGAATAAACGGGTCATTTTCGGGTTGGCAGGCTGTAACTAGTGGAGTACCGCAAGGATCAGTGCTTGGGCCTCAGCTATTCACAATCTACATCAATGATTTGGATGAGGGGTCCAAATGTAATATATCCAAGTTTGTTGATGATACAAAGCTGGCTGGGAATGTAAGTTATGAGGAGGATGCAAGGAGGCTTCAAGGGGATATAGACAGGCTAAGTGAGTGGGCAACAACATGGCAAATGGAATATAATGTGGAGAAATGTGAAGTTATCCACTTTGGTAGGAAAAATAGAAAAGCAGATTATTTTTTAAATGGTGAGAGATTGGGAAATGTTGGTGTTCAGAGGGACCTGGGTGTCCTTGTACACGAATCACTGAAAGTTAACATGCAGGTACAGCAAGCAATTAGGAAAACAAATTTATGTTGGTCTTTATTACAAGAGGATTTGAGTATAAGAGTAAATAAGTCTTACTGCAATTACATAGGGCCCTGGTGAGACCACACCTGGAGTATTGTGTACAGTTTTGGTCTCCTTACCTAAGGAAGGATATACTTGCCATAAAGGGAGTGCAACCAAAGTTCACCAGACTGATTCCTGGGATGGGGGGATTGTCCTAGAGTTTAGAAGAATGAGAGGTGATCTCATTGAAACATACAAAATTCTTACAGGGCTTGACAGGGTAGATGCAGGGAGGATGTTTCCCCTGGCTGGGGAGTCTAGAACCAGGAGTCACAGTCTCAGAATAAGGGGTCGGCCATTTAGGACTGAGATGAGGAGAAATTTCTTCACTCAGGGGGTGGTCAATCTTTGGAATTCTTTACACCAGAGGGCTGTGGAGGCTCAGTCGTTGAGTACAGTCAAGGCAGAGATCGATAGAATTTTGGATATTAAGGGAATCAAGGGATATGGGGATAGTGCAGGAAAGTGGAGATGAGGTAGAAGATCAGCCATGATCTTACTGAATGGCGGAGCAGGCTCGAAGGGCCAAATGGCCTACTCCTGCTCCTATTTCCTATGTTCTTATGTTCTTTTAGGCGGCCGCCAGGGATGCCTTGAAAAAAGGGAGGACCAGTATGGCAATGGCCATGCTGACAACGCAGGTCAGGTGCAGGAGCTTGTGGTCAGAAATTGATATATGTTGCACCTGTTTTATGCCCGAAATATTTGCAAAGCTATGCCAATTTCTACCCCACTGACTGGTACAGATAAACATGCAGCTGGACACCACTGAAATGTGTGTTAGTGATAGAATGTTACAATGATAAAGGCAACACTGACCTTTCTCTGAGATACACAGTAAACACACGCACACACAGACATACACAATATATAAACCACGTAGGGGGTGTCATTCTGGTCAAAGCTCCCTAATTACTCACTGACTGATAGACAAACGCAAACTACATTTATAACCTTATCAATACTGGCTACACAAGACTATTAAAACGCTGAGTGTTTATAACAACAACAACAAACTGTATTTATATAGCGCCTTTAACGTAGTAAAACGTCCCAAGGCGCTGCACAGGAGTGTTAGAAGACAAAAGAAAATTGACACCGAGCCACATAAGGAGAAATTAGGGCAGGTGACCAAAAGTTTGGTCAAAGAGGTAGGTGTTAAGGACCATCTTAAAGGAGGAAAGAGAGGTAGAGAGGCGGACAGGTTTAGGCAGGGAATTCCAGAGCTTAGGGCCTTGGCAACAGAAGGCACGACCACCAAAGGTTGAGCGATTATAATCAGGGATGCACAAGAGGGCAGAATTAGAGGAGCACAGAAATCTCGGGGAGGCGGGGGGCGGTTGTGGGGCTGAAGGAGATTACAGAGATAGGGAGGGGCGAGGGATTTGAAAACAAGGATGAGAATTTTGAAATTGAGGCGCTGCTTAACCGGGAGCCAATGTTATAATTCTTAGCATGATAAGGTAACTCACCTACAAGCTTTCCATCTGCTGCTACAACAGAGAAAGGAGAAAGGGAAACCTGATCTTAGAAATGTGTAATGCATGAACAGAATTGGATGGAAGTTTTGTGTTGCACTCTGAATAATGCACCAGAATCAAATCTTCTATTCGACCCACATGCACAATGCCACCCTTGCAGTTTTTTTTCTATTACTTATCCACACTGAAGATATTTCCTCACACTCTCTTCTTGCCTTTTAAGAGAAAAGCCGTACCACGATAAAGTCTACCGAATGAATTGTCTGTATTTTTTTAACTTCTCACAGTGATGGACTTTATTGCGTCTTTAAAAATAAATCCCATGATGATGACCAAAATTGGTACGAGTGGCGACATAAAGTATTATGTTGGCAAAGTCTGTGCAAGAATTGAGGCGACGAGCAGGGGCCGGATTGGTGCGGTACGGAGTTCCAGCTCTAGAGTTTAAATCTAGTGCGTGTACAATATTTAGCTGTTTGCAGTCTGTGTTCACAACAACAACAACAACTTGTATTTATATAGCGCCTTTAACGCAGTAAAACGTCCCAAGGCGCTGCACAGGAGTATTTTAAGATAAAAAATTTGACACCGATCCACATAAGGAGAAATTAGGGCAGGTGACCAAAAGCTTGGTCAAAGAGGTAGGTTTTAAGGAGCTTCTTAAAGGAGGAAAGAGAGGTAGCGAGGCGGACAGGTTTAGGCAGGGAATTCCAGAGCTTAGGGCCTCGGCAACAGAAGGCACGGCCACCAAAGGTTGAGCGATTATAATCAGGGATGCTCAAGAGGGCAGAATTAGAGGAGCGCAGATATCTCAGGGGGTTGTGGGGCTGGAGGAGATTACAGAGATAGGGAGGGGGCGAGGCCATGGAGGGATTTGAAAACAAGGATGAGAATTTTGAAATCGAGGCGCTGCTTAACCGGGAGCCAATGTAGGTCAGCGAGCACAGGGGTGGTGGGCGAACGGGACTTGGTGCGAGTTAGGACACGGGCAGCCGAGTTTTGGATGAGCTGAAGTTTACGTAGGGTGGAATGTTGGAGGCCAGCCAGGAGTGCGTTGGAATAGTCAAGTCTTGAGGTAACAAAGGCATGGTGTTATACTATTAATGAGGTACCGCTATGTTTTAGGTTTAATGAGGAGGTGTGATGGGAGCAGAGCTTCATCTCATTTCAAACCATTAAATCTCTGAATTTTATTCTTTTCGTATGAAACTTTAGGTAGAGCAAAATACTGCAGATATAAAGTGGACTTCTGGCTAACTGCAATCTTAATAGAGTACCCTTGCCTATGTGGGAGAAGGAAGACATCTGCACAAATCTGCCTAGAGATTGCGATTCGATTCTAATTTCCGGAGAGAAGTGCTCCCAAATTAATTGCACCAGAAATTCCTTCGTGTCTTTGTAATGTTAAATGCACGTGAAACTTGTGGACCCATGCTGGAGACTCTACGGTGATCCTTGGAACCTGGCTCTTTGACATGCAAATCAAGTGTCAAAGGAAAATGAATCCAGCAAACAACTAAAAGGTTTCTGGTCAAATTCTATCAAGCTGAAAATTAAAATTGCCAAATAACATGTTGCCTAGTAGGAGAGGGCTCCTTTGAATTAGACTGTTCTTCAATGGTGTTGGCCTCCATTTCAGCTGTCTTGAGATATTTGATTTCCAATTCCTTTGTTTGTCGACCGAGTCCACAATGGGGCAGTGGGAGGGGCTCCATGCAGCTAAAGCGTCCAACAAAGATTCAGAAAATAATTCTGAAAAGAATACTAAGGGCCCAGAGCGCTGGAGGTCCTGATCAACCGGTGGAATTTCAGCGGAGTGCAAGTCACGGCCACCCAGATGCTAAGACGCCAACCCTCTTCTAAATCCAGAGGACAGGGCCATCTCCACGGTCGATTGTCTTTGCCTGCTAAAAGTCTGGGGCCTTTTCCATGGCCTGAGCAGCACTGATGCCAGCCCCATTTTCTAGTCCCTTGGCTAGAGATCCTGCCCACTTACCCCTTGGTCTGGACCAAAATTTTGGCCCTGAAGAATTTGGACTTTTTATTATTTTTAGAAACATTTTAAGTATTATGTACGTCAAGCATTGTATTGCTGGTAACTTGAGTATTCTTTTGCTTCAGCCGTCTGCTCTCTCAGGTGGATGTAAAAGATCCCATGGCACTATTTCAAAGAAGAGCAGAGGAGTTCTCACCGGTGTCCTGGCCAATATTTATCCCTCAATCAACATCTCTAAAAAACAGATTATCTGGTCGTTATCACATTGCTGTCTGTGGGAGCTTGCTGTGCGCAAATTGGCTGCCGCGTTTCCTACATTACAACAGTGACTGCACTTCACAAAGTACTTCATTGGCTTTAACACTCTTTGGGACATCCTGAGAATGTGAAAGGCGCTATATACTATGTTGCATGTGTGTTATACACATATATATTTTTTTATTTGTTCTTGGGGTGTGGGTGTCACTGGCAACTCCAGCATTTATTGCCCATCCCTAATTTGATACAACTGAGTGGTTTTTGCTAGGCTGCTTCAGAGGGCAGTTAGTGTCAACCATGTTGGTGTGGTACTGGGGTCACGTATCGGCCAGACCGCGTAAGGACGGCAGATTTCCTTCCCTAAAAAAAGAAAAGAAAAGGGCATTAGTTGGGTTTTTACGCAATCCGACAGCTACGTGGTCACTTTAACTTATACCAGTTTTCTATTTCCAGATTATTTAAAATCAGAACTCAAATCCTCAAACTGCCGTGGTGGGGTTTGAGCTCACGGTGGGGGAGTTTTAACCTGGAGGAATGCGTGGGCTTGGGTGCGGGTGGGGGTTAAATCCGGCAAAAATGTGAGCACGTCGGGAAGCCGGCTCCAACCCGCCGACTTCCGTGTTTAACTCGAGCGCGTTAGGCTGATTGCGTGCAACCATCAATGTGCAGCTGGTGCACAATCACAGAAAGATATTTCTGCAGGAGTGCAGAAGATTCCTGGGGAGCTGCCATGATGCTTTCGTCCTGCGGCAGTCCAAGCTCCCCGACCTCTTTGGACCTGCAAGCACACTTAAGGGTGGCTGCTATGAGACAAGAGATACCCACTTCAAACTTGGCTGATGACACCTGTCATAAATCTGACCAATGAAGCCCAACGGTGCTACAGTGACTGCCATATGACCACCAGATGTGTGATCGAACAAGCCATCGGCATGCTGAAGATACACTTCAGGTGCCTAGATAGATCGGGAGCGCCCTTCAGTATGCACCAGCCAGGGACTCCAGAATGGTCATGGTGTGCTGCGCTCTTCACAACATTGCACAGCAGTGACGTTTGGACCTGCAGGAGGAACAAGACAGATTGTCTGCAGACGATTCCAAGGAGGCGGAGGAGGAAGGTGAGAAAGACGAGGAGGTGATGAGGGCAATGTAGCACCAGCTGCTCACATTGCTGTCTGGGATGCCAGGGAAGCCCTTATTAATGCAAGGTTCGCTGAGGTTGCACCAGTGGACCGATGTCAAAACCACATGCAACAGCCACTCTTCCCATCGCCGCCCCCCCCCACCCCCGCACAATGCCTCTAACACAAAGCAGTCCTACAAACAAACAACCACCCATTGGTCACCGTTAATTCATGTCTTCCCATTCATCATCAAACAAGTTAAAAGACGACTTGCGAGCCAGCAACCAAGAATGGATGAGACAGGAAAGTGGTGCAAACAAATAAAATTTATGTGATACCACTAAATGGAAACTTCACAACTTAACATTTTCTCATACACCCATGTGCAACTACAAAGCTTTACTCTTCCTTTTCCTATGGCTCCTACATAGTGCAACCCCTGTGGCTTCAGAAGAGGATGAAGCAGGCTGCTCAGATCCCTGCTCTGACTGCCGACGACCTCTGGGTTGTGGAGCCGGTGAGGGCCACGCCAAAGACTGCTCCACACCTGCACCTGTTCAGGGGCAGACTCGGCCATCGGGACACAAGGCAGCACGTCGGGTACGGTCTGACCGGGGGTGGGGGAAATGGGTGAGAAGTGGAAGCGCTTTGAGTGGAGTCCCCACTTCCATGTCCCCTTTTGCCATCATCCATCTCATGGGCCAGACCAGCACTTCACTGCTACCATTGTGCTGGACAGCACTTTGGTGCAGATCAGTGAGGCGCTGTAAGGCCAAGGCTAAGGTATTTGTCATCCAATTTAAGGGGGAAGACATGTTGGCATCCAGAGTGTGCACGGCCGTGGTAAAGACGTGCATGGACTTATTTGATCGCCGTGTTTGATGTTCCACGAAATTGGCCACTCTATCCATGCAAGACGACATTGTCGCCATGCCCTGTAGCATCGTCCCACTCATGCCTGAGACGGACTGCTCCATTCTCTCTGCAATCAGGGTCAGTGTGCTTGGAAGGCCAGTCAGTACATTGCACATTCTCTGCTGCTCCTCAATGATTCTCCCATTCATCTATGGCCCCTCTGGTGTACAGCATCTGTGTCCAGCTGAGCAGAGCTTGGAGAGGACTCTGGTGGAGAGAAAAGATATGAATTAGTACTGGCAAGGTAAGTATGTTGCAACTGATCATCATGAAGATGATCATATTTCACTCACTGTTGAACTTAAGTCAAAATGACTGAGTGTTGTATGACATGTGGGTTAATATTTAATTGTGTCACCAGGTAGCTGGGAGGTCCTCGTCCCCCCATCTCCGATGGCCAGGGACGCTGAAATGCCACTGATCTCCAGCGCTTCCTCCTCAGCAGTTGTTAGCCAGGAAATCTGTGGATGCCCACCTCCGGTTCTCTCCCTCTCCCTAGTGTTCTGTGCTCTCTTCTCCTTCAACGGGGGAAAGAACAGACCTATGAGTGACTGTAATGGCGTGTGTTCACCCGATGGATGCAGTGCATTTGGGGAGGGTGAATATCAGGGAGAGGCATCATTGCAGAAGGATGAAAGGGGCAGGAGGAGCATGGTGGTGGTGAGCTACCTTCTTGAACCCACTGCAGTCCATGTGGTGAAGATACTCCCACAGTGCTGTTAAGTAGGGAGTTCCAGGAGTTTGACCCAGCGACGATGAAGGAACGGCGATATATTTCCAAGTCAGGATGGTGTGTGACTTGGAGGGGAACCTGGAGGTGGTGGTGTTCCCATGCGCCTGCTGCCCTTGTCCTTCTAGGTGGTAGAGGTCGTGGGTTTGGGAGGTGCTGCAGAAGAAGCCTTGGCGAGTTGCTGCAGTGCATCTTGTAGATGGTACACACTGGTGTAGATGGTATAGAACTAACCACCCTATCTGCTGGTATAAAGATGGTTACAGCCATGGTAGGAGCATTCATGTTGCGGCCTGTCAGACTACGAATCAGCCCGTGAATCCTTCACCCTATTCTCCAAGGGAAGAGCATAAAGGCACAACAAGAAATTCCACTTCAACTACCGATCCCGAGGTCGACTGTCGCATCCATACCACTGCCCCAGCTGAGATCAGCTAACGCAGCAAAGCCCTGGGACTGAACCTAAAACTTCCCAGGTCAATATGGCCCAGTGCCACACTAGGTAATGCATTTACACAGTACACCATCGGGGGAGCCCCTTTCTGTGAAACATTTGAAAAAATAAAGTCTGGCGGCTTAGAAAAGTCCCTTCCAATCTCGGAGTTTGATGTTTTAAACAGATATATATCGCTTTTATTGCGATTATCTATATGACTCCACAGGTCTGGAAATGGCTGTGACCACAAAGTGAATGGGAACCAGATTTCCACAGACGTCAGCTGAAATTCCCCACGAGTTTTTTTTAAAACAACCTTTAGGGGCAGTTTTTTTTTTTGACTTTGGCCTTGTTATTGGTCCGGTGTCACACAACAAAACTCTATCTGCGCAAACACCATTAGTCATAAAAGCTCAGACTGGTTTCTGAGCTGATGTGTCATTTTGCCTCCGCAGCAGCACAGTCAGATGCTCAGGACTTTCCCAGCAAGGTATCTGTCAACTGTGTCGTGTTCCTTTGGCATGTACAGAAAAACACGAACTCAGCTCTTTATTTTACCACTTACACAGCTGAACAACTTGTATTTACTTGGCGCTTTTAGGATGAGTTATGAAAATTCTAATCATTTTGAGCGCAACAGACTGGCTGGCGCAGTGAGTTAAATACTGGGGGTAAAATTCAAATTTGGTCGGGGGGGGGGGAACAAAGGGCAGTAGCGGATCGGAGGTCCGTTATACCCCCTGCCCACTATACACCCGCCCGTTATACGCCCCGTCTGTTATACACCCGCCCGTTATACAACCGCACGTCATACACCCGACCGTTATACACCCGCCCGTTATACGCCTCGCCCGTTATACACCCGCCCGTGAAACAACCGCACGTCATACACCCGCCCGTTATACGCCCCGCCCGTTATACACCCGCCCGTTATACAACCGCACGTCATACACCCGACCGTTATACACCCCGCCCGTTATACACACGTCCGTTATACAACCGCACATCATACACCCCGCCCGTTATACCCCCCGCCCGTTATACCACCCGCACGTTATACCCCCCGCCCGTTATACCACCCGCACGTTATACAACCGCACATCATACACCCCGCACGTTATACCCCCCGCCCGTTATACCACCCGCACGTTATACAACCGCACGTCATACACCCGACCGTTATACACCCCGCCCGTTATACACACGTCCATTATACAACCGCACGTCATACACCCGCCTGTTATACACCCCGCCCGTTATACACCCGCCCGTTATACACCCGCCCATTATACCCCCCCGCCCGTTATACACCCTGCCCGTTATACACCCGTCCATTATACCCCTCCGCCCGTTATACACCCTGCCCCTTATACACCCGCCCGTTATACACCCCACCCATTATACAACCGCCCGTTATACACCCGCCCATTATACCCCCCCGCCCGTTATACACCCTGCCCGTTATACACCCGCCCGTTATACACCCTGCCCGTTATACACCCGCCTGTTATACACCCGCCCGTTATACACCCTGCCCGTTATACCCCCGTCCGTTATACAAGAGCCCATTATACCCCCCCACCCATTATACACCCCGCCCGTTATACACCCGCCTGCTATACACCCGCCTGTTATAGAAGCATAGAAGATAGGAGCAGGAGTAGGCCATTCGGCCCCTCGAGCCTGCTCCGCCATTTAATGAGATCATGGCTGATCATCCAAATTCAGTACCCTGTCCCTGCTTTCTCCCCATATCCCTTGATCCCTTTAGCCTTAAGAAATATATCTATCTCCTTCTTGAATATATTTAATGAATTGGCCTCAACTGCCTTCTGTGGTAGAGAATTCCACAGGTTCACCACTCTCTGGGTGAAGAAATTCCTCCTCATCTCAGTCCTAAATGGCTTACCCCTTATCATCCTTACACTTATACCGACAACTGGACAACCAGGAACACTACAGACAGCTACCCGCAGATCCGACCAAAGAACACACCCGCCAACTCAATAGACTGATCAAGACCTTCGATCCAGACCTTCAAAACATCCTACGCGCTCTCATCCCACGTACTCCCCGCTTAGGAGACTTTTACTGCCTCCCAAAGATACACAAAGCCAACACACCCGGACGTCCTATCGTATCAGGCAACGGAACCCTGTGTGAGAACCTCTCTGGGTACGTCGAGGGCATCCTGAAACCCATCGTACAGGGAACCCCCAGCTTCTGTCGCGACACTACAGACTTCTTGCAGAAACTCAGCACCCATGGACCAGTTGAACCAGGAACACTCCTCGTCACGATGGACGTATCGGCACTCTACACCAATATCCCCCACAATGACAGCATCGCTGCGACAGCCTCAGTACTCAACACCAACAACAGCCAATCTCCGGACGCCATCCTACAACTCATCTGTTTCATCCTTGACCACAATGTCTTCACCTTCGACAACCATTTTTTTACCCAAACACACGGAACAGCCATGGGGACCAAATTCGCACCCCAATATGCCAACATCTTCATGCACAAGTTCGAGCAAGACTTCTTCGCTGCACAGGACCTCCAACCAACGCTGTACACCAGATACATCGATGACATCTTCTTCCTTTGGACCCACGGCGAAGGATCACTGAAAGGACTACACGATAGCATCAACAGGTTCCATCCCACCATCAAACTCACCATGGACTACTCCTCAGAATCGGTTTCATTCTTGGACACACGAATCTCCATCAAAGACGGACGCCTCAGCACTTCACTCTACCGCAAGCCCACGGACAACCTCACGATGCTCCACTTCTCCAGCTTCCACCCTAACCACGTTAAAGAAGCCATCCCCTATGGACAAGCCCTGCGAATACACAGGATCTGCTCAGACGAGGAGGAACGCGATGGACACCTACGGACACTGAAAGACGCCCTCGTAAGAACGGGATATGACGCTCGACTCGTCGATCGACAGTTCCGACAGGCCACAGCGAAAAACCGCATAGACCTCCTCAGAAGACGAACACGGGACACAACCAACAGAGTACCCTACGTCGTCCAGTACTTCCCCGGAGCGGAAAAACTACGCCATGTTCTTCGCAGCCTTCAACATGTCATCGATGACGACGAACACCTTGCTAAGGCCATCCCCACGCCTCCACTACTCGCCTTCAAGCAGCCGCCTAACCTCAAAAGTACCATCGTTCGCAGCAGATTACCCATCTTTCAGGAGAACAGCAACCACGACACCACACAACCCTGCCACGGCAACCTCTGCAAGACATGCCAAATCATGGACACAGATACCATCATCACACGTGAGGACACTACCCACCAGGTACATGGTACATACTCATGTGACTCAGCCAACGTTGTCTACCTGATACGTTGCAGTAAAGGATGCTCCAGAGCATGGTACATCGGCGAGACCATGCAGACACTGAGACAACGTATGAACGGACACCGCGCAACAATCGCCAGGCAGGAGGGTTGCCTCACAGTCGGGGGACACTTCAGCAGTCAGGGGCATTCAGCCTCAGATCTGCGGGTAAGCGTTCTCCAAGGCGGCCTTCGGGATACACGACAGCGCAAAATCATAGAGCAGAAACTGATAGCCAAGTTCCGCACTCATGAGGATGGCCTCAATCGCGATATCGGGTTCATGTCACGATACAGAACGTGACTTGACATCATGGCCGGTCTTTCCAGGTTTTGTTTTAAAAAGACTAATGGAGAGGATATGCAGCCAGCAGGTGTTTTGACACGTTGGACCCCCTGGGACACATCTCATTGTCTTGGCTGTGCTCTTAGTGTGTCTTTGATGTAGGGAAAGATTTGAATAGATTTTTTCTGTGTTTATATTGTGAATTCTGGGAGATTCTCTCACAGCTACCTTACCTGAAGAAGGAGCGAACAGCTCCGAAAGCTTGTAAAATTAAATAAATCTGTTGGACTATAACCTGGTGTTGTGCGACTTCTGATTTTTGTCCACCCCAGTCCAACGCCGGCATCTCCACATCATGACCCTTATCCTTAGACTGTGACCTCTGGTTCTGGACTCCCCCGCCATCGGGAACATCCTTCATGCATCTAGTCTGTCTAGTCCTGTTAGAATTTTATAAGTTTCAATGAGATCCCCTCTCATTCTTCTAAACTCTAGCGAATATAAGCCTAATCGACCCAATCTCTCTTCATACGTCATTCCTGCCATCCCAGGTATCAGTCTGGTAAATCTTCGCTACACTCCCTCCATGGCAAGAACATCCTTCCTCAGATAAGGCGACCAAAACTGCACACAATACTCAAGGTGTGGTCTCACCAAGGCCTTGTACAACTGCAGCAAGACATCCTTGCTCCTGTACTCGAATCCTCTCGCTATGAAGGCCAACATACTATTTGCCTTCTTAACCGTCTGCTGCACCTGCATGCTTACCTTCAGCGACTGGTGCACAAGGACTCCCAGATCTCGTTGCACTTCCCCTTTTCCCAATCTATTGCCGTTCAGATAATAATCTGTCTTCCTGTTTTTGCCACCAAAGTGGATAACTTCGCATTTATCCACATTATACTGCATCTGCCATGCATCTGCCCAATCACCCAACCTGTCCAAATCATACTGGAGTTTCTCGGCATCCTCCTCACAGCACACACGCCCATCCAGCTTTTTGTCGTCTGCAAACTTAGAGATATTACATCTAGTTTCCTCGTCTAGATCATTAATATATATTGTGAATAGCTGGGGTCCTAGCACCGATCCCCACGAGTCACTGCCTGCCACTCGGAAAAAGACCCGTTTATTCCAACTTTTTGCTTCCTGTCTGCCAACCAGTTCTCTATCCAAATCAGTACCTTACCGCCAATCCCATGTGCTTTAACTTTGCACGCTAATCTCTTATGCGGGACCTTATCGAAAGCCTTCTGAAAGTCCAAATACACCACATCCACTGTTTCTCCCTTATCTATTCTACCAGTTACATCCTCAAAAAATTCCAGTAGATTAGTCAGGCATGATTTACCTTTTGTAAATCCATGTTGACTTTGTCCGATCCTGTCACTGTTTTCCAAGTGCTCTGCTATTACATCTTTTATAATGGACTCTAGCATTTTGCCCACTACCGATGTCAGGCTTACCAGTCTATAATTCCCCGTTTTTTCTCTACCACCTTTTTTAAATAGTGGGGTTACATTAGCTACCCTCCAATCCATGGGAACTGTTCCAGAGTCTATAGAATTTTGAAAGATGACCAGCAATGCATCTACTATTTCTAGGGCCACTTCCTTAAGTACCCTAGGATGTAGATTATCAGGCCCTGGGGATTTATCGGCCTTCAATCCCATTAATTTCCCTAACACCATTTCCCTACAAATACTGATTTCATTCAATTCCTCCCTCTCATTAGACCCTATGTTCCCCGACATCTCTGGGAGTTTATTTGTGTCCTCCTTTGTGAAGACAGAACCAAAGTATGTATTTAATTGGTCTGCCATTTCTTTGTTCCCCGTTATAAATTCCCCTGATTCTGACTGCAAGGGACCTACGCTTGACTTCACCAGTCTTTTTCTCTTCACATATCTATAGAAGCTTTTACAGTCAGTTTTTATGTTCCCTGAAAGCTTACTCTCATATTCTATTTTCCCCCTCTTAATTAATCCCTTTGTCCTCCTTTGCTGAATCCTAAACTGTTCCCAATCCTCAGGTTTGCTGCTTTTTCTGGCCAATTTATATGTCCCCTCCTTGGATCTTATGCTATCCCTAATTTCCCTTGTTAGCCACGGTTAAGTCACCTTTTTTGTTTTATTTTTATGCCAAACAGGGATGAACAAATTCTGTAGTTCATCCATGTGATCTTTAAATGTTTGCCATTGCCTATCCATCGTCAACCCTTTAAGTAACGCTTCCCAATCCATCCTAGCCAACTCGCGCCTCATACCATCATAGTTTCCTTTATTTAAATTCAGGACCCTAGTCTCTGAGTCAACTACTTCACTCTCCATCTTAATGAAGAATTCTATCATATTATGATCACTCCTCCCCAAGGGGCCTCGCACAACAAGATTGCTAATTAATCCTTTCTCATTACATAATACCCAGTCTAAGATGGCCTGATCTCTAGTTGGTTCCTCGACATATTGGTCCGAGAAACCATCCCGTATACACTCTAGGAATTCCTCCTCTACAGTATTGTTACTAATTTGGTTCGCCCAATCTATATGTAGATTAAAGTCACCCATGATAACTGCTGTGCCCTTATTGCATGCATCTCTAATTTCCCGTTTAATGCCATCCCCAACCTCAGCATTATTGTTTGGGGGTCTGTATACAACTCCCACTAACGTTTTCTGCCCCTTGGTATTTCTCAGCTCTACCCATACAGATTCCACATCATCAGAGCTAATATCCTTCCTTACTATTGTGTTAATCTCCTCTTTAACCAGCAATGCTACCCCACCTCCTTTTCCTTTTTGTCTGTCCTTCCTGAATATTGAATACCCCTGGATGTTGAATTCCCAGCCTTGGTCACCCTGGAGCCATGTCTCCGTAATTCCAATTATATCATATCCGTTTACATCTATTTGCGCAGCTAATTCATCCACCTTATTACGAATGCTCCTCGCATTTAGACACAAAGGGGGAAAAATTCAGCTGCTTGCGCCTCCCGTTAGCGCCTTAAGAGGGCGCTAATGGGGCGTAAAGCAGCTAACGCCCGGGCGCAGTGCCGCCCACGCCTCCCGAAAAATTTAGTGGGAGGTTAGCGGCGGCGGCAGCCGGTAGCGCCCTGTGGCGCTGCGCCGCCGGCGATGACGTCATCGCCGTGCGCAGCACCCCGCTCGCGCCCCGGCCGTGACCTTCAGTCGCGCTCCCTGATTTACCGCCAGACGCTATGTCCGACGGGTTCAGGGAGGCGTACGTGCGGCCGGGGCGGCGATATTTAAAGCGGAGGTGGCAGGCGGCCATTTTTGTTGCTGGCCGCCTGCCAGCACCTGCCCCCGGCCCCCGTGAAGCCCCCCCACCGTGAAGTGCCGGCTGCGCTCCAAGAGCCCGGCACTTCTCTTGAGTGCCGGGCTCTTTTGCCGGCACTCCCGATCCCTGGGGGCCCAGCTGGGCCCCGGTTCGCGCTGCGCAGGGTCCCTCCCCTTTAAGAAGGGGAGGAAGGCCTGCAATACCGCGGCGCGACGTGCCGCAGCGCATGGCGCTGCGGCACGTAGCGCCAGGATATTCACTCGCAGCGCCCCAAGAGGGATGCGGGCTGCTTCCAGTTGCGCCCCGCTTCCCTCTTGGGGCGCAACCACTGAAGTTCCGGCGCGGGGCCGCTAATTTTTTCGGGGCGCTAAAAGTCGCGCCCCGGCGAGGTTAGCGCCCCAAATGGGGCGCGACTCAATTTTTACCCCAAAGCCTTCAGGCTTGTTTTTTTAACACTCTTAGTCCTTTTAGAATTATGATTTACTGTAGCCCTGTTTGATTTACACCCTTGATTTCTCTGCCTTCCACTTTTGCTTTTCTCCTTCCTGTCTTTTGCTTCTATCCTTGCTTCCCTTTCCTCTGATTCCCTGCACAGGTTCCCAACCCCCTGCCATTTTAGTTTAAACCCTCCCCAACAGCAACAGCAAACACTCCCCCTAGGACAACGGTCCCGGTCCTGCCCAGGTGCAAACTGTCCAGTTTGTACTGGGCCCACCTCCCCCAGAACCGGTTCCAATGTCCCAGGAATTTGAATCCCTCCCCCGCCCGTTTACACCCCACCCGTTATACACCCGCCCGTTATACCCCCTGCCCGTTATACACCCGCCCATTATACACCCCACCCGTTATACACCCCACCCGTTATACAGCCGCCCGTTATACACTCTGCTCGTTATACACCCTGCCCGTTATACACCAGCCCATTATACACCCTGCCCGTTATACACCCTCCCGTTATACCCCCTGCCCGTTATACCCCCCGCCCATTATACACCCGCCCGTTATACATCCACCCAATATACACCCTGCCCATTATACACCCGCCCGTTATACACCCCGCCCATTATACACCCGCCCGTTATACACCCGCCCGTTATACACCCCGCCCGTTATTCCCCCTGCCTGTTATACACCCTGCCCATTATACACCCTGCCCGTTATACACCTCGTCCGTTATACACCAGCCCGTTATACACCCTGCCCATTATACACCCTGCCCATTATACACCCTGCCCATTATACCTCCCAGCCCGTTATACACCTCGTCCGTTATACACCCCCGCCCGTTATACACCCACCCATTATACCCCCCGCCCGTTATACACCCTGCCCGTTATACACCCCGCCCGTTATACCCCCTGCCCATTTTACACCATGCCCGTTATACACCCTGCCCGTTATACACCCGCCCGTTATACCCCCTGCCCATTATACACCCTGCCCGTTATACACCCTGCCCATTATACACCCTGCCCGTTTTACACCCCGCCTATTATACTCCCCACCCGTTATACACCCTGCCCGTTATTCCCCCTGCCCGTTATACACCCTGCCCGTTATACACCCCGCCCGTTATACCCCCCAGCCCGTTATACACCTCGTCCGTTATACACCCCCGCCCGTTATACACCCGCCCATTATACACCCAGCCCGTTATACACCCCGTCCATTATACCTCACCGCCCGTTATACACCCGCCCATTATACCCGCCGCCCGTTATGCACCCTGCCTGTTATACACCCGCCCGTTATACACCCCGCCCGTTATACACCCCGCCCGTTATACACCCCGCCCGTTATACCCCCTGCCCATTTTACACCCTGCCCGTTATACACCCCGCCCGTTATACCCCCTGCCCATTTTACACCTTGCCCGTTATACACCCTGCCCGTTATACACCCCGCCCGTTATACCCCCTGCCCATTTTACACCGTGCCCGTTATACACCCTGCCCGTTATACACCCTGCCCGTTAAACACCTTGCCCGTTATACACCCTGCCCGTTATACCCCCCAGCCCGTTATTCACCCTGCCCGTTATACCCCCTGCCCGTTAGACACCCTGCCCGTTATACCCCCCGCCCGTTATACATTCTGCCCGTTATACACCCGCCCGTTATACACCCGCCCGTTATACACCCTGCCCGTTATACACCCGCCCATTATACACCCAACCGTTATACACCCGCCCGTTATACACCCACCCGTTATACACCCACCCGTTATACACCCGCCCGTTATACACCCCGCCCATTATACACCCTGCCCGTTATACACCCGCCCGTTTTACCCCCCCGCCCGTTATACACCCCGCCTGTTATGCTCCCCGCCCGTTATACACCCCACCCGTTATTCCCCCTGCCCGTTATACACCCTGCCCGTTATACACCCTGCCCGTTATACACCCGCCCATTATACCCCCCGCCCATTATACACCCTGCCCGTTATACACCCTGCCCATTTTACACCCTGCCCGTTATACACCCCGCCCGTTATACACCCTGCCTGTTATACACCCCGCCCGTTATACACCCTGCCTGTTATACACCCTGCCCATTTTACACCGTGCCCATTATACACCCTGCCCGTTATACCCGCTGCCCGTTATACACCCTGCACGTTTTACACCCTGCCCGTTATACACCCTGCCCGTTATACACCCTGCACGTTATACACCCGCCCGTTATACCCCCTGCCCGTTATACACCCCGTCCATTATACCCGCCGCCCGTTATACACCCTGCCCGTTATACACCCCGCCCATTATACACCCTGCCCATTTTACACCGTGCCCGTTATACACACTGCCCGTTATACACACGCCCGTTATACCCCCTGCCCGTTATACACCCTGCTCGTTATACACCCCGCCTGTTATACCCCCTGCCCGTTATACACCCTGCTCGTTATACACCCTGCCCGTTATACACCCTGCCCGTTATACACCCGCCCGTTATACCCCCCAGCCCGTTATACACCCACCCGTTATACACCCGCTCGTTATACCCCCCCGCCCGTTATACACCTCGTCCGTTATACCCCCCGCCCGTTATACCCCCCGCCCGTTATACACCCTGCCCGTTATACACCCGCCCATTATACACCCTGCCCGTTATACACCCTGCCCGTTATACACCCTGCCCGTTTTACACCCCACCCGTTATACACCCGCCCGTTATAGCCCCTGCCCGTTATACACCCCGTCCGTTATACACCCCGCCCGTTATACACTCGCCCATTATACCCGCCGCCCGTTATACACCCTGCCCATTATACACCCTGCCCATTATACGCCCTGCCCATTATACGCCCTGCCCGTTATACACCCTGCCCATTATACACCCTGCCCATTATACACCCTGCCCATTATACACCCTGCCCATTATACACCCTGCCCATTATACACCCTGCCCATTATACGCCCTGCCCGTTATACACCCTGCCCGTTATACACCCCGCCCATTATACACCCCGCCCGTTATACACCCTGCCCATTATACACCCTGCCCATTATACGCCCTGCCCATTATACGCCCTGCCCGTTATACACCCTGCCCGTTTTACACCCCGCCTGTTATACTCCCCGCCCGTTATACCCCCTGCCCGTTATACACCCCGCCCGTTATACCTCCCAGCCCATTATACACCTCGTCCGTTAAACACCCCCGCCCGTTATACACCCGCCCATTATACCCCCGCCCGTTATACACCCTGCCCATTATACACCCACCCGTTATACCCCCTGCCCATTATACACCCTGCCCGTTATACACCCGCCTGTTATACCCCCTGCCCATTATACACCCTGCCCGTTATACACCCTGCCAATTTTACACCCCGCCCGTTATACACCCGCCCGTTATACCCCCTGCCCATTATACACCCCGTCCGCTATAGCTCCCCGCCCGTTATACACCCGCCCATTATACCCGCCGCCCATTATACACCCTGCCTGTTATACACCCGCCCGTTATACCCACTGCCCGTTATACACCCTGCCCGTTGTACACCCTGCCCATAATACACCGTGCCCGTTATACACCCTGCCCGTTATACACCCTGCCCTGATGGTCTGCATCCCAGAGTACTTAAGGAGGTGGCCTTGGAAATAGTGGATGCATTGACGATCATTTTCCAACATTCCTTAGACTCTGGATCAGTTCCGATGGAGTGGAGGGTGGCCAATGTAACCCCTCTTTTTAAAAAAGGAGGGAGGGAGAAAGCAGGGAATTATAGACCGGTCAGCCTGACATCGGTCGTGGGTAAAATGATGGAAGCAATTATTAAAGATGTCATAACAGACCATTTGGAAAGTGGCGACATGATAGGTCCAAGTCAGCATGGATTTGTGAAAGGGAAATCATGCTTGACAAATCTTCTGGAATTTTTTGAGGATGTTTCCAATAGGGTGGACAGGGGGGAACCAGTAGATGTGGTGTATTTGGACTTTCAGAAGGCCTTCGACAAGGTCCCACACAAGAGATTGGTGAGCAAAGTTAAAGCACATGGGATTGGGGGTAATGTGTTGACGTGGATTGAGAACTGGTTGGCACACAGGAAACAAAGTGTAGGAGTAAATGGGTACTTTTCAGAATGGCAGGCAGTGACCAGCGGGGTACCGCAGGGTTCGGTGCTGGGACCCCAGCTGTTTACATTATATATTAATGATTTGGACGAAGGGATTAAATGTAATATCTCCAAATTTGCGGATGACACTAAATTGGGAGGCAGTGTGAACAATGAGGAGGATGCTAGGAGGCTACAGAGTGACTTGGACAGGTTGGGTGAATGGGCAAATGTATGGCAGATGAAGTACAATGTGGATAAATGTGAGGTTATCCACTTTGGTGGTAAAAATAGAGAGGCGGACTATTACCTGAATGGTGGCAGATTAGGGAAAGGGGACGTGCAACGAGACCTGGGCGTCATGGTACATCAGTCACTGAAGGTGGGAATGCAAGTGCAGCAGGCAGTCAAGAAAGCAAACGGAATGATGGCCTTCATAGCTAGGGGATTTGAGTACAGGAGTAGGGAGGTGATGCTACAGTTGTACAGGGCCTTGGTGAGGCCACACCTGGAGTATTGTGTGCAGTTTTGGTCTCCTAACTTAAGGAAGGACATTCTTGCTATTGAGGGAGTGCAGCGAAGGTTCACTAGATTGATTCCTGGGATGGCCGGACTGACATATCAAGAAAGATTGGGTCAACTGAACTTGTATCCTCTGGAGTTCAGAAGAATGAGGGGGGATCTTATAGAGACATTTAAAATCCTGACTGGTTTAGACAAATTAGATGCGGGCAGAATGTTCCCAATGGTAGGGAAAACTAGAACCAGGGGTCACAGTCTAAGGATTAAGGGGAAGCCATTTAGGACTGAGCTGAGGAGGAACTTCTTCACCCAGAGAGTGGTGAATCTATGGAATTCTCTTCCACAGAAGGTTGTTGAGGCCAGTTCGCTAAATATATTCAAAAGGGAGTTAGATATAACACTCACAACTAAGGGGATCAAGGGGTATGGCGAGAAAGCAGGAATGGGGTACTGAGGTAGCATGTTCAGCCATGAACGCATTGAATGGCGGTGCAGGCTCGAAGGACCGAATGGTCTACTCCTGTACCTATTTTCTATGTTTCTATGTTTCTACACCCTGCCCGTTATACACCCGCCCGTTATTCCCCCTGCCCGTTATTCCCCCTGCCCGTTATACACCCTGCCCATTATACACCCCGCCCATTATACACCCTGCCCATTTTACACCATGCCCGTTATACACCCTGCCCGTTATACACCTCGTCCGTTATACCCCCCCGCCCGTTATACACCCGCCCATTATACCCCCCGCCCGTTATACACCCTGCCCATTTTACACCGTGCCCATTGTACACCCCGCCCGTTATACACCCGCCCGTTATACCCCCTGCCCGTTATACACCCTGTCCGTTATACACCTTGCCCGTTATACACCCTGCCCATTTTACACCCCACCCGTTATACACCTGCCCGTTATACCCCCTGCCCATTATACACCCCGTCCATTATACCCCCTGCCCGTTATACACCCTGCCCGTTATACACCCCGCCCGTTATACACCCTGTCCATTTTACACCGTGCCCATTATACACCCTGCCCGTTATACACCCGCCCGTTATACCCCCTGCCCGTTATACACCCTGCCCGTTATACACCCCGCCCGTTATACACCCTGCCCATTTTACACCCTGCCCGTTATACACCCGCCCGTTATACCCCCTGCCCGTTATACACCCTGCACGTTGTACACCCTGCCCGTTTTACACCCTGCCCATTATACACCCTGTCCATTATACCTCCCCGCCCGTTATACACCCGCCCATTATACCCGCCGCCCGTTATACACCCTGCCCGTTATACACCCGCCCGTTATACCCCCTGCCCGTTATACACCCTGTCCATTATACTCCCCGCCCGTTATACACCCGCCCATTATACCCGCCGCCCGTTATACACCCTGCCCGTTATACACCCGCCCGTTATACCCCCTGCCCATTAAACACCCTGCCCGTTATACACCCTGCCCGTTATACACCCTGCCCGTTATACACCCGCCGGTTATACACTCCACCCATTATACCCCCTGCCCGTTATACACCCTGCCCATTATACCCCCTGCCCATTATACACCCTGCCCGTTATACCCCCCGCCCGTTATACACCCACCCGTTATACACCCCGCCCATTATACACCCACCCGTTATACACACCGCCCATTATACACCCACCCGTTATACACCCCGCCCATTATACACCCGCCCGTTATACACCCCGCCCATGATACACTCGCCCATTATACACCCACCCGTTATACACCCCGCCCGTTATACCCCCCAGCCCGTTATACACCTCGTCCGTTATACCCCCCGCCCGTTATACACCCGCCCATTATACACCCCGCCCATTTTACACCCTGCCCGTTATACACCCGCCCGTTATGCCCCCCAGCCCGTTACACACCTCGTCCGTTATACCCCCCAGCCCCTTATACACCTCGTCCGTTATACCCCACGCCCGTTATACCCCCTGCCCGTTATACACCCTGCCCGTTATACACTCGCCCATTATACCCGCCGCCCGTTATACACCCTGCCCGTTATACACCCCGCCCATTATACACCCCGCCCGTTATACACCCTGCCCATTTTACACCGTGCCCATTATACACCCTGCCCGTTATACACACGCCCGTTATACCTCCTGCCCATTATACACCCTGCCCGTTATACACCCTGCCCGTTATACACCCTGCCCGTTTTACACCCCGCCTGTTATACTCCCCGCCCGTTATACACCCCGCCCATATTCCCCCTGCCCGTTATACACCCGCCCGTTATACACCCCGCCCGTTATACCCCCCAGCCCATTATACACCTCGTCCGTTAAACACCCCCGCCCGTTATACACCCGCCCATTATACCCCCTCCCGTTATACCCCCTGCCCATTATACACCCACCCGTTATACCCCCTGCCCATTATACACCCTGCCCGTTATACACCCGCCTGTTATACACCCCGCCCATTATACACCCACCCGTTATACACCCGCCCGTTATACACCCACCCGTTATACACCCGCCCATTATACACCCGCCCATTATACACCCTCCCTTTTTACCCCCCCGCCAGTTATACTCCCCGCCCGTTATACACCCCGCACGTTATTCCCCCAGCCCATTATACACCTCGTCCGTTATACCCCCCGCCCGTTATACACCCGCCCATTATACCCCCCGCCCGTTATACACCCTGCCCGTTATACACCCTGCCCGTTATACACCCCGCCCATTTTACACCCTGCCCGTTATACACCCTGTCCATTTTACACCCTGCCCGTTATACACCCCGCCCTTTATACACCCTGCCCGTTATACACCCGCCCGTTATACACCCTGCCCGTTATACACCCCGCCCTTTATACACCCTGCCCGTTATACACCCTGCCCGTTATACACCCGCCCGTTATTCCCCTGCCCGTTATACCCCCCAGCCCGTTATACAACTCGTCCGTTATACCCCACGCCCGTTATACCCCCCGCCCGTTATACACCCTGCCCGTTATACACCCGCCCGTTATACCTCCTGCCCGTTATACACCCCGCCCGTTATTCCCCCTACCCGTTATACACCCTGCCTGTTATACACCCCGCCTGTTATATCCCCAGCCCATTATACACCCTGCCCGTTATACACCCGCCTGTTATACCCCCTGCCCATTATACACCCTGCCCGTTATACACCCTGCCAATTTTACACCCCGCCCGTTATACCCCCTCCCGTTATACACCCGCCCATAATACACCCGCCCGTTATACCCACTGCCCGTTATACACCCTGCCCGTTATAGACCCTGCCCGTTATACACCCCGCCCATTATACACCCTGCCCATTTTACACCGTGCCCGTTATACACCCTGCCCGTTATACACCCGCCCGTTATACCCCCTGCCCGTTATACACCCTGCCCGTTATACACCCGCCCGTTATACCCCCTGCCCGTTATACACCCCGCCCATTATACACCCTGCCCATTTTACACCGTGCCCGTTATACACCCTGCCCGTTATACACCCGCCCGTTATACCCCCTGCCCGTTATACACCGTGCCCGTTTTCCACCCCGCCCGTTATACCCCCGCCCGTTATACCCCCTGCCCGTTTTCCACCCCGCCCGTTATACCCCCTGCCCGTTATACCCCCCAGCCCGTTATACACCCGCCCATTATACCCCCCGCCCGTTATACACCCTGCCCATTTTACACCGTGCCCATTATACACCTTGCCTGTTATACACCCGCCCGTTATACCTCCTGCCCATTATACCCCCTGCCCATTATACCTCCTGCCCGTTATACACCCCGCCCGTTATACACCCTGCCCATTTTACACCGTGCCCATTATACACCCTGCCCGTTATACACCCGCCCGTTATACCCCCTGCCCATTATACACCCCGTCCATTATACCTCCCCGCCCGTTATACACCCTGCCCATTATACACCCTGCCCGTTATACACCTCGCCCGTTATACACCCTGCCCATTTTACACCGTGCCCATTATACACCCTGCCCGTTATACACCCGCCCGTTATACCCCCTGCCCATTATACACCCCGTCCATTATACCTCCCCGCCCGTTATACACCCTGCCCGTTATACACCCTGCCCGTTTACACCCTGCCCATTTTACACCGTGCCCATTATACACCCTGTCCGTTATACACCCGCCTATTATACCCGCCGCCCGTTATACACCCTGCCCGTTATACACCCGCCCGTTATACACTCCACCCATTATACCCCCCGCCCATTATACACCCGCCCGTTATACACCCACCCGTTATACACCCCGCCCTTTATACACCCACCCGTTATACACCCCGCCCATTATACACCCACCCGTTATACACCCGCCCGTTATACACCCGCCCGTTATACACCCCGCCCATTATACACCCGCCCATTATACACCCGCCCGTTTTACCCCCCCGCCCGTTATACACCCCGCCAGTTATACTCCCCGCCCATTATACACCCGCCCGTTATTCCCCCTGCCCGTTATACACCTGCCCGTTATACACCCCGTCCGTTATACCCCCCGCCCGTTATAAACCCGCCCATTATACCCCCCGCCCGTTATACACCCTGCCCGTTATACACCCTGCCCATTTTACACCATGCCCGTTATACACCCTGCCCGTTATACACCTGCCCGTTATAACCCCAGCCCGTTATACACCTCGTCCGTTATACCCCCCCGCCCGTTATACACCCGCCCATTATACCCCCCGCCCGTTATACACCTGCCCGTTATACCCCCCGCCCGTTATACACCCGCCCATTTTACACCGTGCCCGTTATACACCCTGCCCGTTATACACCCTGCCCGTTATACACCCTGCCCGTTTTATACCCCACCCGTTATACCCCCCAGCCCGTTATACACCTCGTCCGTTATACCCCCCCCCGCCCGTTATACCCCCCGCCCGTTATACACCCTGCCCGTTATACACCCCGCCCGTTATACACCCCGCCCATTTTACACCGTGCCCGTTATACACCCGCCCGTTATACCCCCTGCCCGTTATACACCCCGCCCGTTATACACCCCGCCCGTTATACACCCTGCCCATTTTACACCATGCCCGTTATACACCCTGCCCGTTATACACCTGCCCGTTATAACCCCAGCCCGTTGTACACCTCGTCCGTTATACACCCTGCCCATTTTACACCATGCCCGTTATACACCCTGCCCGTTATACACCCCGCCCGTTATACACCCTGCCCGTTATACACCCTGCCCATTTTACACCGTGCCCATTATACACCCGCCCGTTATACCCCCTGCCCGTTATACACCCTGCCCGTTTTACACCCCGCCCGTTATACACCCGCCCGTTATACACCCGCCCGTTATACACACGCCCGTTATACACCCCGTCCATTATACCTCCCTGCCCGTTATACACCCGCCCATTATACCCCCCGCCCGTTATATACCCTGCCCGTTATACACCCCGCCCGTTATTCCCCCTGCCCGTTATACACCCGCCCATTATACACCCTGCCCATTATACCCCCCGCCCATTATACTCCCCGCCCGTTATATACCCTGCCCGTTATACCCCCCGCCCGTTATACACCCTGCCCGTTATACACCCTGCCCGTTATACACCCGCCCATTATACACCCTGCCCATTATACACCCTGTCCGTTTTACACCCCGCCCGTTATACACCCGCCCGTTATACCCCCTGCCCGTTATACACCCTGTCCATTATACCTCCCCGCCTGTTATACACCCGCCCATTATACCCGCCGCCCGTTATACCCCCTGCCCATTAAACACCCTGCCCGTTATACACCCTGCCCGTTATACACCCGCCGGTTATACACTCCACCCATTATACCCCCTGCCCATTATACACCCTGCCCGTTATACCCCCCGCCCGTTATACCCCCCGCCCATTATACACCCACCCGTTATACACCCCGCCCATTATACACCCACCCGTTATACACCCCGCCCATTATACACCCACCCGTTATACACCCACCCGTTTTACCCCCCTGCCCATTATACACCCCGCCAGTTATACTCCCCGCCCGTTATACACCCCGCCCGTTATTCCCCCTGCCCGTTATACACCCTGCCCGTTATACACCTCGTCCGTTATACCCCCGCCCGTTATACACCCGCCCATTATACCCCCCGCCCGTTATACACCCTGCCCGTTATACACCCCACCCGTTATACACCCTGTCCATTTTACACCCTGCCCGTTATACCCCCTGCCCGTTATACACCCGCCCGTTATACCCCCTGCCCGTTATACACCCGCCCATTATACCCGCCGCCCGTTATATACCCCACCCGTTATACACCCGCCCATTATACCCGCCGCCCGTTATATACCCTGCCCGTTATACACCCCGCCCGTTATTCCCCCTGCCCGTTATTCCCCCTGCCCGTTATACACCCTGCCCGTTATACACCCCGCCCATTATACACCCTGCCCATTTTACACCGTGCCCGTTATACACCCTGCCCGTTATACACCCCGCCCATTATACACCCTGCCCATTTTACACCGTGCCCGTTATACACCCTGCCCGTTATACACCCCGCCCGTTATACACCCGCCCATTATACCCCCCGCCCGTTATACCCCCTGCCCGTTATACACCCTGCACGTTATACACCCTGCCCGTTATACACCCCGTCCATTATACCTCCCCGCCCGTTATACACCCGCCCATTATACCCGCCGCCCGTTATACCCCCTGCCCGTTATACACCCTGCCCGTTATACACCCTGCCCATTTTACACCGTGCCCATTATACACCCGCCCGTTATACCCCCTGCCCGTTATACACCCGCCCGTTATACCCCCTGCCCGTTATACACCCCGCCCGTTATACACCCTGCCCGTTATACACCCCGCCCATTATACACCCTGCCCATTTTACACCATGCCCGTTATACACCCTGCCCGTTATACACCTGCCCGTTATAACCCCAGCCCGTTATACACCTCATCCGTTATACCCCCCCGCCCGTTATACACCCGCCCATTATACCCCCCGCCCGTTATACACCTGCCCGTTATACCCCCCGCCCGTTATACACCCGCCCATTATACACCCTGCCCATTTTACACCGTGCCCGTTATACACCCTGCCCGTTATACCCCCCAGCCCGTTATACACCTCGTCCGTTATACACCCTGCCCGTTATACCCCCCGCCCGTTATACACCCGCCCATTATACACCCTGCCCATTTTACACCGTGCCCGTTTTACACCCCGCCCGTTATACCCCCCAGCCCGTTATACACCTCGACCGTTATACCCCCCCCGCCCGTTATACCCCCCGCCCGTTATACACCCTGCCCGTTATACACCCCGCCCGTTATACACCCTGCCCATTTTACACCGTGCCCATTATACACCCTGCCCGTTATACACCCGCCCGTTATACCCCCTGCCCGTTATACACCCTGCCCGTTTTACACCCCGCCCGTTATACACCCGCCCGTTATACACCCTGCCCGTTATACACCCGCCCGTTATACACACGCCCGTTATACACACGCCCGTTATACACCCCGTCCATTATACCTCCCTGCCCGTTATACACCCGCCCATTATACCCCCCGCCCGTTATATACCCTGCCCGTTATACACCCCGCCCGTTATTCCCCCTGCGCGTTATACACCCTGCCCGTTATACACCCTGCCCATTATACACCCTGTCCGTTTTACACCCCGCCCGTTATACACCCGCCCGTTATACACCCTGTCCATTATACCTCCCCGCCCGTTATACACCCGCCCATTATACCCGCCGCCCGTTATACCCCCTGCCCATTAAACACCCTGCCCGTTATACACCCTGCCCGTTATACACCCGCCGGTTATACACTCCACCCATTATACCCCCTGCCCATTATACACCCTGCCCGTTATACCCCCCGCCCGTTATACCCCCCGCCCATTATACACCCACCCGTTATACACCCCGCCCATTATACACCCACCCGTTATACACCCACCCGTTTTACCCCCCTGCCCATTATACACCCCGCCAGTTATACTCCCCACCCGTTATACACCCCGCCCATTATACACCCACCCGTTATACACCCCGCCCATTATACACCCACCCGTTATACACCCACCCGTTTTACCCCCCTGCCCATTATACACCCCGCCAGTTATACTCCCCGCCCGTTATACACCCCGCCCGTTATTCCCCCTGCCCGTTATACACCTCGTCCGTTATACCCCCGCCCGTTATACACCCGCCCATTATACCCCCCGCCCGTTATACACCCTGCCCGTTATACACCCTGCCCGTTATACACCCCGCCCGTTATACACCCTGTCCATTTTACACCCTGCCCGTTATACACCCCGCCCGTTATACACCCTGCCCGTTATACACCCGCCCGTTATATCCCCTGCCCGTTATACACCCTGCCCATTATACCTCCCCACCCGTTATACACCCGCCCATTATACCCGCCGCCCGTTATTCCCCCTGCCCGTTATTCCCCCTGCCCGTTATACACCCTGCCCGTTATACACCCTGCCCGTTATTCCCCCTGCCCGTTATTCCCCCTGCCCGTTATACACCCCGCCCGTTATACACCCTGCCCATTTTACACCGTGCCCGTTATACACCCTGCCCGTTATACACCCGCCCGTTATACACCCCGCCCATTATACACCCTGCCCATTTTACACCGTGCCCGTTATACACCCTGCCCGTTATACACCCGCCCGTTATACGCCCTGCCCGTTATACACCCCGCCCGTTATACACCCGCCCATTATACCCCCCGCCCGTTATACACCCTGCCCGTTATACCCCCCGCCCGTTATACACCCGCCCGTTATACACCCACCCGTTATACACCCCGCCCATTATACACCCACCCGTTATACACCCCGCCCATTATACACCCACCCGTTATACACCCGCCCGTTATACACCCACCCGTTATACACCCCGCCCATTATACACCCGCCCATTATACACCGGCCCGTTTTACCCCCCTGCCCGTTATACACCCACCCGTTATACACCCGCCCGTTATACACCCCGCCCGTTATACCCCCCAGCCCGTTATACACCTCGTCCGTTATACCCGCCGCCCGTTATACACCCGCCCATTATACCCCCGCCCGTTATACACCCTGCCCGTTATACACCCTGCCCGTTATACACCCTGCCCGTTATACACCCTGCCCGTTATACACCCCGCCCATTATTCCCCCTGCCCGTTATTCCCCCTGCCCGTTATACACCCTGCCCATTTTACACCGTGCCCGTTATACACCCTGCCCATTATACACCCGTCCGTTATACCCCCTGCCCGTTATACACCCGCCCGTTATACCCCCCAGCCCGTTATACACCTCGTCCGTTATACACCCGCCCATTATACCCCCCGCCCATTATACACCCTGCCCGTTATACACCCCGCCCGTTATACACCCTGCCCATTTTACACCGTGCCCATTATACACCCTGCCCGTTATACACCCGCCCGTTATACCCCCTGCCCGTTATACACCCTGTCCGTTATACACCCTGCCCGTTATACACCCGCCCATTATACACCCCGTCCATTATACCTCCACGCCCGTTATACACCCGCCCATTATACCCGCCGCCCGTTATACACCCTGCCCGTTATACACCCTGCCCGTTACACCCCCTGCCCGTTATACACCCTGCCCGTTATACACCCTGCCCGTTTTACACCCCGCCCGTTATACACCCCGCCCGTTACACCCCCTGCCCGTTACACCCCCTGCCCGTTATACACCCTGCCCGTTATACACCCTGCCCGTTACACCCCCTGCCCGTTACACCCCCTGCCCGTTACACCCCCTGCCCGTTATACACCCTGCCCGTTATACACCCTGCCCGTTTTACACCCCGCCCGTTATACCCCCCAGCCCGTTATACACCCTGCCCGTTATACACCCGCCCATTTTACACCGTGCCCGTTATACACCCTGCCCGTTATACACCCGCCCGTTACACCCCCTGCCCGTTATACACCCTGCCCGTTATACACCCTGCCCGTTATACACCCTGCCCGTTTTACACCCCGCCCGTTATACCCCCCAGCCCGTTATACACCTCGTCCGTTATACCCCCCCGCCCGTTATACACCCGCCCATTATACCCCCCGCCCGTTATACACCTCGTCCGTTACACCCCCTGCCCGTTATACACCCTGCCCGTTATACCCCCCGCCCGTTATACACCCCGCCCGTTATACACCCTGCCCATTTTACACCGTGCCCGTTATACACCCTGCCCGTTATACACCCGCCCGTTATACCCCCCAGCCCGTTATACACCACGTCCGTTATACATCCCGACTGTTATACACCCCGCCCATTATACACCCCGCCTAATTTTTCTTTCCATTCATTGAAATGGAAAATCAAGCAGGGTGTATAACTGGCGGGATATATAATGGGTGGGCTAACTACTGTCGACCGTTGTGCCCCTTCAAGAAGTTAAATTTTACCCTCACCACCTTTTCACCTCTAGGCCAGATTGATAGGATGAAAACTTTTTCTCTCTCTGTAGACTGTGAGGGGCCTAAGTGAAATGAACTCAGACAACCTCAATCCAATTGATAATGAGTAACTCGCTAAGGCTTCTTTGACAGCACCTCCCAAACCCATGCCCTCCACCACCTAGAAGGACAAGGGCAACAGGTGCATGGGAACACCATGATTTCCAAGTACCCCTCCAAGTCACACAGCTTTCCGACTTGGACATATATCGCCGTTCCTTCATCATTGCTGGGTCAAAATCCTGGAACTCCCTACCAAAGGGCACTGTGAGAGTACCAACACCACATGGACAGCAGCAGTTCAAAAAGGCCCACCACCATCTTATCAAGGGCAACTGGGGATGGGAAATAAATGCTTGCCCTTCTAGCAACAACCATAACCCGGGAATGAATTTAAAAAATATTGTGCGCATATTAGAGAGAAGGAAGGCATTGATCCACTCTGTGACACTGTCCAGAGTTTGGTCCGAATTGGTGATCTAATTCAGAGAGGCTTTAAAGATGGCTGACATGGGGAAATGAACGTACTGTGCTTGTGCAGTATATTCCGAGTGTTCTTCTGACACTGGGGGTTAAGGTTATTGGGGCAGAGTAGCGGGACGCAATGCTCACAGTTTAAAATCCCAATGGTAGTTGCTGGGGATGGGTGCTTGGTCTCTGGGGCAGTCTGTGCTCACTGGAAGCCTCTCCCAACAACTGCAGTGCCCGAACCAGTTGCAGCAAATTCTGTGTTAAGCACTCTGCTTTGTGCTTGAATAAACTCCGGCCCAGTGGGTAAACTAATTCCTATCTGCTCATTTTTAATCCGAGCGGGAAACTGCCTCATCTCTTACTGAAAGCTCACTCACAACCCCTTCACAGAAATTTCACTTCCCTTTTTGGAAACGGAAAAGAGGAAGTAGCAAAGAAAAAAAAAATGTTGCTTTCAGCTCATCACCCGGTTGTTCGGCACTTTCAACACTTGTCTCGGCCATTGTTAACAGCGCAGGACATCTTCATGGGTTTTCCATTTGGGACTCTAAACAGTGTGGCTGCAGCCTACTTAACTAGAAGAGGTATCACAGCCAAGCCCGATCCTGTCCTATACCATACTTTTGTGGAAGGAACATGAGGTAGAGACTCAGAACACAAACCCTGACTGACATTTCCCTTCTCTATAGCCTAGCGGCGCTGGTGAGGGCACCTAGGGCTAGAAATTCGGCTCCTTTGTGCCTGCTGTTAGCGCCTCCGGGGGGGGGGGGCGCTAATGGGGCGTAAAGGGCTTATCGCCCGGGCGGCAAAAAAAGCGCCTCCCGAGAAATTCGGTGGGGCGTTGCTGAGGTGCTACCCAATAGCGCATGCCCCGGGCCACTGCGCTGCCGGCGATGACATCATCGCTGTGCGCCGTGCGCCGTGACCCCTTCGTGCCCCGCCGCGGCCCCTCACCGCCCCACGGCAGAAATTCAGTTGCGCCCCGCAAGACTGCCGCGGGTGATGACAGTGCCAGCCTCACGGGTCGGGGGCCGGGCCGACCTCCGCTCGCGGGGCGGTAGTTAAAGGGGAGGTGCGGCCGCGACCCGCGCCGACATTTTCTTTTTTGGCCGACCTCCAGGTCGGCCCTCCGTGGTGGGACCGTGGCGTGGTCCTGGCCGCCGTCTCAGCGCCGGGCTGCTGCCATGGCACCTCGCCGCCCTGGTGGCCTAGTTGGGGCCATCGGAGGCCCTGCAGAGTGCGCAGCAGCCCTCCCCTTTAACTGAAGGGGGGGGGCGCTGAAACGCGGCAGTGCTCGGCAGAACCTCTGCTGAGTGCTGCCAATCGCGCCCCGACATCGCCCAAGATTGCGCTCCACTTCCTGTGCGGGGCAGTAAGCTGAATTTAGCGGCAGGGTCGGTACCAAACGGGGCGTGACCAAATTTCGCACCCCTTAGCTCTCCAATTTTCCTGCCATTTAAATGAATGTTGAGAAAACTGATTGGAATGCACCCCCAAATTTCGAATATGAGCTCCCACTTTCATTATTTTGAGTTGAATGCAAGCAAAATTAAAGCCCATGGGAAAAAAGGGCCAATGGCAGTGTGGATACGAAATTGGCTAAGGGACAGAAAGCAAAGGGGTAAAAATTCAGTTGGTTGCGCCTCCCGTTAGCGCCTTAAATGGGCGCTAATGGGGCGTTAAGGCGCTAACGCCCGGGCGCAGCGCTGTTTGCGCCGCTCGAGAACTTAACTTGAGATTGTGCGGCGGCGCTAAAACTTACCGCTGCGACCACCTGCGCGCGCAGATTGTGACGTCATTCCGTGGTGCAACGCCCTTGGGGCGCCCCGGAGCGGAAATTGAGTGGCGCCCCCTGCCTTACCGCCTGGCGCTTCCAACGACCGGAAGACTGGAACGTTATCAATCGGTGTGGGGCTGGGGGGGGGCGCTATTTAAAGGGGGCCTCTTCCTGTCTTTTTCTGTGGTCGACATTTATGCACCACTCGTTCTGAGAGAGAGAGAGAGATTCGGAGAGAGAGAGAGAGAGACTTCTACATTGACTCAACGCTTTGTGAGGTAGTTTTGCCTAGTTCATCCTAACTTTGCTGCTACTTTCGTTGCTGTACCTCATTACTTTTCTGGCAAAGAGAAGATGGGGGCTGCAATGATTGGGGGCGTCGTCCTGCTCCAGCTCAATCGGAGGAGAGTGAGACGCAGACAGAGAGTGGCAATGATGGCCAGACGGAGGAGGCCCATCAGGCGCATGTACAGGAGAGCTTACCCTCCCAGGGTATATCGTGAACAGCTCTCCTACATCCACATGTCCGAGGAGCTGTGTTTGCGAAGGCTGCGATTCAGCAAGGAGGTGGTCACTGAGCTCTGCCACCTGCTGCAGCCAGATCTGCAGCCTCAGCTGAGGTCCAGGACGTCTCTGTCGGTGGCAGTGAAGGTCACAGTGGCTTTGAACTTCTACGCCACTGGCTCATTCCAAGCTGCTGTTGGGGACCTCGCCAATATCTCCCAGTTTGCGGTGCATCGCTGCATCCGGCAGGTCACCAATGCCCTCTTCACAAGGAGACGAGACTTCATCTCCTTCCCTATGACCCCAGACAAGCAGCATGACCGTGCTATGGGCTTTGCGAGGGTAGCGGGCTTCCCCATGGTGCAGGGCGCCATTGACTGCACGCATGTGGCTTTGCGTGCTCCGCGAGAGAATGCAGAGGAGTTCCGGAACAGAAAGGGGTTCCATTCCTTGAATGTGCAGTTGGTCTGTGACCACAGACAGGTGATTCTCGCTGTCAATGCCCACTATCCGGGCAGCTGCCACGATGCTTTCATCCTGCGCCAGAGTACTGTGGCAGAAATTTTCGAGGCACCGCATCAGCCAGTTGGTTGGCTTCTGGGGGACAAGGGGTACGCATTGAGCACCTGGCTGATGACACCGCTCCGTGCGCCAAACACCCCTGCTGAGCTGCGGTACCAGGAAAGCCAACAAGCAACGAGGAACATTATTGAGCGCACAATCGGCGTGCTCAAACAACGATTCCGCTGTCTGGACCATTCCGGAGGAGCCCTGCAGTACTCGCCTGAGCAAGTTTCCAAATTCGTAGTGGTGTGCTGCATGTTGCACAACATGGCAATCCTCAGGACGCAGCCAATGCCACCAGGCCTTGCAGCACCACAAGAGGAGGAGGAGGAAGAGGAGGAACAGGCCGAGGACGATGATCAGCAGCGGCACCAAGGCAGGAGGGCGGCCCACAATGGTCAAACTGCAAGGGCCGTCCGTCAACGACTAATAGCAAGCCGCTTCTAGGGCCCCTGCCAGTGCTACAAACACGAATCAACCCAGCACGCAACCCCTAAGCCGGCCAAGGCACCAATAATTCCAACCACCAGCCATGTATATTTTGAATACAGAAACTTATTTATTGTACAAACTCTGTGTGTGTCAATTCCTCATGACAAACTCATAGAAATAAACACAAAAAAACAGTCAATAACATAACTGGTTCTCACAACCTGGAGATAATGTCCAAAACACTAAACAAAAGTTGGGCCATGAACCTCGGCCTTTAATAAAAAAATGACCAGCATTTTGGCACACCTCCTACTTTTTGCCCTTCGAGGGTGATCTCCTTCCCTTGCGCACTTCCCCCCTTCTAACCCTACTGCTCCTCCGTAATGGGACCTCAGTGGCTGCAGCAAGGCTGGTGGAAGGCTGCTGCTTGTCAGACCCTGACACTGCAGATGCCCCTGAAGGACGGCCTCGACCACTTCTGGGCCTGGAGGGCCCGGCTGCAGACTGCACCAACTCTGCATGGGCGGCAGCAGTCTGTCCTACAGGCGGTGGCAAGTGCAGTGGAGAAGTGACAGTGTTGGCAGCAGGAATGCTGTCATCGTGAGAGAGGACAGCAACTCCCTGCTCGCCCGACACACTGGCACTCCCACGGGGCAGCACTTCAGCATCCGGAGCAATTTGCCGGAGAACAGATTGCTGGCCTGCTGCGGCGCGGTGACAGCCCCGGGGACATGTGCACGAACCATCGAGGATGGCAGCAGTCAGTGCTCGCGTGGCCTCAATCTGAGTCTGCATGAGAGCAGGCTCAGATGGGTTCCTGGCAGCCAGTGACTGAATTGCAGCAGTAAGCTTTAGTGTGGCATCCGCCTGTGCTACAGCGAAGTGCTCCACACTCCTTGCCAGTGCCTCAATGCATTCGGGCACCCTTCCCACTGCACCCATGAGCTCAGTGTGCATGACCACCGCCTGGCTGTTCATTTCTGCAATCAGCCGCTCCTCCTCTGCGTCCATTGCATTAGGAGTGTCTGGCATACTCTCCCTCTGGGGAGAAGGCTCCCGTTCTTCCCTCCCCCCCCCATGGCGTTGCTGCAGCCCGCTGGGTCCTGGAACTTCACCATCATCAGCCCCTTCCCCCCTGCTCCACCGTTCTTCCCTCCACCCCCCATGGCGTTGCTGCAGCCCGCTGGGTCCTGGAACTTCACCATCATCAGCCCCTTCCCCCCTGCTCCCCCGTTCTTCCCTCCACCCCCCATGGCGTTGCTGCAGCCCGCTGGGTCCTGGAACTTCACCATCATCAGCCCCTTCCCCCCTGCTCCCCTCCGGGGAAGGCGTGTTCCCAGTGTGGCCATGGGCTTCCTCGGGAGAGGGTGGCACTGATGCTCCGGCTTCCTCTTCCTCCTCAGCTGCAGCATCACTCCCAGTGGCAGCTTCAGGGACCATCTCCTCAGCTGGTGAATCACCATCTGAAAGCAGGGAGGTACAAGAGTGGCTTTAGCGTGAGGACAGGGTGGCAGTAAGGGAGGAATAAGTGCAGCGAGTTAGCAAGTTGGATTGAAAGTGTCAAAGGCTGGTATTGGGAGGGACAAGTGGAAGGACAGAGGACAAAAAGGTGATGACCTTACCATTGCTGTCCACAACGGGGTCGGCGTCTCCAGTGGCGACGGGACCGATCACCCGGCTTGCCACAATCCTGTGGACGCGCTCCTCCAGATCGCTGAGGGGTTGCAGCTGAAGCCGCCCTCCACCCGTCCGTTGCTGCTGTCTCCGATTATGAGCCAGCTTAGCCTGCAAGAAAAAGGGCAGCATCTGAGTCAATATACAGCCATGGTCTTGCCTGATGTGCCTCCCATAGGTGAATAGCCCTTACTGTATGCAGCCATGGTCTTGCCTGATGTGCCTCCCATAGGTGAATAGCCCTTACTGTATGCAGCCATGGTCTTGCCTGATGTGCCTCCCATAGGTGAATAGCCCTTACTGTATGCAAAGTGTGGAATGTGTGTGTGTGTTTGATGAAAGGGCCATATGTGTTGCATGAGTGTTGTGCATTGGGGTTTTAAGACCCTCTGGCCATAGAGTGAGGTTGAGATGGAGGGATGGAGAGGTATTGAGAAAAAGCCACTCACCCTGACGACCCGAGTGAGGTCGTTGAACTTTTTGCGGCACTGGACATGGGTCCTGGGCACCATGCTCCTGGAGGAGACGCTCTGAGCCACCTCCCTCCACACTCTTCTGAACTCGCGTGGCAAAGGCCTCCTACCACTCTCCGGGAACAGCATGCATCGTCTGCGCTCCACTGCGTCAACCAGAGCATCCAAGGCCCGCTCGGTGAAGCGATGAGCGCGTTCTCTCACCCTCTCCATGCTTGGCAGCAAAATGGATTACAGGTCTCTCCAGGCTGAGATTCAAGGCTGCAATGAGCAGGGTGTGGCTGGGGAGCAAGTGGCCCCCCCCGCTTTAAGAAGTGTCCGGCGCCAGTGTGTCTGTGTTCCCTCGCTAACTGGCAGCAGCTGCGCTGCGCTCGTGCGCTGAGTTAGCGCCTCACTCCTAGGCCTTTGCGCCTTAAGAGAGGTGTGCAGCGCCTAATTTAGCGCTCCACTCACCTCCCGGGGCGGTAAAAGTGAAGTTTCCTGTCAGTGCCGATAATTAGCGCCAGGCGCTAATATTTGCGCGCGGACGATATTTGCGCCCCAAATGGGGCGCAACCTAATTTCTACCCCAAAGAGTAGTGGTGAATGAAATACTTGAAGTGAAAAAAATTGCAGGGCTATGGGGAAAGAGCAGGGAGTAGCTAATCGGATATCTCTACCAAAGAACTAGCACAGGCATGATGTCCGAATGGCCTCTTTCTTTGCTGTATCATTCTGTGATTCTATGACAAAGATGTGAGTGAAGGAATACTTCCAGTGAAGGCTGGGATGGCTGTGACATCCATGGTAGGCACTGAAAGTTACTTTAAGGCAGGGTGAGGGGGAGGGTATTGTAAGTGCTAGTATATGCTTAGTACATGTGTTCGCTTAATATATGGGGGTTTTTGGTAAAGTGATTTAACTTCTTTCAGCACTCCTGCCATATGTGTTGTATAGTGGAGGTGGCAATGATATTAGTTGGCACTTCCTCCTCTTCTCATGTTGAACTTCAATGGCCCCCATTTGAGAAACAGGTCATAATTTGGGCTGATGAAATCTGTCCACTTACAAAATCATAATATGATTAGGCAGAGTCAACATGGTTTTATGAAAGGGAAATCGTGTTTGACAAATTTATTAGAGTTTTTTGAGAATGTAACTAGCAGGGTAGATAAACGGGAACCAGTGGATGTAGTATATTTGGATTTCCAAAAGGCATTCAATAAGGTGTCACATAAAAGGCTATTATACACAATTAGGGCTCATGGGGTTGGGGGTAACATAGTAGCATGGATAGAGAATTGGTTAATGGACAGAAAACAGAGAGTAGGGATAAACGGATCTTTTTCAGGTTGGCAGGCTGTAACTAGTGGGGTGCCGCAAGGATCTATTTACAATCGACATTCATGACTTGGATGAAGGGACCGAGTGTAATGTAGCCAAGTTTGCGGATGATACAAAGATGGGTGGGAAAACACGTTGTGCAGAGGACTCAAAGAACCTGCAAAGGGATATAGACAGGCTAAGTGAGTGGGCAAACATTTGGCAGATGGAGTATAATGTGGGAAAGTTATCCACTTTGGCAGGAAAACTAAAAAAGCAAATTATTATTTAAATGGAGAGAGATTACAAAATGCTACAGTTCAGAGGGACCTGGGGGTCCTTGTGCATGAAACACAAAAAGTTAGCATGCAGGTACAGCAAGTAATCAAAAAGGCAAATGGAATGTTGGCCTTTATTGCAAGGGGGTTGGAGTATAAAAGCAGGGAAGTCCTGCTACAACTGTACAGGGTATTGGTGAGACCACACCTTGAGTACTGCGTACAGTTTTGGTCTCCTTATTTAAGGAAGGATATACTTGCATTGGAGGCAGTTCAGAGACGATTCACTCGGTTGATTCCTGAGATGAGGGGGTTGACTTATGAAGAAAGGTTGAGCAGGCTGGGCCTATACTCATTGGAATTTAGAAAAATGAGAGATGATCTTATTGAAACATATAAGATACAGAGGGGGCTCGACAAGGTAGATGCCGAGAGGATGTTTCCCCTCGTGGGGAAATCTAGAACTCAGGGGCATAGTTTCAGAATAAAGGGTCGCCCTTTTAGAACTGAGATGAGGAGGAATTTCTTCTCTCAGAGGGTCGTAAATCTGTGGAATTCTCTGCCCCAGAGAGCCGTTAAGGCTGGGTCATTAAATACATTTAAGGTGGAGATAGACAGATTTTTGCAAGATAAGGGAGCGAAGGGTTATGGAGAGCGGGCAGAGAAGTGGCTTTGAGCCCAAGATCAGCCATGATCTTATTGAATGGCGGAGCAGGCTCGAGGGCCCAAGTGGCTTATTCCTGCTCCTATTGCTTATGTTCTTATGTTCTTATGATCAGTGCTGGGGCCTCAGGTATTTGCAATCTATATTATTGACCTAGATGAAGGGACCGAGTGTAATGTATCCAGGTTTGCTGATGATACAAAGCTAAGTGGGACAGTAAGCTGTGAGGAGAACACAAAGGGGGAAAAATTCACTTGGTTGCGCCTCCCGTTAGCGCCTTAAGAGGGCGCTAATGGGGCGCAAAGCCGCTAACGCCCGGGCGCAGCGATGTTTGCGCCGCTCGAGAACTTAACTTGAGATTGTGCGGCGGCGCTAAAACTTACCGCTGCGACCACCTGCGCGCGCAGATTGTGACGTCATTCCATGGTGCAACGCCCTTGGGGCGCCCCGGAGCGGAAATTGAGTGGCGCCCCCTGCCTTACCGCCTGGCGCTTCCAACGACCGGAAGACTGGAACGCTATCAATCGGTGTGGGGCTGGGGGGGGCGCTATTTAAAGGGGGCCTCTTCCTGTCTTTTTCTGTGGTCGACATTTATGCACCACTCGTTCTGAGAGAGAGAGAGAGATTCGGAGAGAGAGAGAGAGAGACTTCTACATTGACTCAACGCTTTGTGAGGTAGTTTTGCCTATTCATCCTAACTTTGTTGCTACTTTAGTTGCTGTACCTCATTACTTTTCTGGCAAAGAGAATATGGGGGCTGCACTGATTGGGGGCGTCGTCCTGCTCCAGCTGAATCGGAGGATACAGAGACGCAGACAGAGAGTGGCAATGATGGCCAGACGGAGGAGGGCCATCAGGCGCATGTACAGGAGAGCTTACCCTCCCAGGGTATATCGTGAACAGCTCTCCTACATCCATATGTCCGAGGAGCTGTGTTTGCGAAGGCTGCGATTCAGCAAGGAGGTGGTCAGTGAGCTCTGCCACCTGCTGCAGCCAGATCTGCAGCCTCAGCTGAGGTCCAGGACGTCTCTGTCGGTGGCAGTGAAGGTCACAGTGGCTTTGAACTTCTACGCCACTGGCTCATTCCAAGCTGCTGTTGGGGACCTCGCCAATATCTCCCAGTTCGCGGTGCATCGCTGCATCCGGCAGGTCACCAATGCCCTCTTCAGAAGGAGACGAGACTTCATCTCTTTCCCTATGACCCCAGACAAGCAGCGTGACCGTGCTCTGGGCTTTGCGAGGGTAGCGGGCTTCCCCATGGTGCAGGGCGCCATTGACTGCACGCATGTGGCTTTGCGTGCTCCGCGTGAGAATGCAGAGGAATTCAGGAACAGAAAGGGGTTCCATTCCTTGAATGTCCAGTTGGTCTGTGACCACAGACAGGTGATACTCGCTGTCAATGCCCACTATCCTGGCAGCTGCCACGATGCTTTTATCCTGCGCCAGACTACTGTGGCAGAAGTTTTCGAGGCACCGCATCAGCCAGTTGGTTGGCTTCTCGGGGACAAGGGGTACGCATTGAGCACCTGGCTGATGACACCGCTCCGTACGCCAAACACCCCTGCTGAGCTGCGGTACAATGAAAGCCATCAAGCAACCAGGAACATTATTGAGCGCACAATCGGCGTGCTGAAACAACGGTTCCGCTGTCTGGACCATTCCGGAGGAGCCCTGCAGTACTCGCCTGAGCAAGTATCGAACTTCGTAGTCGTGTGCTGCATGTTGCACAACATGGCAATCCTCAGGACCCAGCCAATGCCACCAGGCCTTGTAGCACCACCAGAGGAGGAGGAGGAAGAGGAGGAAGAGGACGAGGACGATGATCATCAGCAGCACCAAGGCGGGAGGGCGGCCCACAATGGTCAAACTGCAAGGGCCGTCCGTCAACGGCTAATAGCAAGCCGCTTCTAGGGCCCCTGCCATTGCTACCAACATTAATCAACCCAGCACGCAACCCCTAAGCCGGCCAAGGCACCAATAATTCCAACCACCAGCCATGTATATTTTGAATACAGAAACTTATTTACTTTACAAACTCTGTGTGTGTCAATTCCTCATGACAAACTCATAGAAATAAACACAAAAAAACAGTCAATAACATAACTGGTTCTCACAACCTGGAGATAATGTCCAAAACACTAAACAAGAGTTGGACCATGAACCTCGGCCTTTAATAAAAAAATGACCAGCATTTTGTCACACCTCCTACTTTTTGCCCTTCGAGGGTGATCTCCTTCCCTTGCGCACTTCCCCCCTTCTAACCCTACTGCTCCTCCGTAATGGGACCTCAGTGGCTGCAGCAAGGCTGGTGGAAGGCTGCTGCTCGTCAGACCCTGACACTGCAGATGCCCCTGAAGGACGGCCTCGACCACTTCTGGGCCTGGAGGGCCCGGCTGCAGACTGCACCAACTCTGCATGGGCGGCAGCAGTCTGTCCTACAGGCGGTGGCAAGTGCAGTGGAGAAGTGACAGTGTTGGCAGCAGGAATGCTGTCATCGTGCGAGAGGACAGCAACTCCCTGCTCGCCCGACACACTGGCACTCCCACGGGGCAGCACTTCAGCATCCGGAGCAATCTGCCGGAGAACAGATTGCTGGCCTGCTGCGGCGCGGTGACAGCCCCGGGGACATGTGCACGAACCATCGAGGTTGGCAGCAGTCTGTGCTCGCGTGGCCTCCATCTGAGTCTGTATGAGAGCAGTCAGAGGTGGGATCACGGCAGCCAGTGACTGAATTGCAGCACTAAGCGTTAGTGTGGCATCCGCCTGTGCTACAGCGAAGTGCTCCACACTCCTTGCCAGTGCCTCAATGCATTCGGGCACCCTTCCCACTGCACCCATGAGCTCAGTGTGCATGCCCACCGCCTGGGTGTTCATTTCTGCAATCAGCCGCTCCTCCTCTGCGTCCATTGCAGTAGGAGTGTCTGGCATACTCTCCCTCTGGGGAGAAGGCCCCCGTTCTTCCCTACCCCCCCCATGGCGTTGCTGCAGCCTGCTGGGTCCTGGTGCTTCACCATCATCAGCCCCTTCCCCCCTGCTCCCCTCCGGGGAAGGCGTGTTCCCAGTGTGGGCATGGGCTTCCTCGGGAGAGGGTGGCACTGATGCTCTGGCTTCCTCTTCCTCCTCAGCTGCAGCATCACTCCCAGTGGCAGCTTCAGGGCCCGTCTCCTCAGCTGGTGAATCACCATCTGAAAGCAGGGAGGTACAAGAGTGGCTTTAGCGTGAGGACAGGGTGGCAGTAAGGGAGGAATAAGTGCAGCGAGTTAGCAAGTTGGATTGAAAGTGTCAAAGGCTGGTGTTGTGAGGGACAAGTGGAAGGACAGAGGACAAAAAGGTGATGACCTTACCATTGCTGTCCAGAACGGGGTCGGCGTCTCCAGTGGCGACGGGACCGATCACCCGGCTTGCCACAATCCTGTGGACGCTCTCCTCCAGATCGCTGAGGGGTTGCAGCTGAGGCCGCCCTCCACCTGTCCGTTGCTGCTGTCTCCTATTATGAGCCAGCTTGGCCTGCAAGAAAAAGGACAGCATCTGAGTAAATATACAGCCATGGTCTTGCCTGATGTGCCTCCCATAGGTGAATAGCCCTTACAATATACAGCCATGGTCTTGCCTGATGTGCCTCCCATAGGTGAATAGCCCTTACTGTATGCAAAGTGTGGAATGTGTGTGTGTGTTTGATGAAAGGGCCATAGGTGTTGGATGAGTGTTGTGCATTGGGGTTTTAAAACCCTCTGGCCATAGAGTGAGGTTGAGATGGAGGGATGGAGAGGTATTGAGAAAAAGCCACTCACCCTGACGACCCGAGTGAGGTCGTTGAACTTTTTGCGACATTGAGTATGGGTCCTGGGCACCATGCTCCTGGAGGAGACGCTCTGAGCCACCTCCCTCCACACTCTTCTGAACTCGCGTGGCAAAGGCCTCCTGCCACTCTCAGGGAACAGCATACATCGTCTGCACTCCACTGCGCCAACCAGAGCATCCAAGGCCCGCTCGGTGAAGCGATGAGCGCGTTCTCTCACCCTCTCCATGCTTGGCAGCAAAATGGATTACAGGTCTCTCCAGGCTGAGATTCAAGGCTGCAATGAGCAGGGTGTGGCTGGGGAGCAAGTGGCCCCCCCCGCTTTAAGAAGTGTCCGGCGCCAGTGTGTCTGTGTTCCCTCGCTAACTGGCAGCAGCTGCGCTGCGCTCGCGCGCTGAGTTAGCGCCTCACTCCTTGGCCTTTGCGCCTTAAGACAGGTGTGCAGCGCCTGCTTTAGCGCTCCACTCACCTCCCGGGGCAGTAAAAGTGAAGTTTCCTGTCAGTGCCGATAATTAGCGCCAGGTGCTAATATTTGCGCGCGGACAATATTTGCGCCCCAAATGGGGCGCGACCTAATTTCTACCCCAAAGAGTCTGCAAAGGGATATAGATAGACTAGGTAAGTGGGCAGTAAGGTGGCAGATGGAGTATAATGTAGGGAAATGTGAGGTTATTCACTTTGGTAGGAAGAATAGAAAAACAGAATATTTTTTAAATGGTGAGAAACTTTTAAATGTTGGTGTTCAGAGAGATTTGGGTGTCCTTGTGCAAGAAACACAGAAAGCTAGCATGCAGGTTCAGCAAGCAATAAGGAAGGCAAATGGCATGTTGGCCTTTATTGCAAGGGGGCTGGAGTATAAGAGTAAGTAAGTCTTGCTACAATTGTACAGAGACTGATGAGACCACACCTGGAGTACGGTGCACAGTTTTAGTCTCCTTATCTAAGGAAGGATATACTTGCCTTGGAGGCGGTGCAATAAAGGTTCAGTAGACTGATTCCTGGGATGAGAGGGCTGTCCTATGATGAGATATTGTGTAGAATGGGCCTATACTCTCTGGAGTTTAGAAGAATGACAGGTGATCTCATTGAAACATACAAGATTCTGAAAGAGATTGACAGGGTAGATACTGAGGTATTGTTTCCCCTGGCTGGGGTGTCTAGAACTAGGGGCCATAGTCTCAGGATAAGGGGTAGGCCATTTAAGACCGAGATGAGGAGGAATTTCTTCACTCAGAGGGTTGTGAATGTTTGGAATTCTCTGCCCCAGAGGGCTGTGGATGCTGAGTCTTTGAGTATATTCAAGGCTGAAATAAATAGATTTTTGGACTCTAGGGGAATCAAGGGATATGCTGATCGGGCAGGAAAGTGGAGTTGAGGTCGAAGATCAGCCATGATCTTATTGAATGGCGGAGCAGGCTCGAGGGGCCGTATGGCCTACTCCTGCTCCTATTTCTTATGTTCTTATGTCCAGATATTCTTTCAATAAACAAATCTGCTGCCTTGAAATTTAAGCTTTAATTTGCTTTCGGCCTTTAATCCACTGCAGACCTTCATAGAAACATAGAAACATAGAATCTAGGAGCAGGAGTAGGCCATTCGGCCCGTCGAGCCTGCTCCACCATTCAATACGATCATGGCTGATCATCCAAGTCCAGTACCCTGTCCCTGCTTTAATCCCCACAGTACACATATCCCACCCTACCCCCGTAACCCCACGTATTTAATTCCCCCTAACATATCCCATCCTATCCCCATAACCCAACATATTTAATCCCCCCCCGAACACTAAGGGTCAATTTATCATAGCCAAATCAACCTAACCCTTCACATCCTGCAGCAGCACCAGGCTTCCCACTTCCCAGTCACACGTTTTTCAGCTCCAGGAGCTTGTCCACATTATGTCACTGAGAATGAGCCCAGAATTACATGTCGGGTCAGCACACTAAAGGCCAGGCAGTTGGGCTATTCCAGTCAGTGTCTTCAGGAGAGGAAGAGGGGAAAGGGGAAAACAGGCAGTCAAGAAAGCAAACGGAATGATGGCCTTCATAGTAAGGGGATTTGAGTACAGGAGTAGGGAGGTGATGCTGCAGTTGTACAGGGCCTTGGTGAGGCCACACCTGGAGTATTGTGCGCAGTTTTGGTCTCCTAACTTAAGGAAGGACATTCTTGCTATTGAGGGAGTGCAGCGAAGGTTCACTAGATTGATTCCTGGGATGGCCGGACTGACATATCAAGAAAGATTGGGTCAACTGAACTTGTATCCTCTGGAGTTCAGAAGAATGAGGGGGGATCTTATAGAGACATTTAAAATCCTGACTGGTTTAGACAAATTAGATGCGGGCAGAATGTTCCCAATGTTAGGGAAAACTAGAACCAGGGGTCACAGTCTAAGGATAAAGGGGAAGCCATTTAAGACTGAGCTGAGGAGGAACTTCTTCACCCAGAGAGTGGTGAATCTATGGAATTCTCTTCCACAGAAGGTTGTTGAGGCCAGTTCGCTAAATATATTCAAAAGGGAGTTAGATATAACACTCACAACTAAGGGGATCAAGGGGTATGGCGAGAAAGCAGGAATGGGGTACTGAGGTAGCATGTTCAGCCATGAACGCATTGAATGGCGGTGCAGGCTCGAAGGACCGAATGGTCTACTCCTGTACCTATTTTCTATGTTTCTATGTTTAAAAATAGTTTGCCCTCCTGAAGGGCAATAGTTGCTAAGTATTAATGACTTTGCCAAAAGAAAAACTTACTTCAGGCCCAGATGTTTAGTGCTTTTCAATTAGAGCGTTTGGTAGCCAAGTAAAGCACAACCTAAAAGCCCAGTTCAGTGCCACAGAGGGAGAAGACACACTCCAGAGAACTTTAAGTAAAATCCTAGCTCCTCTCAAGAAGCGGAAGTCCAGGGCAATGGAGGCTGTACCTTTCCTTGAGGGGCCCACCGGTGCACTAGTGCTCCTCCTGGCCCCACAAAAGAAAGCTTTAGACTTAACTTGGAGGATCTCCTCTGTCTGTAGACCAGCTGTCGTCATTGGAACATAGGAACAGGAGTAGGCCATATAGCCCCTCGAGCCTGCTCTGCCATTCCATGAGATCAAGGCTGATCTGCGACCGAACTCCATATACCCGCCTTTGCCCCATATCCCTTCATACCTTTGGTGAACAAAAATCTTTCAATCTCAGATTTAAAATTAACAATTGACCAAGCATCAGTTGCCGTTTGCGGAAGAGTTCCAAACTTCTACCACCCTTTGTGTGTAGAAGTGTTTCCTAATTTCACTCCTGAAAGGTCTGGCTCTAATTTTTAGGCTATGCCCCCTAGTCCTAGACTCCCCAACCAGCGGAAATAGTTTCTCTCTCTCTACCCTATCAGTTCCCCTTGATATCTTGAAAACTGATATCTTGAAGACCTGCTTCAACTCGGCAGGAGAGCCCCCACCTGCCCCGTGACCTCCTGGGACTCAGAAATGAGAATTATAACTCGGCTCTTCAGTCTAGCAGTTGCACGGATCTCTCACCTGTCTGGATCCCTCGCGCAGAGTCACTCCATTTGTTCTTAGAACCTGAACGATTTCTTTCTATGTTTCATTTCTTCCTTTTCTCGCATTCTCTCCTCTCCTGAAGGCATCGCCTACTTTTCTGAGCTACATTTCCACGGATCCCAGCTGTCCTCTGATGCCTGGTCCAAGTGGTCCACTAATCATGTGTGAGCCTTGGCAGTATACGCCAGTGGGTTATTCAACTGTGGAGGGCATCATCTCTGGGCCCCAATTCTGTCCTCACCCGACGTCCACACACATGCACTTTTACCAATCAGGAGCCGCTGCTGTCTGACTCTTCTACTGCTTTTACTTTGCTGCTGAAGTCCAGGCTCTGTCAACAGACTTTCCAACTTCTAGGCAAACACAGAACTCTCCACTCTCCTTGCTGACTGCAGATCTCCATCCCCCAGGGCGCTCCTGGGTCAGGCAGGCTTCCAGATCCCTCCCTCTCCATCAGGCTGGCCATAAACTCTGTCTGCCATTTTGAAGAATCCATCTAATCTTCACCCTGAACACTGCTGAACTTCTAGTCAGTCTTAGGCTTGAACATTGTTTCTCCTTCTTCACTGCATGTGCATGATGGCGACTGACCCAACCCAAGCTTTTCTGCTTCCATTGATGCACTGCACCAACTCGCCAAGGCATGTTCGACAACACCTCCCAAACCCGTGACCTCCACCACCTCGAAGGACAAGGGCAGCAGGCACATGGGAACACCACCACCTCCAAGCCCCCCTCCAAGTCACACACCATCCTGACTTGGAAATATATCGGCCGTTCCTTCATCGTCGCTGGGTCAAAATCCTGGAACTCCCTCCCTAACGACACTGTGGGCGTACCTTCGCCTCACGGACAGAAGAGGTTGAAGAAGTCGGCTCACCACCACCTTCTCGAGGGCAACTAGGGATGGGCAATAAATGCTGGCCTCATCAGTGATGCCAACATCCCGTGAATGAATAAATAAAAAAGCATTAAAAAAAACTACCTTCTCCTGGTGTTAAAAGGGACATGATGTGGAGATGGGGCCAGCAAGTTGCAAAGGGACATTGAGAGAATAAGTGAGTGGGCAAAACTATGGCAAATGGAGTTCAATGTGGGCAAGTGTGAGGTCATCCATTTTGGACACTAGAAAGATAAATCGAAGTATTTTCTAAATGGTGAGAAACTAGGAGCTGTAGAGGAGCAGAGAGATTTGGGAGTCCAAGTACACAAATCAGTAAAAGCTAGCAGACAGGTACAAAAATGAATCAAAAGGGCAAATGAAATGTTGGCCTTTATCTCAAGGGAGCAGGATTACAATGGGGAGGAAGTTACACTTCAGACCCCAAATGGAGTTTAGAGTTGTTTTGGACACCACACCTCAGGAAGGATATAATGGCCTTGGAGGGGGGACAGCGCAGATTCCCCAGAATGATACCTGGGCTTAGAGGGTTGAATTATGAGGAAAGGATGCATACACTTGGCTTGCAACCCTTGAGTATGGAAGATTGAGGGGTGATCTGATCGAGGTGCATAAGACATTGAAAGCATTCGATAGGGGAGATAGGGAGAAACTATTTCCTCTGGTGGGGAGATCCAGGAGGCATAATCTTATTGTTAGAGCTAGGCCATTTAGGAGAGAAATCAGGAAGCACTTTTTCACACAAAGGGTAGTGGCAATCGGGAACTCGCTCCCCCAAAAGGCTGTGGATGCTGGGACAATTAAAATTTTCAAGACTGAGCTCGATAGATCTGATGAAACTTCATTGATCTGAAACGTTAACTCTGTTTCTCTCTCCACAGATGCTGCCCGACCTGCTGAGTATTTCCAGCATTTTCCCTTTTTATTTCAGATTTCCAGCATCCGCAGTATTTTGCTTTGGTCGATAGGCTTTTGTTAGGTAAGGGTTTCAAAGGATATGGAGCAAAGGCGGATACATGAAGTTAAGGTGCAGATCAGCCATGATTTAATTGAATGGCGCAGCAGGCTCGAGGAGCTGAATGGCCTACTCCTCTTCCTGTGTTACTCTCCTCCCCTCAAACTACCCATCTCCTGCCTTTCTCCCCCATGTCACTGCCCCTCATAGCCCACTGACCCTCCCTGATAATTTGCTCCCACATCCACATAGTTTCTGGATTCCAGCTGCTGCTATTAGCCTGTATTCTCTTGAATTCAGAAGAATGAGAGGGGATCTCATTGAAGCATACAAAATTATTCCAGGGCTTGATAGGGTGGATGCTGGGAGAATGTTTCCCTTGGCTGGGGAGTCGAGAACCAGGGGCCACAGCCTCAGGATAAAGGGTAGGCCATTCAGGACTGAGATGAGAAGAAATTTCTTCACACAGAGGGTGGTGAATCTTTGGAATTCTCTACCCCAGAGGGCTGTGGAGGCTCAGTCATTGGGTATATTCAAAACAGAAGTCAATAGATTTCTGACTAGTAAGGGCATCAAAGGATATGGCGATAGGGCCGGTGAATGGAGTTGAGGCAGAAGATCAGCCATGATCTCATTGAATTGCGGAGCAAGCTCGAAGGGCCGAATGGCCTACTCCTGCTCCTATTTCTTATGTTCTTATGTTCTTATTCCCCCACTGAGCTCTTTTCCTTTTGCCACCCCTGCTCTTGCCCCTCCTAGACTGGCTTACAGCTTCCCCCTGCCTCAATCCAGGCAGCCAGAACCATGCCCATCACACCACACTCTGCTGGGCCTACTCCATTAGCCATCCAAACTGCATTTTTCCCCTCTCCCAGCAGCTTGCCTACCTACCCTCCTCTCTGGGTCAGATCGCTCAAACCTCTCCTCCTCCCACACCCTTTCCAATTCCCCAGAAATAGGGTTGCCGTATCATAGGGTGAATATCAGCGGGTAACAGGATAACTACTGATTACAGGTAGGATATTGGGGTGTTACATCTATTACTACCAGTTGCATAGACTAGTTATTGTATTTCTGTTGGTTATGAGGGGAAGCTGAGTGTTACCAGTACAGTATGACTATTAGTTATTGATGCAATTTCAGTGGGTTTCTACTAGTTACTTGTGGAAACAAATTTGCTCTCACTTCTGGTTTCCCCTCTGCGAATCACTCCCCCCACCTTCAATTTCCCTCTACCCTGCCCTCGGTTTCCCTTCTTCACCTGCCCACGGGTGGCCTCCTATAGTCACTGGTTCTTGTAACCTCTCACACAACAGCAGCTGACGCGTAACCACGAGCAAAGATATTCAACTACAGACGACCCAACCTCTATAAGGTAAATTTAATTGAATGGTTGTGGTGGTTGGGGGTCAATCATCACAGCCCCAGGACATCGCTGCAGGAGTTCCTCAGGGCAGTGTCCTAGGCCCAACCATCTTCAGATGCTTCATCAGTGACTTTCCCTCCATCATAAGGTCAGAAGTGGGGATGTTCGCTGATGACTGCACAGTGTTCAGTTCCATTCACAACTCCTCAGATAATGAAGCAGTCCATGCCCGCATGCAGCAAGACCTGGACGACATTCAGGCTTGGGCTGATAAGTTGCAGGTAACATTCGCACCACACAAGTGCCAGGCAATGACTATCTCCAACAAGCGAGTGTCTAACCACCGCCCCTTGACATTCAACGGCATTACCATCACCAATATCCTGGGGGTCACCATTGACCAGAAACTTAACTGGACCAGCCACATAAATACTGTGGCTACAAGAACAGGTCAGAGGCTAGGTATTCTGTGGCGAGTGTCTCACCTGCTGACTCCCCAAAGCCTTTCCACCATCTACAAGGCACAAGTCAGGAGTGTGATGAAATACTTTCCACTTGCCTGGATGAGTGCAGCTCCAACAACACTTAAGAAGCTCGACACCATCCAAGATAAAGCAGCCCGCTTGATTGGCACCCATCCACCACCTTAAACATTCACTCCCTCCACCACCAGCGTACCGTGGCTGCAGAGTGTACCATCTACAAGATGCACTGCAGCAACTCGCCAAGGCTTCTTCGTCAGCACCTCCCAAACCCGTGACCTCTACCACCAAGAAGGACAAGGGCAGCAGGCGCATGGGAACACCACCACTTCCAAGTTCCCCTCCAAGTCACACACCATCCTGACTTGGAAGTATATCGGCCGTTCCTTCATCGTCGCTGGGTCAAAATCCTGGAACTCCTTTCCTAACAGCACTGTGGGAGCACCTTCACCACAAGTACTGCAGCGGTTCAAGAAGGCAGCTCACCACCACCTTCTCAAGGACAACTAGGGATGGGCAATAAATGCTGGCCTTGCCAGCGACGCCCACATCCCATGAATGCATAAATAAAAACATACAATTACATTTGCAGACGTCACGTGGTCAGATGCTATGTGTTCAGAACATCACGTGATCAAACCTCCAGGAATGCCTCCAACCAGAGTTGTAACCACTACCCAGAAAGTCTTTGCTTGTGTCCCAGTTTCCTCTCAAAAACCTCCACTCTCCCCCTCCTCATTCTCCTGCAAAATGTTTTCTCTCGGGAAGGAGTGCAATGACATCCTGGTCTGAATGAAATCTGGCTCATTGATGGAAATACTTCTCTTCGCACTGAGGGCACTACCCCTGCCCTGATGGCTGCACAGTCCACCAGGTCCCCATTCAAACTGCCTCACTGGCCATGTGCCACTCATACCTAGGTGCCACCTTGGTCTACCCCCTCGTTCCTCCAGTTCCTTCTTCATTTTTGAACACCTTATCCTCAATTCTCTTGTTCAAAATCCTCCCCCTCCCCACCCTCCCAAAAGCCCCAAGGTGCTTTCCTCACTGATATCTCCAACCTCCTATCTAACCTCGGTATCTGCTCCAACTGACTCCTCATTCTCTGTAACTCAAACCTCCCCCACTTCGGCGGACTTCCTTGCCCTGCTCACTGCTTTCAATCTCTATTTTGACTTCCCCACCCACACATGTGGCCACCCCATTCTTCATCACACGTGGCCTCAAGATCTCCAAGGCATGTATCACTGACAGAGCTCTCTCAGACCCATTCTGTCCACTAAAAGGTCTGGATTCACCTATACCACTGCTCTCTTTTCATGGCCAAATCTGCTTCCTCTGACGTCCTTCCACCCTTCATCCTCACCTTGTACAATACTCTTCTGACCTCTTCCCTCCTTGTCCTTTGGCTCCATCCTCCTGACCAAGCCTTCATCATTCCATACGTTGAAGTTTCGCCTCAATCTCCCCTCCTTACCCTCAACTTGCCCACAAAGTGTATCACCTGCTTGCTGCCCGAAGGGTCGTATGGCCTACTGCTGCTCCTGCTTCTTATGTTCCTCCATCTCCTGGAGTCCCAGCTCCTCACTCCCCAACCTTCCTTCATCAGCTTCATGCTTGCCAGAATCATAGACCTGTTTCTAATCTCTGGCACTGTTCCCATCTCCTTCAGAACTACTCAAAAAACAATACTTTCCATTCTCTTCAGCCTTACTTTCAACCTTTCCTTTCTTTCCAAAGTTCGAGAATGTGTTGTTGCCTCCCAACTTTCTAAATCGTCATTTAGAAAGGCACGGATTAATCAAGGACAGTCAGCATGGATTTGTTAAGGGAAGGTCGTGTCTGACTAACTTGATTGTATCTTTTGAGGAGGTAACAAGGAGGGTCGATGAGGGTAGCGTGTTTGATGTAGTCTACATGGATTTTAGCAAGGGTTTCGACAAGGCTCCACATGGCAGGCTGATCAGAAAAGTGAAAGTCCATGGGATGCAAGGGAAAGTGGCAAGTTGGATCCAAAATTGGCTCAGTGGCAGGAAGCAAAGGGTAATGGTCGACGGGTATTTTTGTGACTGGAAGGCTGTTTCCAGTGGGGTTCCACGGGCTCAGTACGAGTTTCCTTGCTTTTTGTGGTATGTATCAATGATTTAGACTTCAATGTAGGGGGTTTGATTAAGAAGTTTGCAGATGATACAAAAATTGGCCGTGTGGTTGATAGTGAGGAAGAAAGCTGTAGACTGCAGGAAGATATCAAAGGACTGGTCAAATGGGCAGAAAAGTGGCAAATGGAATTCAATCCGGAGAAGTGTGAGGTAATGCATTTGGGGAGGGCTAACAAGGCAAGGGAATACACAATAAATGGTAGGATACCTAGACGTGTAGAGGAACAGAGGGACTTGGAGTGCATGTCCACAGATCCCTGAAGGTAGCAGGACAGGTAGATAAGGTGGTTAAGAAGGCATACGAGATACTTTCCTTTATTAGCCGAGGCATAGAATATAAGAGCAGGGAGGTTATGCTTGAACTGTATAAAACACTAGTTAGGCCACAGCTAGAATACTGTGTACAGGTCTGGTCACCACATTACAGGAAGGATGTGATTGCACTCGAGAGGGTACAAAGGAGGTTTACGAGGATGTTGCCAGGACTGGAGAATTTTAGTTATGAGGAAAAATTGGATAGGCTGGAGTTGTTTTCTTTGGAACGGAGGAGGCTGAGGAGAGACTTAATTGAGGTGTATAAAATTATGAGGGGCCTAGATAGAGTGGACAGGAAGGACTTATTCCCTTTAGCAGAGAGGTCAATAACCAGGGGGCATAGATTTAAAGTAATTGATAGAAGGATTAACCCTGAATTTAACCCTGAAAAGTGTGAGGTGATGCATTTTGGGAGGACTAACAAGGCAAGGGAATACACAATGGGCCAGAAATTCGGCTTTCCGGCTTCCTGCGGGTGCAAGCATCGCGCGCGTACTTGCCTACCGCGCCTGCAGTTGTGCTTTGGGCCCACGAGGACTTCGGGTCCTGGGCCTCCTCCAGCTGCCGGCGCGCAGTGCTTGTGTATCCCAGGGGCGCAGTTAGTTCGAAGCGTCCCCTGGGATCACGTGGGCCATGGAGAGCCAATCCTAGCAGGGCATTTTCATTCATAGATTTGACAGGAAGACCTGTCAACATTGAGTTCAACATTTCAGACTATAACCCCCCATTTTTTCAGGCGGTAGCTGTTGATGATTCTGCCATCCCCATTTGCAACATTTAATCTCTCCTGCCTTCAATCCTAGCAGACTGTGCCTTTAATTCCTTCCTCCCCTCCACCACCCCTTTCCCTGCCTCTGCACCTGCTTAAAACCTGTTACATCTTCAACTTTTACCAGTTCTGACGAAGGGTCACAGACCTGAAACGTTAACTCTGTTTCTCTCTCCACGGATGCTGCCTGGCCTGCTGAATGTTTCCAGCATTTTCTGTTGTTTTTTCTTCTCTGCCGTTCACTTCTATGGCACTGCAGTCTCCAGGTTCTGCTCAGATCTGTTAAACAAGGAGATATGTTGGTTTCTCCTCCCATGCCCACAATCACCTATTCCTCCTGGTCACACAAAGCAAGTAAACAAAAACATCCCTGAAATGGATTCTTCTGATCCCAGATCCTCTTCCCGCTGTCTTCACCTGGAGAGAAAGGGAAAGCTGCAAAGTCTTGTCGGCTTTGAGCAGAGTTAAAATTGCAGTCGGGGTCTGATGATATTTAAAGAAGGTCCCTGCCGGCTTCGGGTGGGAGTCTTAGCTGCCTGCTCAGAAGAGCAAGTTAAAATTGAAGACGGCGGGATTCTTGTGGAACGTCAGTGGGTAAGGTACCTAGCGAACTTTAACTGCCCGGCCACACAGTTTCCACGAGGCAGGCAGGGTTAAAATTGAATGAATCAAATTTTTCTCGAGTTTAATGTCACAAAACTGAAGTCATCCAAACAGCATCTACACGCCTTTAACCTTCACTGCCATCTTTGGTGCAGAATCCCAGAATACTGCTAATTTCAAATTCAGCTTCCTCATCCACAATGCTTCTATGATTAAAACCACTGGGCTGGATTTTGAATGACCCATGGAGTCGGGTTTGGAGGCGTGTGGGGGGTTAAATTTGCGGGGTCGGGGGTCCCGACCCCATCCCGCCTCCACGCAATTTTGACAAAATCAATCGCGGGGTTCCCGACTCCGTCCCGCCAAATTGGGTCTGTAGAGAGTAGCGCGGCGGCGGAGGCGGCGGACCTGTGAGGGAGCGGAGGAGAGCGGAGTACAAAAGGTAAGCCCGAGGCGGCAGCGAGGCCCAGAGCGGCGGAGGCGGACCTGTTGAGTGCTTTTATAGTGCGGGTCGCAGTGGTTGCTGGGTAAGTGATTAATTTTTACCTATATATAAGTTGGGCGGTTCCTAAACCCAAGACACTACACTTGTAGTGTCCCCCACCCTTCCACCTCCTCTAACCTAAAGGGGGTGAGTGAATATCAGGTAAGCTCTTTGTTGTTCTAGTTTAATCCGCAAGTTAGCTGGAGGGGATGGCAGGGGAGGCAGTGAAATGTTCCTCCTGCAGAATGTTTGAGGTGAGGGACGCCGTCGGTGTCCCTGCTGATTACACCTGTGGGAAGTGCACCCAACTCCAGCTCCTCGAAAACCGCGTTAGGGAACTGGAGCTGGAGCTGGATGAACTTCGGATCATTCGGGAGGCAGAGGTGGTCATAGATAGAAGCTTCAGGGATGTAGTTACTCCAAAGAATGAAGATAGATGGGTGACGGTGAGAGGGGCTAGGAGGAAGCAGTCAGTGCAGGGATCCTCTGTGGTCGTTCCCCTCAGTAACAAGTATACCGCTTTGGATACTGTTGAGGGGGACGACCTCCCAGTGGTAAGCCACGGTGACCGGATCTCCGGCGCTGAGTCCGTCCCTGTGGCTCAGAAGGGAAGTGGGGAGAGCAGGAGAGCAATAGTTATTGGGGACTCAATAGTCAGAGGGACAGATAGGAGGTTCTGTGGCAGCAAAAGAGACTCACGGATGGTATATTGCCTCCCGGGTGCCAGGGTCCGTGACGTCTCGGACCATGTTTTCAGAATCCTCAAGGGGGAGGGGGAACAATCACAAGTCGTGGTACACATCGGTACCAACGACATAGGTAGGAGAAGGGACGGGGATTTAAAACAGGAATTTAGGGAGCTAGGTTGGAAGCTGAGAGCCAGTACAAACCATGTTGTAATCTCTGGTTTGTTGCCGGTGCCACGTGCCAGCGAGTTGAGGAACAGGGAGAGAGTGCAGATAAACACGTGGCTGCAGGGATGGTGTAGGGGGGAGGGTTTCAGTTATGTGGATAATTGGAGCACATTCTGGGGAAGGTGGGACCTGTACAAACAGGATGGTTTGCACCTGAACCAGAGGGGCACCAATATCCTGGGAGGGAAATTTGCTCTGGCTCTTCGGGGGGGTTTAAACTAATTTGTCAGGGGGATGGGAAAAAGGGCTGTAGTCCACGAGCCAGTGGTGAGTGTAGGGAGGTACTGAGGAGGGTATCAAGGTCGCAGGAATGTACCGGCAGACAGGAAGGTGGCTTGAAGTGTGTCTACTTCAATGCAAGGAGCATCCGGAATAAGGTAGGAGAACTTGGAGCGTGGATTGGTACTTGGGACTACGATGTGGTGGCCATTACGGAGACATGGTTAGAACAAGGACAGGAATGGTTGTTGGAAGTTCCAGGGTATAGATGTTTCAGTAAGAGTAGGGAAGGTGGTAAGAAAGGTGGAGGAGTAGCATTGTTAATCAAGGATAGTTTAACAGCGGCAGAAAGGCAGTTCAAGGGGGATCTGCCGTCTGAGGTAATATGGGCTGAAGTTAGAAATAGGAAAGGAGCGGTCACGTTGTTAGGAGTTTTCTACAGGCCCCCAAATAGTAATAGAGATGTGGAGGAAGAAATTGCAAAGCAGATTATGAATAGGTGTGGAGGTCACAGAGTAGTTGTCATGGGTGACTTCAACTTTCCAAATATTGATTGGAACCTTTATAGGTCAAACAGTTCGGATGGGATAGTTTTTGCACAGTGTGTGCAGGAGGGTTTCCTGACACAATATGTGGATAGGCCGACAAGAGGTGGGGCCACATTGGATTTGGTACTGGGTAATGAACCGGGCCAAGTGTTTGATTTGTATGTGGGAGAGCACTTTGGAGATAGTGACCACAATTCAGTGACTTTCACTATTGCAATGGAGAGGGATAGGGCCATACGGCAGGGCAGGGTTTATAATTGGGGGAGGGGTAATTATGATGCGATTAGGCAAGAATTAGGGAGCATAAGATGGGAACAGAAACTATCAGGGAAAGGCACAAATGAAAAGTGAGCTTTTTCATGGAGCAATTATTGCGTGTCCTTGATAGGTATGTCCCTGTCAGGCAGGGAGGAAATGGCCGAGTGAGAGAACCATGGTTCACAAAAGAGGTTGAATGTCTAGTCAAGAGGAAAAAGGAAGCGTATGTAAGGATGAGAAAACAAGGTTCAGTTGGGTCGATTGAGGGGTACAAGGTAGCAAGGAATGAGCTAAAAAAAGAGCTTAGGAGAGCTAGGAGGGGGCATGAGAAGTCCTTGGTGGGTCAGATCAAGGAAAACCCCAAGGCTTTTTACTCTTATGTGAGAAATAAAAGAATGACCAGGGTGAGGGTAGGGCCGGTCAAGGACAGTAGTGGGAACTTGTGCATGGAGTCAGAAGAGATAGGAGAGATGATGAATGAATACTTTTCGTCAGTGTTCACTGAGGAGAGGGGCCATGTTTTTGAGGATGAGAGTGTGATAAAGGTGGATAGGCTGGAGGAGGTAGATGTTCTGAGGGAAGCAATTTTGAAGAACCTGAGGGTCGATAAGTCCCCTGGGCCAGATGGGATATATCCTAGGATTCTTTGGGAGGCAAGGGAGGAGATTGCAGAGCTTTTGGCTTTGATCTTTGGGTCCTCACTGTCCACGGGGATGGTGCCAGAGGACTGGAGAGTGGCGAATGTTGTTCCTCTCTTCAAGAAAGGAAATAGGAATGACCCTGGTAATTATAGGCCGGTTAGTCTTACTTCGGTGGTTGGTAAGATAATGGAAAAGGTCCTGAGGGATAGGATTTATGACCATTTGGAAAGATGCAACTTAATCCGGGATAGTCAACACGGATTCGTGAAGGGTAAGTCTTGCCTAACAAATTTGATTGAATTCTTTGAGGAGGTAACTAAGTGTGTAGATGAAGGTAGAGCAGTTGATGTCGTATACATGGATTTTAGTAAGGCGTTTGATAAGGTTCCCCATGGTCGGCTCATGAAGAAAGTAAGGAGTTGTGGGATAGAGGGAAATTTGGCCGATTGGATAAGTAACTGGCTATCTCATAGAAGGCAGAGGGTGGTGGTGGATGGAAAATTTTCGGACTGGAGACCAGTTACCAGCGGTGTGCCACAGGGGTCGGTGCTGGGTCCTCTGCTGTTTGTGATTTTTATCAATGACTTGGAGGAGGGGACTGAAGGGTGGATCAGTAAATTTGCTGATGACACCAAGATTGGTGGAGTAGTGGATGAGGTGGAGGGCTGTTGTAGGCTGCAAAGAGACATTGATAGGATGCAGAGCTGGGCCAAAAAATGGCAGATGGAATTTAACCCTGATAAGTGCGAGGTGATTCATTTTGGTAGGGCAAATTTGAATAAGGATTACAGGGTCAACGGCAGGGTTCTGAGGAACGTGGAGGAACAGAGGGATCTGGGTGTTCATATCCACAGATCTCTGAAGGTTGCCACTCAAGTGGATAGAGCAGTAAAGAAGGCCTATAGTGTGTTAGCGTTTATTAACAAGGGGTTTGAGTTTAAGAAACGTGAGGTTATGCTGCAACTGTACAGGACCTTGGTGAGACCACATTTGGAATATTGTGTGCAGTTCTGGTCACCTCACTACAGGAAGGACGTGGAAGCATTGGAAAGAGTGCAAAAGAGATTTACCAGGATGCTGCCTGGTTTGGGGGAGAGGTCTTATGAGGAAAGATTGAGGGAGCTAGGGCTTTTCTCTTTAGAGCGGAGGAGGATGAGAGGCGACTTAATAGAGGTTTATAAGATGATGAGGGGGATAGATAGAGTGGATGTTCAGAGACTATTTCCTCGGGCGGATGTAGCTGTTACAAGGGGGCATAACTATAAGGTGCATGGGGGGAGATATAGAAGGGATGTCCGAGGTAGATTCTTTACTCAGAGAGTGGTTGGGGTGTGGAATGGACTGCCTGCTGTGATAGTGGAGTCGGACACTTTAGGAACTTTCAAGCGGTTATTGGATAAGCACATGGAGCACACCAGAATGATAGGGAGTGGGATAGCTTGATCTTGGTTTCGGACAATGCTCGGCACAACATCGAGGGCCGAAGGGCCTGTACTGTGCTGTACTGTTCTATGTTCTATGTTCTATTAATGCCATTTTGAAACATTTTAGCTAGTTTAACCCTTTTCCGACGTGAAGTACGCCTGATGTGAAACACTCCAGTGAAACCTGGCGGGAGCACAAGTGGATAGCTGACTATTGGCTGCAGGTCCACTATTACAACGGAGATGTGATGAAGGTAGAAGTAGTATTAAGTGTGAAAGTCGCCTCTGCTGCTGCATTGAATGTCTTTAGAGACTGCATGGCCTTTGCTGTAATCTCTCTCTCTCTCTCTCTCTCTCTCTCTCCACATTTTGCATCCAGGTCCACTCACATCATGCAGGTCCTCTCTCACCAACAGCCAGACAGTCTCTGAGACCAGGCAGTCAGCAATGATGACATCATCAGAGGCAACTTTCAGACTGAAACCAATAATTAGTTCATGGGTTCCCACATGCTGGAACTCAATTGCCCAATTAAGTGAAAATTGCATCATTCATCCACATTAATCTGGAGTCGGGGGGGGGAACACGAAGTGCGGATAACACGACCGCAACCCGACCCCAAGACAAAATCCAGCCCTCTGTCTCTCCCCCCATAACACTGTCTGCCTCTCTAACCCTCCCACACTGCCGTTGGAACCCTAGTTCGTGCCTTTATTACCTTGATTTCTTCAGTGGTCTCCTATCGTGCTCTCTATCTCCACCCCCTAAATTACAACGATTCATGATACTGGAGTTCATGCCCTCAGTTGCACAAGCCTGTGTTCCTATCATCCCTATCCTTTCCAAACTCTGATGAATCCCTGTGCTCTGGCAAATTGACTTCAAGATCCTCGTCCTCACTTTCACATTCCTCTGTGGCCTTTTCCTACCCTAGTTCAGTGATCTTCTCCAGCCATGCATCCTTGCATGCACCCGCCACCCCTCCTACACCAGTTTGCTGGCCCCTGCCCTCAAGAACGCTCGCTAAATCCCTCCATCTTGCCATCTCATCCCTGCTTTCTACAGCCTCTTCAATACTCTTCTCTTCAACATTGTCTTCCCACCCCCTCGCAAATCTTTTCTCTCTTGACAAGTAATCCTCAACTATAGAAAGATATCTTGTTTTTGCCCTGAAAGGTGCTTTGAGATGTATTTCTATAATTGAGGATTACGACTGGAATTGTTGCTATTGAAAGAATAGATGGCTCAGTTTCTGGTAATTCCTCCAGGGATACTAATGCTACTGTCTATATCTGGTCATGATGCTTTCCTCCCATTCTCCCAAGATATTTGTTAATCTAGGGTCAGTGAGAGCATTAAGAGTGTAAAGAAATCAAGGAACATGCGCAAGTCATTGGGCCTATGAAACCCACTGCTTACACAGACCATCTACAATCTAGCCAATAACAGACTGTAGCCCCCTTAATTAATCTCCCCGAGTGAAAGCTTTGAATAAACCCTGCTCCCCAAAGGTAATCAATGAAAACTCCACAATATTCACTGTTCAGTCTTGGCTATTTGTTTTCCACAGCTGGCATTTCCTGGATCCCATCGACAGAAGAACTATCACGGACGATTTTGTTACTTTTCTGATACCAGTCCTAAATTTTCCTTTCACCTGTTTGAACCTGCATCTCTTGTCCTACTGTCACACTTGAGTTTGAAGTACCGTTCGAGATTTGCTTTCCCTAAACTGAGGTATCAATTTAGCTCAGTTGGTAGCATTAAGGGGAATAATTCGGTATCGACCATTTTAGGGCGGTAACATCAACTGGCTGCAAACTATAGCGCCCAGCGCATATTAGCGCCGGCAACCGCGAAATTCGTCTCCAGCGCCCCTGGAGGTGATTGGAGCGCTAAATCAAGCGCGACACACTTCTCTTCGGGCGCTAACATCAGGGAACTCAAGTTCAGGCGCTGTCAATTACCTTGTACTCGGACAGACTGGCACCTTCCAGTTCTTAAAGAGGAGGTTCAATCATGCCGCACAGCCTCACCCTGATCATTGATGCTTGTGACCTGGGCCTGCAAGAAGGTGCAATTCTTCAACCAGGAATCTCATGGCTGCTCAGAGGCCCAGGGAGAGAGCTCGCCGGTTCAGCGACCAGGTATTGGAGGCTCTGGTTGTGACTGTGGTACGCCGACGGGCAGTGCTGTTCCCAGACACTGGCAGGAGGCCATTGCCCCAGGAGTTCACAAGGATGTGGAGGGAGGTGGCCCAGTACGTCTCGTCCAAAAGTGTGGTCCAAAGGACTCACACCCAGTGCCGCAAGAAGTTCAAAGACCTCACTCGGGTGGTCAGGGTGAGTACATGCTTAAAATACCTCAACATCCCACCATCTCAACCTCACTCTGAGCACAGATGGTATAAACTGCCAAATCGCCAACACTTAGCCCCCAACTATGCCCATCCACTAAAAGTCATATCCACATTTCACACCTTGCAGACATTAATGGCTATTCAACTATGGTAGGCACATCTGCTAAACACATGGCTGCACACTCGCTCACATGCTGTCCTTTTTCTTGCATGCCAAGCTTGCTCATAACAGGAGGGAGTAGCTACGCACGGGAGGAGGTCAGGCGGAGCTGCACCCCCTCACACAGCTGGAGGAGCGAGTGCACAGAATCATCGCGAGCCATGTCGTGGGCGCTGTGGCAGTCAGAGAGGTCGACCCCCTTGGGGACAACAAAGGTATGTTCATCACCTCTCCCTCTTCTCTCATACCATTTCCCCCTCACAACACAAGCCCTTCCCACTTTCCATCTAAGTATACAGTCTCCATTCCTTGCTCCCTTCCTGCCCCCCTCCCCTCACATTAAACCCACTCTTGTGCCTTCCTGCTTTCAGATAGTGAGCCACCACATGACCAGCCTATCCCTCAGCCTCCCAGTGGCAGCGACGCAGGAGAGGATCAGGAACACCAAGCCGGAGCCTCACTGCCTGCGTCTCCCGAGGGCAGCACATGGTCACTGGGCCCACGCGGTCACTGGAGGGGAGCAGAGGAATTGGGTCTGATGTGGGTGAAGCTCCGGGACCCAGCACGCTGTAGCAACGCTATGGGGAAGGGGAAGCTCGGGGCCATCCCCCCTGAGGGTGAGTGCGCACACGAGTTCTGCTGCACAGGACTCGGATGAGGACCTCGATATGGAGGCGATGAACACACAGGCGTTGAGCATGCATACTGAGCTCATGGGTGCAATGGCAAGGGTGCCCGAGAGCATGGATGCACTGGCTAGGAGCGTGGAGGAGTCCACCACCAGCACAGCTAAGAACATAAGAACAGAAGAAATAGGAGCAGGAGTAGGCCATTCGGCCCTTCGAGCCTGCTCCGCCATTCAATGAGATCATGGCTGATCTTCTGCCTCAACTCCATTCACCGGCCCTATCGCCATATCCCTTGATGCCCTTACTAGTCAGAAATCTATTGACTTCTGTTTTGAATATACCCAATGACTGAGCCACCACAGCCCTCTCGGGTAGAGAATTCCAAAGGTTCACCACCCTCTGTGAAGAAATTTCTTCTCATCTCAGTCCTGAATGGCCTACCCTTTATCTTGAGGCTGTGGCCCCTGGTTCTAGACTCCCCAGCCAAGGGAAACATTCTCCTAGCAACCATCCTATCAAGCCCTGTAATAATTTTGTATGCTTCAATGAGATCCCCTCTCATTCTTCTGAATTCAAGAGAATACAGGCCTAGTTTACTCAATCTCTTCTCATACGACAGTCCCGCCATCCCAGGAATCAATCTCGTGAACCTTCGTTGCACTCCCTTTATGGCAAGTATATCCTTCCTTAGGTAAGGAGACCAAAATTGTACACAGTACTCCAGGTGTGGTCTCACCAAGGCCCTATATAATTGGAGTAAGACTTCTTTACTCCTGTACTCAAATCCTCTTGTAATGAAGCTGTCATCTGTGTACAAACCCTCAAGCCCATCCTTGCCTCTTTACAAAGGATGGTTGACTTGCAGGGAGACCGTGGGAACCCAGACCCCATGCCGCGTGTAATGGGTGAGGTGGCAGCAGCTATTGCAGCACAGGCCAAGGCAACGCAACGGCTTAGTGCTGGAATCGAGTCAGTGGTTGGTGGCATCCAATCTCAGAGTGCTCTCGTGCAGTCTCAGATTGATGCCACGCAAGCGCTGACTGCTGCCATCGTCGCTGGGTCGACCACTGTCCACCGGGGATCTGACGGCGCCACAGCAGGCCAGCAATCTGTGCTCGAGCAGATTTGCTCTGGATGCTGTGGTTCTGACCCGGGGGAGTGGCAGTGTGTTGGTCGAGCAGGAAGGTGTCGTCCTCTCTCAGCATGACAGCATTCTTGCTCCCACCACTGCCACTCCGCCATTGCACTTGCCGCAGCCTGTAACCCAGCCAGCCCAGACTGCTGCCGCCCATGCACAGTTGGTGCAGTCTGCAGCCGGGCCCTCCAGGCCCAGAGCTGGTCGAGGGCATCCTGCAAGGCCATCTGCAGTCTCTGGCTCCCAGGTTCAACAGCCTTCCACCAGCCTTGCTGCGGCCACTGGGGCAACATTACGGAGGAGCAGTAGGGTTGGGAGGGGGGAAGTGCGAAGGGGAGGAAGATCATTGAGGAAGGCCCACTAACTAAAATTTTGAGACCAAATGGGGGGAGTGTTTGTACCAAAGTTGGATGTGTTTGTAAATATACTGTTCACTTTGTTAAGAATTATTTCGATGTGCTAAGAACCAGTTGTCTTTGTTAATAAGTTGTTGTGTTTGTTTGTTATTGGTTGTGCTTAATAAGACACAGTTATTCAGAATAATAAAATTGTTTGTTTCAACGTTACAAATTTCCTCATGTTTCTCATTGGAACTTTAGCTGGTCATAGGGGCTGCGAGCTGGCTGTAATAATGTGGTTATTGAGCCCAAATGCCATCTGCTCTCTCATTCATCGGAAGCGCTGTGTAATGAGGCGTTCACGAACGGCCCTTGCAGAAGCAACATTGAGCGCCTCCCTCCCACGTTGTTGCTGCTCCTTCTCCTCTTCATCCTCCTCCTCCGCCTCCTCCCCCTCCTCTCCTTCATCCTCCCCCTGAGGTGGTCCACCAATCCCTGGTGACAATGGCTGGCTCCTCAAAATGGCGAGGCTGTATAGCATGCAGCACACAACGATGAAAATCGATACTCGATCAGGGGAGCACTGCAGGGCTCCTCCAGAGTGATCAAGACACCGGAACCATTGCTTATGCATGCCGATAGTCTGTTCGATGAGGTTCCTCGTGGTTCTCATTGTAGGCGAGCTCAGCAGGATTATTGGGGTTACGGAGCTGTGTCATCAGCCAGGTGCAGAGTGGATAACCCTTGTCCCCGAGGAGCCAGCCGCGAGCTTGAGTCGGTGGTTGGAACAGTGCTGGGACACCAGTCTGGCGCAGGATGAATGCATCGTGGCTGCTGCCAGGATAGCGGGCATTGACGTCGAGGATGCGCTGTCTGTGGTCGCACACCAACTGCACAGTCAGAGAGTGGTAGCCTTTGCGGTTGCGGAATACCTCTGCATTTGATGAGGTGCCCGCAATGCCACGTGCGGGCAGCAAATGGCGCCCTGAACCATGGGGAAGCCCGCTATCCTTGCGAAGCCACATGCGCGTTCATGCTGTTTGTCTCGAGGGAATGAGATGTACTCCCTTCTCTTTCTGTAAAGAGCATCTGTGACCTCCCAGATACAGCAATGGACAGCGAACTGGGAGAAGTTCGCAATATCCCCTGTTGAAGCCTGGAAGGAGCCGCTGGCGTAGAAATTGAGAGCGACTGTGACCTTCACTGCCACCGACAGAGACGTCCTGGTCCTGAGCTGAGGCTGGAGCTCTGGCTGCAGGAGGTGGCAGAGCTCTGTGACCACCTCCTTGCTGAAACGGAGCCTTCTAAGACACTGCTCCTCTAGATGAATGTAGGAGAACTGCTCCCGGAATACCCTGGGAGAGTAAGGTCTCCTGTGCAGAGGCCTGTTGGCCCTCCTCCCTCTGGCCACGTTTTCCAATCTCTCTCTCCACCTCCACTGCCTCCAACGGTGAAGCTGGAGGGCGAGACCCTGCGCCAGTACAGCCCCCATTAACTCTTGTAAACGTGGTAGTACCAAAGGTAAGAGGAATGTGAACTGGTAAGTTTTGCTGACGACCAAAACTCCTTCAAGTAGGAAACAGTCAATTCTCTCCTAACGCCTCTCTCCCTCTCTCAACCTGTGCAGGCAGAATTGATTGCCGACAGGAAAAAAACCAGGAAGCGCACGCCTTTAAATAGCGCACCCCCAGCTCCCAGCTGACTGCAAACCGTCCCCCTCGACCTGTCGTTCCTAGCGGCAGGCGCTGAGGCAGGGGGCGAGAATCAATTTCCTGTCCGGGGCGCTACCGGGATGATGCGCGCTTGGATGACGTCACGATCTCCGGGCGCAGGAGATCGTTGCGGTAGTGTTTAGCGCCACTGCAAACCGCCAGTTGAATTTCGCAGGCAGCGCTAAAATCGCCGCGCACGGGCAGTAAGTCGGTAGCGCCCCGGTAGCGCCCCCCGGAGGCGGAGCTAACCAACCGAATTTTCCCCCCTAAGTGTTTAAAATTATGAAAGGGTGAGGCAGACTGTTGCCAGTAGTTGAGGGGTTAAGAACAAGGGACCACAGATACAAGATTAAATGTAAGTGTTTTAGAACAGAGTGCAGGAGAAATGACTTTACCCAGAGAGTTGTGAGGCTGTGGATGTCACTTCCTACGTTAGTGGTTCAGGCAGAAACTATGTCAACATTCAGGATTAGATTGGAGAGCTGCAGGAAAGAAAAGGGGTTGGGTAAATGTGATTAGAACTATTTGCTCACATGGAGGGTAAACACAGGCTGGTTGGGCGAAATGGCCAGTTTTGGTGTTGTAACTTTGATGTATTTCTCACCTTAGGGTCAGAAAGATATGAGTTGATGCCCCACTCTATGATATAAAGCACCTAATCTCGGCTGACACTTCAGTGCAGTACTGTGGGAATGCTGCATTCTTGGCAGGGCAGTTCTCCCGGTGTCCTGGTCAACAGTCATCTCTCAATGAACATCACCAAGACAGATTAATTGGTTGTTTATCTCGTTACTGTTTGTGGGATCTTCTTGTGAGCAACATGGCTGCTATGTTTGCCTGCGATACAACCGAGACTCCCCATCAAATGTAATTCAGTGCTGTGAAGAGCTTTAAGAGGTCTTGGAGATGTGAACAGCTCTATATAAATGCAGGTTTTTTCCTCTTTCTTTCCCTCTCTTTCAGAGATGCAGATATTGTTCGACTGAGCAAACAAATTATTAATCATGCAACACCGCCATCTACTGTCAGTAAAACAGCAGTGCATCAATGAGAAGCACCCTGATGGCAGAAGGTGCAATTCCTCAGCAACTGTCTCCGGCTCCGACTTACTCCACGTGGATTCCAACTGAAATTCCACCCTTCGTGTTTTGGATCCACCCAGGACTACAGATTTCTCCAAGATATTCAGCGTTCCTCGAACCACTGCTCTCGCCGTATCCTGAGATCGACGCTGAATGCCATGCGCCGCCACATGAACACTCTCGACCTCTCTCTTCAGCAGCACTGACTCACTCTATCTCAAAGCTGTCCTGGTCCGCAGTTCCATTTCATCCTTCGCCTCATCCGGCGCTTTAACAAAAAACTTTTCTTCTTCCTTTCAGGTGTCAAGGATCGCAAGCTTCAACAACTCTTGGACACCAACGCCCCTCCGGAACCTTCTTTCCCTTCACTTTCATCTGACCCCATCCCTTCTCCCAATCTCACCCCCTGCCGCATTTTCACTATCCCCTCTGACCTTCCCCTCTCTGACCCCGAACGATCAGTCCTTAGCAAAGGCCTGAGCTTCATCCCCTTACGCCCCCACCTCAATGAATTTCGAGCTCGGCACGATGCTGAGCTCTTTTTCCGCCGCCTTCGTCTCCATGCCCACTTCTTTGGCCAGGAGTCTTGCCCCCGCATGGCCGACCCTTTCTCCCGCTTTCAGAATTCTCGTTCTACCTGGACCCCTCCCTCTGGCCTCTTACCCTCTCTAGATCTTTTCATTGCAAACTGCCGGCGTAACATCGGCCATCTCCATTTCTCTGCTCCCCTCACTCACTCCAACCTACCTCCCTCTGAACTTGCAGCACTCTATTCCCTCAGATCCAACCCCGACATTGTCATTAAACCTGCTGACAAGGGTGGTGCTGTTGTTGTTTGGCGAACCGACCTCTACCTAGCGGAAGCTGAACGCCAACTCTCCGACACCTCCTCCTACCTCCGCCTGGACCATGACCCCACTACCGAACATCAAGCCACCATTTCCAAGACTGTCACTGACCTTATCTCCTCTGGAGATCTTCCCCCCACGGCCGCCAACCTCATAGTTCCCCAACCCCGCACAGCCCACTTCTACCTCCTTCCCAAGATCCACAAACAGGACTGCCCTGGTCGACTCATCGTTTCAGCCTGTTCTTGCCCCACAGAACTTATCTTTTCCTATCTCGACTCTATTTTTTCTCCCCTTGTCCAGTCTCTTCCCACCTACATCCGCGACTCTTCTGACGCCCTCTGCCACTTTAACAGTTACCTGGCCCCCACCACCTCCTTTTCACTATGGACGTACAATCCCTCTACACCTCCATCCCCCACCAGATGACTGTATCGGTGCCGTTTCCTGCTCTCACCCTGAACTTGATAATTTCATTCACTTTGCTTCCAATTTCCACCCTTCCCTCACCTTCACATGGTCCATCTCTGACTCTTCCCTTCCCTTCCTCGACATCTCCGTCTCCATCTCTGGGGATAGGTTATTGACAAACATTCACTACAAGCCCACTGACTCCCACAGCTACCTGGACTACACTTCCTCCCACCCCGCCTCCTGTAAGGACTCTATTCCATTCTCCCAGTTTCTCCGTCTCCGCCGCATCTGCTCTGACAATACCACCTTCCATACCAGTGCTTCCGACATGTCTTCCTTTTTCCTCAACCGAGGATTCCCCTCTACTGTGGTTGACACGGCCCTCGACCGTGTCCGTTCTATCTCCCGCACTTCTGCCCTCACCCCTGCCCCTCCTTCCCGGAACCACGATAGAGTTCCCCTTGTCCTCACCTTTCACCCCACCAGCCTTCACATTCAACGGATCATCCTCCGCCCTGAGGATTGGGAGCAGTTTAGGATTCAACAAAGAAGGACAAAGGGATTAATTAAGAAGGGGAAAATAGAATATGAAAGTAAGCTTGCTGGGAACATAAAAACTGACTGTAAAATCTTTTATAGATATGTGAAGAGAAAAAGATTAGTGAAATCAAGTGTAGGCCCCTTGCAGTCAGAAGCGGGGGAAGTTATAATGGGGAACAAAGAAATGGCAGCCCAATTAAATGCATATTTTGGTTCTGTCTTCACAAAGGAGGACACAAATAAGCTCCAAGAGATGTTGGAGAACATACGGTCTGATGAAAGGGAGGAACTGAAATAAATCAGTATTTGCAGGGAAATGGTGTTAGGGAAATTGACGGTATTGAAGGCCGATAAATCCCCAGGGCCTGATAATCTACATCCTAGGGTACTTAAGGAAGTGGCCCTAGAAATAGTAGATGCATTGCTGATCATCTTCCAACATTCGATGGAATCTGGAACTGTACCCATGGATTGGAGAGTAGCTAATGTTACCCCACTATTCAAAAAGGGTGGTAGAGAGAAAGCGGGGAATTACAGACCGGTAAGCCTGACATCGGTAGTGGGGAAAATGCTAGAGTCCATTATAAAGGATGTAATAGCTGAGCATTTGAAAAACAGTGACAGGATCGGACAAAGTCAACATGGATTTACAAAAGGTAAATCGTGCTTGACTAATCTACTGGAATTTTTTGAGGATGTAACTGGGAAAATAGATAAGGGAGAACCAGTAGATGTGGTGTATTTGGACTTTCAAAAGGCTTTCGATAAGGTCCCGCATAAGAGATTAGCGGGTAAAGATAAGGCACATGGGATTGGGGGCAAGGTATTGACTTGGATAGAGAACTGGTTGGCAGACAGAAAGCAGAGAGTAGGAATCAATGGGTCTTTTTCCGAGTGGCAAGCAGTGACTAGTGGGGTACCTGCAGGGATCGGTCCTTGGACCCCAGCTATTCACAATATACATTAATGATCTAGATAAGGGAACTAAATGTAATATCTCCAAGTTTGCAGATGACACAAAGCTGGGTGGGAGTGTGTGCTGCGAGGAGGATACCGAGAAACTCCAGGATGATCTGGACAGGTTGGGTGAGTGGGCAGAAGCGTGGCAGATGCAATATAACGTGGATAAGTGCGAGGTTATCCACTTTGGTGTCAAAAACAGAAAGGCAGACTATTATCTGAATGGCAATAGATTGGGATAAGGGGAAGTGCAACGAGACCTGGGTGTCCTTGTGCACCAGTCGCTGAAAGTAAGCATGCAGGTGCAGCAGGCGGTGAAGAAGGCAAATGGTATGTTGGCCTTCATAGCGAAAGGGTTTGAGTATAGGAACAGGGATGTCCTGCTGCAGTTGTACAGGGCCTTGGTGAGACCACACCTTGAGTACTGTGTGCAGTTTCGGTCGCCTTATCTGAGGAAGGATGTTCTTGCCATGGAAGGAGTTCAGCGAAGATTCACAAGGCTGATACCTGGGATGGCAGGAATGACATATGAGGAGAGATTGGGTCGATTGGGCTTATACTCACTGGAGTATAGAAGAATGAGAGGGGATCTCATCGAAACATATAAAATTCTGACAGGTCTGGACAAACTAGATGCAGGAAGAATGTTCCCGATGGTCGGAGAGTCCAGAACCAGGGGTCATAATCTATGGATAACGGGTAAACCATTTAGGACAGAAATGAGGAAGAATTTCTTCACCCAGAGAGTGGTGAACCTGTGGAATTCTCTGCCACAGAAGGTAGTTGAGGCGAAGTCATTAAATATATTCAAGGTTGAGTTAGATATATTTCTTAAAGCTAAAGGTATCAAGGGATATGGGGAGAAGGCAGGTACAGGGTACTGAGTTTAGATGATCAACCATGATCTCATCGAATGGCGGAGCAGGCTCGAGGGGCCGAATGGCCTACTCCTGCTCCTATCTTCTATGTTTCTATGTTTCTATTTCTGCCACCTCCAGCGTGATCCCACCACCAAACCCATCTTCCCCTCACCTCCCCTTTCAGCATTCCGAAGGGACCGCTCCCTCCGCGACACCCTGGTCCACTCCTCTATCACCCCCAACACCCCTTCCCCTTCGCCCGGCACCTTCCCGTGCAAGCGCAGGAGATGCAACACATGCCCTTATACCTCCTCCCTTCCCACTGTCCAGGGCCCCAAACACCCCTTCCAGGTGAAACAGCGATTTACTTGTACTTCTTGCAATTTAGTATACTGTATTCGCTGCTCACGATAGAAACATAGAAACATAGAAGATAGGAGCAGGAGTAGGCCATTCGGCCCCTCAAGCCTGCTCCGCCATTCGATGAGATCATGGCTGATCATCCAAACTCAGTACCCTGTCCCTGCCTTCTCCCCATATCCCTTGATACCTTTTGCCTTAAGAAATATATCTAACTCCTTCTTGAATATATTTACTGACTTGGCCTCAACTGCCTTCTGTGGTAGAGAATTCCACAGGTTCACCACTCTCTGGGTGAAGAAATTCCTCCTCATCTCTGTCCTAAATGGCTTACCCCTTATCTTTAGACTGTGACCTCTTGTTCTGGACTCACCCGCCATCGGGAACATCCTTCCTGCATCTAGTCTGTCTAGTCCTGTTAGAATTTTATAAGTTTCAATGAGATCTCCTCTCATTCTTCTAAACTCCAGCGAGTATAAGCCCAATCGACCCAATCTCTCCTCGTACGTCATTCCTGCCATCCCAGGTATCAGTCTGGTGAATCTTCGCTGCACACCCTCCATGGCAAGAACATCCTTCCTCAGATAAGGCAACCAAAACTGCACACAATACTCAAGGTGTGGTCTCACCAAGGCCCTGTACAGCTGCAGCAAGACATTCTTGTTCCTGTACTCAAACCCTCTCGCTACGAAGGCCAACATACCATTTGCCTTCTTAACCGCCTGTTGTACCTGCATGCTTACCTTCAGCGACTGGTGCACAAGGACACCCAGGTCTCGTTGCACTTCCCCTTCTCCCAATCTATTGCCATTCAGATAATAATCTGCCTTTCTGTTTTTGCCACCGAAGTGGATAACCTCGCATTTATCCACATTATACTGCATCTGCCACGCTTCTGCCCAATCACCCAACCTGTCCAAATCATACTGGAGTTTCTCAGCATCTCCTCGCAGCACACACGCCCACCCAGCTTTGTGTCATCTGCAAACTTGGAGATATTACATCTAGTTCCCTCATCTAGATCATTAATATATATAGTGAATAGCTGGGGTCCTAGGACCGATCCCTGCGGAACCCCACTAGTCACTGCCTGCGGTCTCCTCTACATTGGGGAGACCAAACGCAGATTGGGTGACCGCTTTGCGGAACACCTCCGTTCAGTCCGGTGGCCTGTCACTTTAATTCTCCGCTCCACTCCCACTCAGACCTCACCGTCCTCGGCCTCTTGCATTGTTCCACTGAAGCTCAGCGTAAGCTCGAGGAACAGCACCTCATCTTTCAATTAGGCACTTTACAACCTTCTGGACTCAACATAGAGTTCAACAATTTCAGATTATAACCTTGGCCCCTATCATTTATATATTTTTTATCCATACCTTTTGTTTGTGTCTTTTCTTCTCTCCCACATGGCAGCTGTCCTTCATTCTGCCAGCACAATTTACACTTCATCTAGAGCCATCCTTTGTTTCTTAACCTGTCCCATTACCACCTCCTTTTGCCTTGAATATTTCTTAATGTCTCTTAACCTCTCCTGCCTTCTATCCTATCACAGACTTTCCCTTTTGTTCTTTCATCCCCTCGCCCCTTTCCCAGCCCCTACACTTGCTTAAAAATCTGTTCCATTTCCTGCTTTTTTCCAGTTCTGACGAAAGGTCATCGACCTGAAACGTTAACTCTGTTTCTCTCTTCACAGATGCTGCCTGACCTGCTGAGTATCTCCAGCATTTTCTGTTTTTATTTCAGATTTCCAGCATCTGCAGTATTTTCTTTTTGTAATTGCTCTGGGGTTGGTCACGTATTCCTATTTAGTCATCTTTACGCAATAGGAAGTTTGAGGTTTGAGAAATTGGGCGTAGCTCAGTTCCTACTTTGCAAAGCACAAAATTACCTTAAATTCTGCAAACTGTTAGTCATCCTTTGCAACGAGCCCATCGCAATGAGGAAACCAAACCTAGATTTCCCATTGTGTTCTGCCCAATTTCGGACTGTAAACAGGCAGTAGCAGAAATTGTCATTTCTGGTAGATAGCGGTGGCATCCACCTATTTTTGGGTGGTGACATTCAAATGAGACGGTAATGACACGATGACACCATCCAACCCAATTTGCACCTCATGAGATACTTGTCTGCAATCAGCCCAATTCTTTGGAGGATAATACGATGTTAATTTTATGTTACTCTCCAGGTTATGACCAGAAAGGTGGGGTCCTTCCGAGGGTCTTCCTTACTCACTATCGTATTTTAACCAGACCCGTAGCATCTTAATCGGTGCACGAATTTACAATCTCAGCCCAAGCAGGTACTGGCCCACTTGGGAATCCTGGTAATACCGGGAGGTATATGTCCTTTGTCTGAGTTTCAGCTTTACAGAATTCCTAGGAACAGGAGTAGGCCATTCAGCCCCTCAAGCCTGTTCCGCCATTCAATTATCCGCCTTCGCTCCATATCCCTTGATACCCTTACCTAACAAAAATCTATCGCTCTCAGTTGTGAAAATTTCAATTGACCCAGCATCCACAGCCTTTGGGAGAGAGAGTTCCAGATTTTCACTACCCTTTGTGTGAAAAAGCACTTCCTGTTCACACTCCTAAATGGCTTAGCTCTAACTTTAAGATTATGTCCCCTTGTTGGATATTGGATATTAAGGGAATCAAGGGATATGGGGATAGTGCAGGAAAGTGGAGTTGAGGTTGAAGATCAGCCATGATCTTATTGAATGGCGGAGCAGGCTCGAGGGTACAAATGGCCGACTCCTGCTCCTATTTCTTATGTTCTGATGTTCTGGATTCCCCCACCAGAGGAAATAGTTTCTCTGTATCCACCCCATCGAATCCCTTTAGCATTTTAAACACCTCGATTAGATCACCCCTCAACTTTCTAAACTCAAGGAATACAAGCCAGTTTTAAGCAACCTGTCCCCATAGTTTAACCCTTTAAGCCCTTGCATCATTCTGGTGAATCTGCGCTGCTCCCCCTCCGAGGCCAATGTATCATTCAAGAATGTCTGTAGTGTGCTTCCTCTTGGAAGGAACAGAACATAAACATATTTTTGATCTCCAGCATTAAGTGACGGTTGAAACAAAGCTTTACCTGGACAAACATTCTACTGCGTCACGCTGCAGTGTATGCCCGAATGTGAGGTAGTGAGTGACTAAGGAAATTAAGAATGAAAAGTAAGAATTATGCTAGCCATGTGCTTGGGGATGGCCTCCAACCTCAACTTTCTCAGTCCCTCTATTGCCCCCATACCCAGGATTTCTAGGGCCCTCCCCACGTAAGGTGGCAACAGATTTTGAAGCAATAAACCTCCTTTGGCCTGTGTGCCCCATGGTTTGTTATGCACGGCCTCCTCTGGTAAGCAGGTGGAAAAGGCATGTATTCTGGAATGAGGAACGGAAGAAATGTGTATCACCCAACTTCCCAGCCAATCAGCTATCTTAACTGAAAAGAAAGAAAGACTTGCATTTATATAGCACCATTCATATAGCACTGGACATCCCAAAGCGCTTTACAGCCAATGAAGTACTTTTGAAGTGTAGTCACTGTTGTAATGTAGGAAATGCGGCAGCCAATTTGCGCACAGCAAGCTCCCAGAAACAGCAATGATGACCAGATAATCTGCTTTTTAAATGATGTTGATTGAGGGATAAATATTGGCCAAGACACCAGGGATAACTCCCTGCTGTTCTTTGAAATAGTGCCATGGGATCTTTTATGTCCACCTGAGAGAGCAGACAGGGCCTCGGTTTAACGTCTCATCCGAAAGATGGCACCTCCGCCAGTGCAGCGCTGGAGTATCAGCCTAGATTTTTGTGCTCAAGTCTCTGGAGTGGGACTATGAACCCACAACCTTCTGACTCAGCAGTGAGGATGCTACCAACTGAGCCACGGTTGATAACTCGCGAGTCTCTGAACGTGCAGCCTCAGGTATTTTGCACTAACAGCGTGCTTGACGTTTGTTACTTGCTATGGGCAAATGTAGAATGTCATGCCAAAACATGGCCATACCTTAGCATTTGGAGTGTATATGAACAGCTGGATCCTCTGTGATGCTCTACCCAGTTGGCATTGAAGTGAAGGATATATTGATCTTAGAGAAGGTGCAGCGCAGATTTGCCAAAATGATACCGGGGCTAAAAGGGTTTAATAATGAGGACAGGTTGCAGAGACTAGGCTTGTATTCCCTTGAATATGGAAGATTAAGGGGTGATCTAATTGAGGTGCTTAAGATGAATAAAGGATTTGATAGGGGTAGATATGGAGAAACTATTTCCTCTGGTGGGGGGATTAAAGAACAAGGGGACATAACCTTAAAATTAGAGCTAGGCCATTCAGTGGTGATGTCAGGAAGCACTTCTTCACACAAAGGGTAGTGGAAATCTGGAACTCTCTCCCCAAAAAGCTGTTGAGGCTGGGGGCTTCAATTGAAAATGTCAAAACTGAGAATGATAGATTTTTGTTAGATACATAGATACATAGAAGATAGGAGCAGGAGTAGGCCATCCGGCCCTTCGAGCCTGCTCCGCCATTTAATGAGATCATGGCTGGTCCTCCAATTCAGTATCCCGTCCCCGCCTTCTCTCCGTAACCCTTAACCCCTTTTGCCTGTAGAAATATATCTAATTCCCTCTTAAATATATTTAATGAGCTGGCGTACACTGCCCTCTGTGGCAATGAGTTCCACAGGTTCACCACCCTCTGAGTGAAGAAATTCCCCCTCATTTCTGTCCTAAATGGTTTAGCCCTTATCCTTAAATTATGTCCTCTAGTTCTGTTCTCACCCGCCAAGGGAAACATTCCTTCTGCATCTAGTCTGTCTAGACCTGTCAGAATTTTATACACTTCTATGAGGTCCCCTCTCAATCTTCTAAACTCCAGTGTGTACATCCCTAAACTACATAGTCTCTCCTCATAGGTCAATCCCGCCATTCCTGGTATCAGCCTGGTGAATCGCCGCTGCACCCCCTCCATGGCAAGAACATCTTTCCTCAGATGAGGCGACCAAAACTGTACACAGTACTCGAGGTGTGGTCTCACCAGTGCCCTGTACAGCTGCAGCAAGGTATCCCTGTTCCTGTATTCCAACCCTTTTGCTATGAAGGCCAGCATACCGTTTGCCTTCTTGACCGCCTGTTGCACCTGCATGCTCGCCTTCAGTGACTGGTGTACAAGAACACCCAGGTCTCTCTGTACTTCCCCCTCTCCCAATTTATTGCCATTTAAATAATAATTTGCCCTTGTTAGGCAAGGGTATTAATGGTTACAGAGCCAAGGTGGGTAAATAGAGTTAAGATACCGATCAGCCATGATCTAATTGAATGGTGGGACAGGTTCAAGGAGCTGAATGGCCTCCTCCTGTTCCTATGTTCCGAAGTGCTGTTAAGATGTACTGTAAGGCAACATTGTATAATGAAGCAAACTTACTTTGGCATTCTTCCTTAGACCTCAGAATTCTTTCCTCTTCTGCTCCTGTGACCTAAAGTCACCTTCTTCCATGCTTGTGAGACACAGACATAAAGACCAGACATAAAATGGACTGTAAAGTGCTACGGTGGGGATAACAACAACAACTTGCATTTATCGTCCCAAGGCGCTAAATGGTTGAAGGGCAGAAGTGATATGCACAGGAGAGAAAAGGGCCCCCAACCTCTCCATCCGGGTGAGGCAGCAATTTACATGTACTTCTTCCAACCTGTGTCTGTGTGTCTTTTTCCCCCTCTTTCCCTTTGGTCTGCTCCTTCTGAAAGGCTGTCCATCTGGAATATCTTTCAGTTCTGAAGAAAGGTTTTGTACCTGAAACTTCAACTGTCTTGTGTCTTCTTGACCGATGCTCTCTGACCTGCTGAGTGTCTCCAGCGTTTCGGTTTTTGTTTCAAATTGAACAGGGAGTCGTTCAGAAATAAAAACAGAAAATGCTGGAAGTACTCAGCAGGTCAGGCAGCATCTGAAGAGAGAGAAAAACAGAGTTAACGTTTCAGGTTGGTGAGCTTTCATCAGAACTGGCAGTCTGATAGTTAAAAAGTACCCGACACTGTTTGAACTTCCTGAATCCAAATAGTTTCACTTTCTTCTACGCTTATTCCATGGTCAGCCTCCAGTCTCTGAATTGTACAGGCTAAAAGTAAGTACATGCATTAAACATACAAGAGTGCAGTAATTCTGTGCTTAGGGTTGTGTACTCCCATTTAAACTACTATACTGGTCAGAAATGAGGGAGGGTCCCACTTGAAATGTTTCTCAGTCTTTTCTCTTTGAAATGTAAATTGGCCTGCTGTATATTTCAATCATTTTTTGTTAGTATTATCACTTCAAGTAGAACCCATTCTGCTTGTCTCATCTCCAAGTATCAGTCCTTTTTACATAACGGCAGAAATTAATGTAAAAAGTTGAAAACTGTAGAACGAACTGACGCAAATCAGTTTCCTGTAATCTGCAGTGAGCTTGATGTACGGAAGTTGCTAAACATGCACAATTACCGAAAGAACGGAATTGTGAGATTGGCGGCCACACAAAAGGCAGAGCGAAAGGATCACAGAGGAGAGGAGTGAAAAGGAAGGCAGAGGAAAAAAGATAGATAGGTCAGGAGGAAGGGGACCAAAGACAAATAACTTTTCTAGACCCCACATACATCCAGGAGAAATGCTTATCTCTGGCATAACATAAAAAGCTTCATCAGGGATCGGTAAGTACCTGTCTCCAAACCTCTTATTCCTTTCTCAAGGTGGGGGATTGCCTTGGAACATAAGCATCCTGGTATCTGCCTATTGTAGGGGGTGGTGTGTGGGGTCAGCCTCACCTCTGACTCAGTGAGTGGTTCGAATCGCTCCCACGCCCCTGGTTCTAGACCTTGGACTTATTTGGGGGTTGTGAACAAAGGTGCAGTAGATAACAGGTTTGATGAAAGAACTTTGACTTTTATTCAAGGAAGTAAAACACAACACAAACACTCTTATCACTCTAACGGTGGGGAACACTTCGGTACAAGCAAGGGAAATAACATTAGAAGAATACTTCACCCCTCCCAATCCCACTTCATTAGCTAGGTTGGACTCTGGAGAACCAGGGATAATGCTCACCAAACGAATCCTTGACAGTTTAGAGTTAGGGTTCAGAGTCTTTTGAGTAAAAGGTTTCGTGAGGCCCTTGTTGCCGCGAGGTGTCCGATGGTCACTGAGGCAGTCGCTCTGGTTTCTCCTTGCGTGTCGGTCTGCTTGTGAAGCTGTTGGCCTTCTTTGTTTAACTTCTTGCTGTAACTCTGCCTCTGTTTAAACTGTCTTCTTCCGAGCTGTGGAATGCCTTCTTGCAGAACTGTGGAAACTGCCTTCTGCCTGCTTGTCCTGAACTCTGTAACTCCAGCACTGACTTCTGTTCAACACAGGCTTTGAATTCTGTTGAACTTGAACTCCCTTCTTACTGAACTGTTGTAACTGCTTGATGGGCCTTCAATTATACTAAATTGAAGTGGCCTTGTCAAAACCAAATCAAATCCTGGTCATTGTAAGACCTCGTTAACAGTAACGACTTTACTAAGTGTCAAATGGCTTGCGTCCTGTCGATCTCTTCGGTTGATTACAGGTGATTGGTTTCGTGTTTTGGGTTTCTAGGCTGGACTCGGGTTTTTCTATAGAATGGTCCCGAGCGATTTGAATGGTTTTGATGGGTCTGTGATAGGTTTTAATGGGGCCTGTGTTTTGGGTGGGGCTGCCTTCTCCCAGGGTCTATTGTCCAAATGTTAATGCTTGCTGGGGCTTGAATGAGGTCATCCCGATTCCTCAGACAATGCAATTTAACTGCAATACCCAAAACTGTATTACAGAGGTCGAGCCCACCTCCTGTGCCGCCTTTTCTCCCTTACAGGTCCAGACATGTCTTTTCAAAATGCCAAAACTTGGTTTTTGGTCTTAAATTCCTTATGTTAGGCCCACATGCATTTTTATCACTCTGGGGTAGTTCCAAAGTCCTTTTTCCTTAGGATTTGGGGATCTGCAAATTTTGGAAACCTTACATATTTGGCTGGTGTGCTTGTTATTTACCGACATTTTTTTTTTATTCACTCATTCACAGGATGTGGGCGTCGCTGGCAAGGCCAACATTTATTGCCCATCCCTAATTACCCTCGAGAAAGTGTTGGTGAGCTGCCTTCTTGAACCACAGTAGTCCGTGTGGTGAAGGTGCTCCCACAGTGCTATTAGGGAGGGAGTTCCATGAATTTGATCCAGCGACGCTGAAGGAACAGCGATATATTTCCAAGTCAGGAGGGTGTGTGACTTGGAGGGAAACTTGGAGGTGGTGGTGTTCCCATGTGCCTGCTGCCCTTGTCCTGGTGATAGAGGTAGTGGGTTTGGGAGGTGCTGCTGAAGAAGCCTTGGTGAGTTGCTGCAGTGCATCTTGTAGATGGTACACACTGCAGACACGGTACGCTGGTGGTGGAGGGAGTGTATGTCTAAAGTGGTGGATGGGATGTCGATCAAGAGGGCTGCTTTTATCTTGGATGGTGTCGAGCTTCTTGAGTGTTATTGGAGCTGCAGTCATCCAGGCAAGTGAGAGTATTTTATCACACTCCTGACTTGTGCCTGGTAGGTGGTGAAAAGGCTTTGGGAATCAGGAGGTGAGTCACTCGCCGCAGAATACCCAATGGTGACCCCCCCAGGATGTTGATGGTGAGGGATTCAACAATGTTAATACCATTGAGTGTCATGGGGAGGTGGTTAGATTCTCTCTTGTTGGAGATAGTCTGGCACTTGTGTGGCACGAATGTTACTTGCCAGTTATCAGCCCAAGCCTTGATGTTGTCCAGGGCTTGCTGCATGCAGGCACAGACTGCTTCATTATCTGAGGAATTGCGAATGGAACTGAACACTGTGGAATCATCAGCAACCAACCTCACTTCTGACATTATGATGGAGGGAAGGTCATTGATTAAGCAGCTGAAGATGGTTGGGCCTAGGACACTGCCCTGAGAACTCCTGCAGCAACGTCCTGGGGCTGAGATGATTGGTCTCCAACAACCACAACCATCTTTCTTTGTGCTAGGTATGACTCCAGCCAGTGGAGAGTTTTCCCCCTGATCCCCATTGACTTCAATTTTACTAGGGCTCCTTGATGCCAAACTCGGTCAAATGCTGCCCTGATATCAAGGGCAGTCACTCTCGCCTCACCTCTGGAATTCAGCTCTGCTGTCCATGTCTGAACCAAGGCTGTAATGAAGTCGGGAGCCGAGTGGTCCTGCTGGAATCCAAACTGAGCATTGGTGAGTAAGTGCCGCTTAATAGCAATGCCGACGACACCTTCCATCAGTTTGCTGATGATTGAGAGTAGGCTGATGGGGCGGTAATTGGTCAGATTGGATTTGTCCTGCTTTTTGTGGATAGGACATACCTGGGCAATTTTCCACTTTGTCGGGTAGATGCCAGTGTGCCAGTGTTGTAGCTGTACTGGAACAACTTGGCTAGAGGCACGGCTCATTCTGGAGCACAAGTCTTCAGCACTACAGCCGGGTTGTTGTTGCGGACCATGGCCTTTGCCGTATGCAGTGCACTCAGCCATTTCTTGATATCACGTTTACACCTCAAACTCTGACTCTCCCATTTTTATTCCTAATCTTCTTCTTGGGACGCAGACATGAAAGTTTATGGTTGATAATTGGTTTAGATATTCATTGCCAGATCTGGTTAGACCACATAAAGTACTATCGGGTCCTGCTCTCCTCTGCCAAAATTGCTCACTACTCCAGCATCATGCTGGAATGCAAAGATAACCCCAGGCTTCTCTTCTACATAGGAATATAGGAGGTCATTTAACCCCTCGAGCCTGTTCTGCCATTCAACGAGATCATGGCTGATCTGCGCCTAAATCCATATACTCGCCTGTGCCCCATATCCCTTAATACCTTTGGTTAAGAAAAATCTATCAATCTCAGATTAAAATTAACAATTGATCTAGCATCAATTGCCATTTGCGGAAAAGAGTTCCAAACTTCTACCACCCTTTGTGTGTAGAAGTGTTTCCTAATTTCATTCCTGAAAGGTCTGGCTCTAATTTTTCGACTATGCCCCCTAGTCCTAGACTCCCCAACCAGCGGAGATAGTTTCTCTCTCTCTACCCTATCTGTTCCCGTTAATATTTTGAAAATTTCGATCAAATCACCCCTTAACCTTCTAAATTCCAGGGAATACAACCCTAGTTTGTGTAATCTCTCCTCGTAATTTAACCCTTGAAGTCCGGGTATCATTCTGGTAAACCTACGCTGCACTCCCTCCAAGGCCAATATATCCTTCCTAAGGTGTGGTGTCCAGAACTGCTCACAGTGCTCCAGGTGTGGTCTAACCAGGGCTTTGTACAGCTGCAGCATAACTTCTACCCCCTTGTATTCTAGTCCTCTAGATATAAAGGCCAGCATTCCATTAGCCTTTTTGATTATTTTCTGAATCTGCTCATGATATTTTAATAATCTAGGTACCTGGACCTCCACTGTTTTTAGCTTTTCACCATTTAGAAAGTACCTTGTTCTATCCTTTTTAGGTCCAAAGTGGATGACCTCACATTTGCCTACATTGAAATCCATTTGCCACAGTTTTGCCCATTCACTTAATCTATCAATATCTCTTTGTAATTTTATGCTTTCATCTACACTGCCTACAATGCCACCTATCTTTGTGCCATCAGCAAATTTGGTTATATGACTTTCTAACCCATCATCTAAGTCGTTAATAAATACAGTGAATAGTTAGTTGAGGCCCCAACACAGATCCCTGCGGGACACCACTAGACATATCCTGCCAATTAGAGTACCTGTCCATTATCTCCACTATCTGTCTCCTGCCACTCAGCCAATTTCCTAACCAGGGCCGGAATTTTTACTTCTGAGTCAGGTCGGGTGCGTGTGGGCCGCGTGGCGGGTCGGGAGTGCGATGTCTTGATCAGCCCGCTCTTCAGTGCAACTTTAGCATTATGGCCCCAATTAAATCAGCCATACGCGTTTCCCGGCCCTATTAAAGGATGCGGGTCTGATGACGTCATCGATGACTCATTTCCAGCGCCCATATTTAAAGCAGCCTTGCACACAACTCATTTGAAGTTTGGCAAAGAAGTGTGGAAGGAGCATTGGAAAGGTTGGAGTTATTGTGCAAAGTGAAAAATATGAATACCCAAAGGCAGAGGGCTGCACCCCGCTTTACAGATGCCTCGCTGTATATTCTGGTGGAGGCAGTACGAGCACGCAGGGAGGTCCTCTTCCCAGCAGATGGGCGCAAGAGTCCTCCCCAAGAGACCAAAAGGGCCTGGCTAGAAATAGCAGAGGACATCAGCAGCAGGGAGATTGTGAGGAGGACCTGGATCCAGTGCAGGAAGAGATTCAATGACCTGCTGAGGTCAGGAAAGGTGAGTGCAAAGCCACGCTCACCTTCATCCTGATGTGCCTGTCACCACATCCCCATCACTCTGCCTTCTCAAGCCAACTCCTGCACTTCATTACTCACATCAACATATCTTCCAGGTCCACCCATCCCTCTCTCTCTACGTACATACTCACATCCCCATCTGACTAACCACCCCTCACGCTCACCCTCATTCTAATGCAATCATAGCAAGTAACACCACAGAAGGAGGCCATTTGGCATTGGCACCCCACTCCCTCATGGTCACCCTCTACAGATGTAACCCATCCATTCCTCACACTCATTCCCTCACTCTCACTCAAACGTCTCTTCTTTCCCTCCTTGCAGGAGGAAAGAGCCCAGAACAACTGAGAGAGGGAGAGAACCGGAGGTGGCCCTCCAGTCTTCGCACACCTAACAGCAGCAGAGGAGGGAGCTCTGGAGATCTCAGGAGCTCAAGAGATGCTGGTGGTGGAAGACGGAGAGAGGGGGACATCCCAGCAACCTGGTGACAGAATCACATCTCATGAAGCCACATGTTATACACCAGTCACTCATATGGTGATGTCAGCAGCCAGTGAAATGTCATCATATGCATAATGGTAATGTTACCTATTCTTTTTATAACACTTTTAATTCATCTCTTTACTCTCCCACAGGTCCGTCAACTTCCCCCTCCACCCATTGTCCAGCCGGAGGAGGGAGAAGAATCCTCAGAGGAACCTCCAGCCTCTGAGGGTGCAGCGTCAGCAGCCCCAAGCGCAGCCAGCACCAGCGCAGATACGCACACCTCGGTGGGTCCTTTGCACCATAGAGTAGAGTTGTCACCTGGTGTCTCACAATTCACAAGTGAGCAAGAGCAGGTGGTGTTGACAGGGACAGCAGTGGAGACTCCTTGCCGGAGGGTGCAGGACGCTCCAAGCTCTGCTGAGCTGCATGCTGACGCTAAGCCTCAGGGGCCATCGAGAAAGAGGGTGATCCTGGAGGGGCAGCAACAAATGCATGAGGCTCTGGCAGCTTTTTCAGCCGTGATGTCTGCAAATGTTCAGAGAATGGAGGAGTCCATCTCCAACATGAGCACCACCATGTCGCAGGCGATGGCGACGATGTGCTCTTCCATGGAAAGGATGGTCACCTGCATGGAGCAGCAAATGCGCCACTCACAAGAGCACATGCTAGCTGTGGACAACAGATGACAGGCGCTCATAGACCTCCTCTCAAGGAGGGATGTAAACATAGACTTGGGCCTTCATCGCCCCACTGCTGTGCAGCAAGGTGCTCACCAGCTCCTTGGTAGCAGGGAAGTGTGGGTGGGCCATGAGAGGGATGACGGTGAGAGGGGACATGGAAGTGGGGGCTCTTCTCAAAGCGCTCCCACTTCTCTCCCATTGCCTCAGTCAGAGCCCCACATGCTTCCTCGGATCCCGATGGCTGAGTCTGGCCCAGCACAGTCGCAGGAGGAGCAGACTTTGGCGGGGCCCTCACAGACTCCAAAACCCAGAGGACGTCCATCAAAAGTGTCACAGCAGGGAAGTGAGCAGCCTGCAACTACCTATGCGGAAGCCACAGGGGTTGCACCTCGTAGAAGCACTCGGAAAAGGAAAATGACACAAAAGTAGATGCACAAGGGTATGCACATGGGTGTATCAAAAAATCTTAGTGGTAAGTTTCAGTTATTTTGATGACACACATAAATGTATTTATTTGCACCACTTTCGGGTCGTGACTATTTTTGCCTGAAACCTCGGATGTGGCTTTGTCACTTGGAGTGAATGGTGAGACATTATTAACCTCGAGCACTGGGGCTTTGGTTGAGAGGAATGGTTTGGTCATTGTAGGGATACTTTATAGTGTTGTTGAGGGGCGGGGGACTTAGTACAGCATGTGGCAGTGATGTGGCTGCATTGGAGCAAGTTAAGTAAATCTGACCATGATGAGGCCATCCTGGGCCTCCCGAGCAGCAATGTGCACTGCTGCTGGTGTCATCTGCACCTCAGATCCCTCCTCCTCCTCCTTCTCATCTTTCTCCTCCTCCTCCTCCTCCTCTGAAGACGCTGTGTGCTGTGCGCCATGCTCATCCTGCAGCTCCAGTCCTTGCTGCTGCACTATGTTGTGCAGCGCGCAGCAGACAACAATGATTCTGGAGACCCTGGCTGGTGCTGTACTGAAGGGCTCCTCCAGATCTGTCAAGGCATCCAAAGCGTATCTTCAGCATGCCTATTGCTTGTTCTATGATACATCTGGTGGAGATGTGGCTCTCGTTATAATGCTCCTCGGCCTCAGTACTTGGCATCCTCAGGGGTGTCATGAACCACGTCTTCAGGGAATAGCCCTTGTCTCCAAGCAGCCAGCCGGTAAGTCTGTTTGGAGGTGCGAGGAGCTGAGGGAGGGTGGACTGGCACAGCACAAAAGAGTCATGACAGCTGCCAGGGAATCTGGCGCACACATGCATAATCATCTTTTTATGGTTGCAGACGAGCTGCACATTGAGGGGGTGGAAGCCCTTGCGGTTCACAAACACTCCTGGGTGATATGGGGGTGCCTTCATGGCCACATGTGTGCAGTCGATGACACCTTGCACCTGTGAGAAGTCAGCCAGAGCCACAAAGCCGAGCGCCCGCTCAGTAACACCGGCTTCATCAGTGGCAAAGTTGATATAATTGGCTGACTTGTGAAACATGGCATCGGTCACCTAGGTGATGCAACTGTGGGCAGCCGACTGCGAGATGCTGCAAATGTCTGCTGCAGATCCCTGGAAGGAGCCTGAGGTGAAGAAGTTGAGGGTGGTGGTGACTTTGACAGCCACTGGTAAGGAGTGTCAACCAGGACCTCTGGGCAGCATGTCTTGTTCCTGGTTTAATCACTTTACATCTTTTAGTTTTCCCTTTACCTGGAGTGCCTAAAGCACAATTTGTGACTATTAATCTACTCTCTTCCCTTTCATTTGTTTTTGAACTATTATTTATACTACATTTTCCACCTGCGTCCTCTCTACGAGGTGTGACCGAAGTCTGGAGCAAACTGTGCAGATACTGCTCCCCCTCCCTTATGTGTCGGAGTGTCTCCAACTCGCACTCCAGCTCAATGACTCTGAGCCGGAGAGATTCGAGACAGAGACATCTACTGCAGATGTGATCGCTCGGGACAGTCTCGCTGTCCACAAACTCCCACATACTGCAGTTCAAACACACAACCTGCTCTGTCACATCTTAGTCTAGATTATTTATAGTATTTATATCTACTTAAGTTTTTTTTTCTTTTGTTTACCACTAACTTGCACTAAGCACTAAAACACTGGAAAAAAATTAAATACCTCTATATGTTAGACTATTATCTAAACTTACCAGAAATAAACTTAAGATTTGTCCCTGATCTGATCCGGGGGAAAAAAACACCAATCAGTTCCTTCCCTGATGTCACTTTAGGTGTTTTTACCTCTCTCCCTGATGTTCACGTTTCCTCACCTCCAGGCTCTCCGATTCTTGAACTTAAAACCCTCGGATTCTGCTGCTCCTCCCTTAGAGTCCTCGGGTTCTGTGGCTTCACTCCTCCTTTGGAGTTGGGCGTGAGAAACCACCTTCTTCCTCTCCACCGAATTCCTACTATCACCAAATTCTTCCACTCCGATTGCGATTCACCCAGCTTTGTCGCCAAGCACTGTGCTCAAGCTCTGTGCTTTGTCAAACTCTACACGACAACCCATCTTCTTAAACCCATCTGCCCTGCTAGCTGAGATTGTTAATGGTTCCCTCTCCTCTGGGACTGTCCCCTCCCTTTCAAATCAGCCATTATCACCCCCCCTCCTCAAAAAACCCACGATTGACCACTCTGCCCTTGCAAACTACTGCCCCATTTCCAACCTCCCTTTCCTCTCCAAAGTCCTTGAATATGTTGTCGCCTCCAAAGTCCATGCCCACCTTCCCCGCAACTCAATGTTTGAACCTCTCCAATCAGGTTTCCGCCCCTGCCACAGCACTGAAATGGCCCTTATCAATGTCACAAATGACATCTTATGTGACTGTGACTACAGTGCACTATCCCTCCTCATACTTCTTGACCTGTCTGCAGCCTTTGACATGGTTGACCACACCATTCTCCTCCAACACCTCTCCTCCATTGTCCAGCTAGGTAGGACTACCCTCCCCTGGTTCCATTCCTATCTGTCCAGTTATAGCCAGAGAATCTCCTGAAATGGCTTCTCTTCCCACTCCCGCACCGTTACCTCTGGTGTCACCTAAGGATTAGTCCTTGGCCCCCTCCTATTTCTCATCAACATGCTGCCCCTCGGCACCATCATCTGAACCACAACATCAGATTCCATATGTATGTTGACGACACCCATATCTACCTCACCACTACCTCTCTCGTACCCTCCACAGACTCTGATTTGTCACACTGCTTGTCCAACATCCAGTATATTAATGAGCAGAAATTTCCTCCAATCAAATATTGGGAAGACCAAAGCCATTGTCTTCAGTCCCCACCACAAACTCCTTTCCCTAGCCATGGACTCCATCCCCCTCCCTGGCCACTGTCTCAGGCTGAACCAGACTGTTCGCAACCTTGCCGTCCTATTTGACCCTGAATTAAACTTCCGACCCCATATCCTCTCCATCACCAAGATGGCCTACTTCCACCTCCATAATATCACCTGTCTCCGCCCCAGCCTCAGCCCATTGGCTGTTGAAACCATCATCCATGCCTTTATTACCTCCAGATTCGACTATTGCAATGCTCTCCTGGCCAGCCTTCCACACTCCATGAACTTCAGATCATCCAAAACTCTGCTGCCCGTATCCTAACTCGCACCAAGTCCCGTTCATCCATCACCCCTGTGCTTGCTGACTTACACTGCAATTTAAATTCTCATCCTTATGTTCAAATCCCTCCATAGCCTCGCTCCTCCCAATCGCTATAACTTCCTCCAGCCCTACGAGATCTCTGCGTTACTCTAATAAAGGCCTCTTGCGCATCTCCAATTTCCATCATCCCACTGTTGCTGGCTATGCCTCCAGCTGTTGATGCCCGAGGTTTTGGAATTCCTTCCCTAAACCTCATCACTTCTCCGCCTCTCTCTCTTCCTTTTAAGATGCTCCTTCAAACCTACCTCTATGACCAAGACCTGTCTTAATATTTCTTTATGCACCTCAGTGTCAAATTCTCTTTGATAATTGCTCCTGTGAAGTTCCTTGGGATGTTTTACTACATTAAAGGCGCTGTATAAATGCAAGTTGTTGTTGTTTTTCTGGGTCCACTGACTTATTTATTTTAACTTTTGCCAAGAGAGTAAAATGGGCAATATAGGATTGGCCACAATGGAGAGGAAAATTGGGAGAGGTGTGTAACAGGCGGCTGATCTGATATCGCCCATTTTACACTGTCGCCCAAAGTTAAACCCACCCCCCACCCCCACAATATTTCCCAAATGGGACTTCCAAAATATTTTGTAGGCTAAGGAAGCATTGGTTCTGTACTAAATTCTGTACTGTGGTCTCAGCACCCTGGGCTACAGAATGGTGGGGGTGGGGGCGGGGGGGGGGGAGGGGGTGAGGGGGGCGGAATTGGAGGTTCCCACTCCTGATCATTAATCAGCAACCCCTGGTGGAAGTGGACAGATGCCAGGTGAAGACAGGATTGGGCTAAGCTGTGATGCTCCCACGGTAAAACAGGCCACGAATACTTGCTGTCTCGGTTCACAGATAAAGAATGACCGCTTGAGTGACGTGCTGGCTGCTGCCTGCTATGTTTGAATAACCTGCGAGCACTTGTTGTCAAGAAGTTAACAACTTGTTGCTGCTTATGTTTCAGGCATCCATCAGGAACCATTCAATCCAAGAGACTTTAAAATGTTGATATCAAGGCTTTGATCCGCTGTGGGATTTACTGTATCCTGAGTTCTATTTGATACAGGAATAAACCTGATTTAAAGAAAAACATGGGCAACAATGCTTCAGTAACAGAAAAAGCTGCACAAAAGCTGTATCAGAAGATGAAGAAAAAGGAAGCATATGCAGATGTCACAACAAGCTGGAAGTACACAAAGGCACTTCTTAAAAAAGCAACAATAGCAGGTTTGGAATCTGGTGCTAAGATCTTGTTGAAAATAATTATATCATTAGCCCCTGTCGTTGCAACATTTGCTGGGTCTGGATTGGGACTATTGGCTTTAACTTGTTGTCTTGCTGCAGACAAAGTTTCAGAGGCCTCTGAAAACATCAACAGCATAACCATTGAGAAGGCAATCCGCAAAGTACTCAATGAGGATAAGGCGCTGGAAATCCGTAACATAATTGATGCCTACAACGATCGCTGCATAATATTTGCAAACAACAAAAAGAAACTTTGTGAAGAAGCTAACATATATGAGAGGGATCTGTTCAATCAGCTCAAAAGGACCAGCAACCCTATGCTTCAAAAGCCGGTAAATGCAACTGTCTTGAACTTCTACACCTGGCTGAAAGGTGCTCGATTTCACCTGGAAATGCTTTCTCAGCTGATTACCTTGGGGGTTAGAAACTCGAATGAGTTGTTCAAGACAGCTGTAATACACAGCAACACCATGAGTGAACTGGGGGCTGCAGTAAGGAAACAGAAGACTTCGGTCATTTTGTTGACTTATCTTCCTCTATGCATCAGGCTGACAGACAAGGAAGCAGGCCAAACTGTTTATATATTTCACACTTACTGCAATTTAAAAAATGTCAAGAATAAATACCTGGAGCTCCTGTTTGATGAACAAATTAAAAGTGTAGAGGAAGAGTTTATTTATTTTATTGCTGATTTTAAACTGAAATACCAGGCTAGACCAAGCTCGCTGACCAACAGGTTAAGCAATGCCTTAAATTTAAAATTCTCATCCTTGTTTTCAAAACCCTCCAAGGCCACGCCCCTCCCTATCTCTGTAATCTCCTCCAGCCCTACAACACTCCGAGATCTCTTCGCTCCTCCAAATCTGGCCTCTTGAGCATCCCTGATTTTAATCGCTCCACCATTGGTGGCCGTGCCTTCAGTTGCGGAGGCCCTGAGCTCTCGAATTCCCTCCCTAAACCTCTCTGCCTCGCTTTCCAAATGCCAGCAGTGTCAGCCGTGGCTCAGTTGGTAGCACACTTGACTCTAAGTCAGAAGGTTGTAGGTTCAAATCCCACTCCAGGGACTTGAGCACATAAAGCTAGGTTGACACTCCAGTGCAATGCTGAGAGGAGTGCTGCACTGTCGGAGGTGCCGTCTTTTGGCTGAGATGTTAAACCGAGGCCCCGTCTGCTCTCTCAGGTAGACCTAAAAGATCCCGTGGCGCCATTTCGAAGAAGAGCAGGGGAGTTATCCCCGGTGTCCTGGCCAATATTTATCCTTCAACCCAACATAACAAAAACAGATTTTCTGGTCATTAGCACATTGCTGTTTGCGGGACCTTGCTGTGCGCAAATTGGCTGCCGCGATTACAACAGTGACTCCACTTCAAAAGTACTTCATTGGCTGTAAAGCGCTTTGAGACGTCCGGTGGTCATGAAAGGCGCTATGTAAATGCAAGTCTTTCTTTTTCCTCCTTTAAGACGCTCCTTAAAACCTACCTCTTTGACCAAGCTTTTGGTCATCTGCCCTAATATCCCCTTATGTGGCTCGGTGTCAAATTTTGTTTGATAATCGCTCCTATGAAGCACCTTGGGATGTTTAACTACGTTAAAGATGCTATATAAATACAAGTTGTTGTTGTGGAGATAAGGGAAAGTTGGGTGGTGAGCCCTCGCCACTGCAACTGGATTCCCCATTGCCCTTCACCTGCCGCGTGCTAATGAAGGCGGGTTGAAGCCTGGCACCCCCAGAAAATTTCCGCCCCATGATATGCTGTTTTATATGTAAGGCATAACTTCGGGGCCACTGATTTACCGTGACTAAATGAGTCAAATTCTATTTTAATTTCATGGTATTCTGAGATTTTTTCTGAGACTTAGGGGGAATCACATTCCACAGTCACGTCCAATATTGTTATATATATATATACCGTTACATTGTCGAATCATACAGCACAAAAGGAGGCCATTCAGCCCATTGTGCCTGTGCCGGCTCTTTGAAAGAGCTAGCCACTGCCCTGCTCTTTCCCCATAGCCCTGCATTTTTTTTTCTTTTTCAAGTATATACAGGAATCCCGCCCCAACCGTGGTTTTGCCATACGCGGATTTCAAGTGTACACGGTTTCCTCTCTGCGACAACTTTTGCCAACCGCGGCAATGAATTTTGCATCTACGCAGTTTTTAATTTAGGATTAAGGTAAATAACATGATTTTATTGCTTTTATATTCTTTTTTATTGTGTTATTTGAACATTTATACTGTATTTGCCAACCGTGGTCTTACTAACCACGGGGGTTTTCAGGGACGTATCCCCCGCAGTTGGGGAGGGATTACTGTATCCAATTAGCTTTTGGAAATTATTATTTCATCTGCTTCCACCACCTTTTCAGGCAGCACATTCCAGATCACAGCAACTCACTGCGAAAAAACATTCTACTCATCTCCCCTCTGGTTCTTTTGCCAATTGACTTAAATCTGTGTCCTCTGGTTACCAACCCCCTGCCCCACTCCCCCCTCCCTTTCTCCCCCTTCTCCCCCTTCTCCCCCACCCCCGCCACCAGTTTCTCCCTATCCGCTCTATTAAACCCCTTCATAATTTTGAACACCTCAATTAAATCTCCCCTTAACCTGCGCTAAGGAGAATAATCCCAGCTTCTCTAGTCTGTCCACATAACTAAAGTCCCTCATCCCCGGTATTGTTCTAGTATCTCATCAGTACCTGTTACCTATGTACTGAATTGTTATCCTTACCACTTTTAAAACTGAGGATACATAGCGCGATGGTGTACAAGATGCATCTGCTGGAAGTAGGTGCCCGGGCCCTGAAATTTTGACTGGGAACAAGAAGGAAACTTGGCGGAACTCTTGAGTGAGTTCCAGAGAGTAGGATGGAACCCAATTCCACTGGGATTCTGTCCTGTATATTTTTTTGCCATTTCTCGGTGGGCATGTCACGGGGGCGTGTCAGGAGGGAGTTTCCAGGCTACCCCAGAAATTCTGCACATTATGGCCATGTAAGGCCACAGGGGAACCAATGTCAGCTGAGAGCTGGTCTGAGGCCCCAGGGAAAGACCACTCAATTGTTGCTGCCCAGGTAATTGCTCCCAGATGGGATCAATTACCTTGAAGGGATGGCCTGAGAGCTCCTGTGGGGGACGAAGAGTCCAGATCTTGAATTTCTGTGGGCAATTCCTAGGCCTCTGTGCTCTGTCGATAGCTCCGAAAGCTTGTGATTTCAAATAAAACTGTTGGACTATAACCTGGTGTTGTGCGACCTCTCAACTCTGTCGGAATGGCATGGCACCATTCCAGCATTCTGCCTGGGCGCTACTGCAGCGCCCTAGTAAGGAAAGGGTTAATCAGACTGGCCTGCAATCTGGTAATGTTATACAGCTACGGATTTCTCTTTACATTGCAGTAATACTAACCTTTACCCTTTGCCTGTTAAGCGGGGAAGTAAAAGTCATTTTAGATGCAGTGACTACTATTGAATTAAGACAAACCTTGAAGCAATGGTCAGTTTAGTCACTTCAGTAAACCTAATTAAAAGACATGCCAGTACATAATGATCCATATATTTCAAAGAACTTTAATCGGTTGCTCACACGTTCAGGAAAAACAGTTACTTCTGAAAAGGAAAACATCTGGGTATACATCATCCTTTTTAATTGGAGATTTACCAGTATGAAATGGTTCTGAATCAAAGACAGACTTATAGTTAAAAATTTCACTTGGTGGAATAGCAATTATATGTAACAAGTGTGAAATTATTGATAAGATAACAAAGTAGAGGAGTTCTACCGGTCTACGGAAAAAAGAACTTGTTAAGCAAGGAAAACTAAAGTTTATTAATAAGGGATAAGTCAATGAAATGCTCCTTATATGGAGTTTCCTAATTATAACAGTGACGACACTTCAAAAGTACTTCATTGGTTGCAAAGTGCTTTGGAACATCCTGAGGTCGTGAAAGACGCTATATAAATGCAAGTCTGTCTTTCTTTACTTTTTATATTTTAACTTTTATATCATTATGTAATGCAGAATTGTGTGGCTTTCACGTGGAGGGATCAAGAGAAATGTCTAAAAATTGGGTATTTCTAATGAGTATTTGGCTTCGTAAAGGCCTAAGATACTGAGCTCAGAACTGTAACACGTTTGAATTCTCAACCATCCATTAAGTGTATGTTTACGTACTATTACATGCATTGTATGCTTAATAAATCTTTGATGTCTGATATTCAATGTATAAGAATCTTATTGATTTGAGGAATAAATTCTAATTAAGAAGCCCTCCTCTAACACGCTTGCTGTCATGATGTGCCCATGTGTAAATGATACCATCGCTGTAATGTGGGACAGGGTCTGGGCCTCTCCACTTGGGTGGACTTAGGTTCTGCAGTACCACTTCTCCACCAGCAGATCTTACCAAACGGAAGTTTTGGGGCCTTGGTATTTAGTAGAATTCGGGAGGTAGTTGAGTCAAGCTGCACTGGGGAGGTGGTTCTGGGATTTGGTACCATTGTGAAGGAGCGTCATGGGTCAGGATTCTGCGGCCACTTTTTCCACGAATAAGAGTTGAGCACCAGCGACTTTAACACGTATTTTGAACAGAAACGTGCCTGGAAGGGAGCAGTTTACCCAGACAGCCCCATGCTGGGTTGGCCATCCATAGGCAGACGAGAGGTCATTTAAATACAGGATGAGCCGTTGTGTTGCTCAGATCCCAGACAATGGCTGGTTTGTTATGAGTGTATGGTCATTCAGGAGACAAACTGGTGACAAAACAACACAGCAATGGAGGCCCTGGTGGAGGAGGTTGGCAGGAGGAGGGTCACCCTCTTCTCGCCAAGCAGCAGGAAGATATCCCACCAAGCTGCTCGGCAGTAGTGGGTACAAGTGGCGGAGGGTGTCAGTGCCTGGAGCATCGCCCCACAGACCTGGCGCCAGTGCAGGAAGAAGCGTAATGACATGACCAGGGTTGCTAAGGTAAGACTTCTAACTCTGATCTCGTCTCATTCTCTGCATTACCCTGCACTACCTGTTGCCCCAGCACTCACCCCCTTTCCTCCTCTGAATACCAGCACTCTCCTCCATTCACTGCAGCACACTTCAATCCACCTCCTTCTGTTCCTAATACCACACTCTGCACCTCCTACCCACCTTGTAATTACTGCCTTTACCTATTCATACCTCTGCCACCCTTTACATACCAGCACCGCTATTCGACCTTGACGTGCACATCCTCAAACCATCTCACTCTCCCTTCTTTCTTGCAGGTAAAGCTGGCAAACAATAGTAGCGGGGAGTGAAGGACCGGAGGAGGCAGAACATCCATTCAAGTCCTCTCCCAACTCGAGGAGCAAGTCATGGATAATGGGGATGGGTCGCCTCAGAGGCATCATGGCGTTGTGAGTCACCAGGCTAGCGGACACATCCAGCAGGGTTCTGAGCTATCTTACACTCTGTCCCTTCTCACTGAGATCTCACCCTCACACACTAAGCATGACAAACTGCAGCTGCTTCCAGCAGCCACTCATCTATCTCTGCTTATCCTTCACACTAAATGCTAATCCCTCTCTTCCCTTTCAGGTCAACAAAATGTAGAGCCACCCGGAGGATGAGGAGCTGACAGAAAGTATCACAGAAGAAGGCACTGCGTCACTTGACCTTACTTTATCAAGCACCAGTTCAGAGTCTGGCACTGTGGGTATGTTAGAAGATGAAGATCTTGAGAGCACAGCCTACATTCAAAGACTGATTCCAATACACCAGGACCTTGAAGTGTACTGGACGGCCTGCCAGCAAGCTTGCGCACAATGGCACATAGCATGGAGGAATTCAGCGTTGGTTTGTATGGGGTTGGCCAGCACGGCGTTCAGACCATGCAGTCAATTGTGGAGCAAATGGTGAGCTCTAGGAAGACTGCAATGAGGCCCACAATAATGGAGTTTCTGGTGACAGCTCTGACAGCTTCGATGGGAGCTCATACTGCTGCCATCATGGCTTTGGGGCCTAGCATCTTCACATGCTTTCAATCCATGAAGGAGAGCATGGATGGGGGCTTCCAGAGCATCACTTTTCTCTTTCACTCTGTTCTCATGCAGATCAGAGGGCGTGTAGAGATGCAGACCCATAACAATGACGTTGGCTCCATGGGACAGGAACATGGGAACAGGAGTAGGCCATTCAGCTCCTCGAGCTTGTTCCGCTGTTCAATGAGATCATGGCTGATCTGTATCCCAACTCCATCCACCCGCCTTGGCTCCATATTCCTTAATCCTTGGCTAGCAGAAGTCTATCGATCTCAGATTTAACATTATTAATTGAGTGAGCATGTACTGCTTTTTGTGGGAGAGAGTTCCACACTTGTACCACCCTTTGCATGAAGAGTTTCCTAACCTGTCTCCTGAATGGCCTGGCTCTGATTTTAAGGTTATGCCCCCTTGTCCTAGACTCCCCCGCCAGCTGAAAATGTTTCTCTCTAACCTATCAATTCTTTTCAAAATCCTAAAAACCTCAATCTAATCACCGCTTAACCTTCTACAATCCAGGGAATACAAGCCTACTTTATGTAATCTCTCCTCATAATATAACCCTTAGAGCCCTGATAACGTTCTAGTGAATCCACGTTGCACTCCTTCCAAGGCCAATATATTTAAGAAGGAGATAGATAGATTTCTAGACACAAAAGGCATCAAGGAGTATGGGGAGAGAGCGGGAATATGGTATTGAGATAGAGGATCAGCCATGATCATATTGAATGGCGGAGCAGGCTCGAAGGGCCGAATGGCCTACTCCCGCTCCTAGTTTTCTATGTTTCTATGTTTCTACATCCTTTGTAAGATGCGGTGCCCAAAACTGTACACATTGGGCCAGAAATTGATCTGGCTCCGTTCCCGCGGGTGTAAGGAGCAGGCGCGGTAATACATACCGCGTCTGCCGTTTCGTCTTTTCCACGTTGAAAATTCATCTTCTGGCTGATTGAGTGCAGGGCAGCGTATGACGTCACACTGCCCTGCAGCGCAGCGTGCGCGTTGCATCGCGTGCGATGTGGAGTGAAGACACGCCCATTAAGGTCTCTTTTCCATAGGCCACGCCCCCGATTTGTTTCTCCACTGAAACCATTGTACAGCTGCTGAAGACAGTTTTCTCACTGTTTTAGGTGGAATTTGCAGTAAGTAGGATTTAAATGCATGGTTTTGTAAACTTTTAAAGATTTTTAGTATAATTTGAGTAATGTTAAACATTTGCAAAGAGATTTAAAGTAATTTAAATAGTTTTAAAAGCACAGAAATCATTTTTTTCAGAGATTTAACTGTTTATAATCAGCAAACGAAATTGGCTGCTATCAGCACTATCCAATTTATCAAAATAACACAGAATTTCAGTGATGATGATCTCCGTACACTTCTTGACGAGGTAGAATCGAAACGTTCACGGATAATTGGAACTCAGAAGTCCAAGCCGCCGCGAAAAGGCCAAATGGCAGCGTGGAAAGAGGTTGCTCAAAGTGTGAGCGCAACCTCGACCATTCCACGTACAGCTGAGCAATGTCGCAAAAAATTCAGCGATTTATATCGAACGCTGAAGGTTTGTATAGTTATAACAAAAGTCAATGTTAAAATGTCTTAACATTTAAAATGAAAAGCCTTGAAAAAGTGTTTGTTTGCTAAGCTGAGTTAACTGAAGTCACAAGATGCTCCCATAAATTTTTATGGCTTTTGTAGCCAGGCAAGTCTCATAAAATGCTAATGTCATCTTGATTGAAATGCTTTGAGTTGCTTACTGAGTCCTCTTGAAGGACTGTTGCAGAAACCCAATGTGGAAGTGCAGCTTAGTAAAATAAATGAGTCTCTTGAAGGACTCATGCGAATAATTTCTGCTGCAATTACTGTGACTCCATCAGAACCAACCTTACCTGCTCCCAGCGCAGAATCAGTGCAGGTCCAAGAGCCACCAACGATGATGCAATCAAGAAAGCGCAAGAGACGTTAGGGTGTTGCATGTTCCACAATGCACATCCATTGACCCTCATGAATAGTTTATTTGTGGTTAAATTTTTCAAGTGTTTAATTTTTAGTTTTATTTAAAACTTACATGTTTACATTTTTCTTTATTTATATATATATTTGACACTGAAACTGAAAGTTAGCTTTTCATTGAAAAAGTACAGCCTTTAGTCACTTTATAAAAATTCAAATTGTTTATTTTCACAAAAAAATTGAACATTTAAACTTGTTTACATTTAGGAAAGAGTTATTTCCCATCTTGAATGTCTTTACTGCATTAACGAAGCAAAAAAGTTACTGAGAACTGTTAACAAATTTTTAAAAAACCTATTTCTGTTTACGATTGTTTACAAAGTTGAAAAGTAGCTAGTTAACATTGAAAAGTTATAAACTATGTAAAGCAACAATGAACCTCAGAAGTCTGTAATGCTGCAATAAAAGAGCACTGTTTCACTTTAAATTGTGTCTGTACCTTTATTTGCCTTGCTGGTGGAGAGGGAGGGGGAGAGGGAGAGGGAGGGGGAGAGGGAGGGGGAGAGGGAGGGGGAGAGGGAGAGGGAGGGGGAGAGGGAGAGGGAGGGGGAGGGGGAGGGGAGGGGGAGGGGGAGGGGAGGGGGAGGGGGAGGGGGAGGGGGAGAGGGAGGGGGAGGGGGAGGGGGAGAGGGAGGGGGAGAGGGAGAGGGAGAGGGAGGGGGAGAGGGAGAGGGAGGGGGAGAGGGAGAGGGAGGGGGAGAGGGAGAGGGAGGGGGAGAGGGAGGTACAAGGCGACACTACCTCGTGAAGGTGTTGGCTACCAGCTGCTCCCGAGCAGCCTTACTTTGAGCAGCAGTTGGCTCTTCCCCATCATGCCTTCCCACAGGCACATTGGCATTGTCCACGTCCTCCATTTCTGCAGGTAGTTCATCTGCAGCGTTAAGGGTCAGTCCTTCCTGCAGGGCAAAGTTATGCAAAGCACAACAGGCCACCACAATCTTTGCCACTTTCTGAGGAGAATACTGCAAGGTCCCCCCTGACCTGTCCAGGCACCGGAAGCGTGATTTCAGAACTCCAATTGTCCTCTCCACCACTTGCCGTGTGGACACGTGTGCCTGGTTGTATCTCTCCTGAGCCTCATTATTGGTCTTGCGGTAGGGAGTCATCAGCCATGGTCTTAGCGGGTAGCCCTTGTCGCCCAATATCCATGCGGATCCTGGAGGCAATGCGTTGAGGACGCCATATAAGTCAGAGTTACGGAGGACGATTGCAAAAGGGCATCTTTCTCTCACACAGGCTTCCTCCTCAAACTGAAAGTTGTAATGAAAAAATGGAAATAGTTGTTAAAGTAACTTTAGTTAAGTGAGTGGCTATAAAATCAGGTCAGGCTATGGTGGGACACGTGCGCTATCAGCTTGGGAACACATCTACCCGCCACACGGCCCTAGCTGATTTTCCAAAACTGTAACATTTTCATAAATTCATACATACATACATACATACTTACTTACTTACTCATTTTCATCTTTAAAACTTTTTGAAACGTAAACAGTTCATTTTTAAACTTTCATTTTCACAGATAGATACCTAAATATGCCTTGTACACACCCACAGTTGCTATACTACTCCAAATGGTCAAAACCCGTTTTTAAAAATTTTTTTTAAAACTCTTAACTTATATAAGACTTCATTTAAAACTTTTGTGTCTTTCAGATTTAAAAAACTCACCTCAGTAGCCACACTCCAAAAGGATTTCTTCCTCCTACTATCTCGGTAAATGTATAAATGGCTGCTGCTCCTGGTTTTAAAATGTGTAACTGCTAGGAGCTTACACACACTACTCTCATTCACAAAATACATGAATTTTCCGACGCACGCGCAGAATCACCAGCCCACGCGATTACTCGCATATCCATGAAACTGACCAGACATGAAGTGCCGGTTTTCAGCGCATGCGCAGTGCATGCAGAAAACCGGCAATTGCAGAGGGAATACGCGAGTGTACGCAGTGCGTACTCTCGCGCACCAGGATGAATTTTTGGGCCATAACTCCAGATGTGGTCTGACCAGGGTTTTGTACAGCTGCAGCAAAACTTCCTCCCCTTTATATTCTAGCCTTCTAGTTATAAAGGCTAACATTCCATTAGCCTTTCTGATTATTCTTTGTACCTGACCACTGCATTTTAGTGATCTGTGTACATGGACCCCTAAATATCTTTGGACCTCAGCTATTCCTAGATTTTCACCATTTAACTACTATTCAGACCTCTCCTATTTAGCTCCAAAATGGATGACCTCACACTTACCTGCGTTGAAATCCATCTACCACAGTTTCGCCCACTCATTTAATCTATCAATGTCTCTTTGGAATTTTATCCTCCTGTCGACACTACTTACTATACCACCAATCTTTGTGTCATCAGCAAACTTGGATATATGGCTCTCTATTGTGTTATGTAAGTCATTAATATAGTTGCTAGTTGAGACCCCAGCACAGATCCTTGTGGGACACCGCGAGTTACTTTCTTCCTATTCGAGTACATACGCATTTTCCCTACTCCCTGCTTCTACCGCCTAACCAATCTCCTAAACAGGTCAATAATTTGCCTTCAATTCCATGAGCTTTAATTTTAGCTAACAGTCTCTTATGTGGAACCTTATCGAATGCCTTCTGGAAATTCATATAAACTACATCCATAGACATTCCCCTGACTGCTACTTTAGTTACTTCCTCAAAAAATTCAGCTAGGTTCGTTAGACACGGCCTACCCTTTACGAATCCATGTTGGATCTCTCTAATCAGCTCAAACACTCTGTCCTTAATTATAGATTCCAATAACTTCCCCACAACAGATGTTAGACTAACAGGTCTATAATTTCCTGGTTTCTCTCTCACACCTTTCTTGGAACACAAGAACATAAGAAATAGGAGCAGGAGTAGGCCATTCGGCCCTTCGAGCCTGCTCCGCCATTCAATGAGATCATGGCTGATCTTCTGCCTCAACTCCATTCACCGGCCCTATCGCCATATCCCTTGATGCCCTTACTAGTCAGAAACCTATCGACTTCTGTTTTGAATATACCCGATGACTGAGCCTCCACTGCCCTCTGGGGTAGAGAATTCCAAAGATTCACCACCCTCTGTGTGAAGAAATTTCTTCTCATCTAACTCCTGAATGGCCTACCCTTTATCTTGAGGCTGTGGCCCCTGGTTCTAGACTCCCCAGCCAAGGGAAACATTCTCCCAGCATCCATCTTATCAAGCCCTGTAATAATTTTGTATGCTTCAATGAGATCCTCTCTCATTCTTCTGAATTCAAGAGAATACAGGCCTAGATTACTCAATCTCTTCTCATACGACAGTCCCGCCATCCCAGGAATCAATCTCGTGAACCTTCGTTGCACTCCCTCTGTGGCAAGTATATCCGTCCTTAGGTAAGGAGACCAAAATTGTACACAGTACTCCAGGTGTGGTCTCACCAAGGCCCTATATAATTGGAGTAAGACTTCTTTACTCCTGTACTCAAATCCCCTTCTTGAATTACATTTAGCAGTTTTCCAATCTAAAGGGAAAATTCCTGAATTGAGAGAGGCTCATACTGTCCTATCTCAGGGTGGCAGCACATCTGCTCCCTTGCCAGCCACTGATCCAGAGATTTTATTGGTCCCACACAGCCAGCTGGCCCAGACTACTCTGGCTGATGCCAAGACACAGCAGTCTTGGACTGGAGATGTTCGAGGTCGCCCACCACGACCATCTTAAGTGCTCTCAGTGGATGTTCTGTTCCAAAAATCAATTTAATATTTGGTCCAAAGGTATCAGATATTAAACCGATAAGGACAGATTTTTTCAAAAATAAACTTTATTCCTTTGATCAAGCAAACATATACACAGTCCAGAAACCTTTCTGTACAGTACAAAGTCAGGTCATAATTTACAAGTCACTTTTTGTGATAGACGTTATCAGGTAATGTTCACACTAATATATTTGTCCATACATTCATACATCTGGTTTCTATGTAAACATTTAATTCAAAAAGATGCTACATTTACATATAGGTTTTCAAACACACAATTACATTTATAGCCAAGAAAGGAGGGCGTTAGATTGTGCCTGTTCCCCATATTACCCTTGTGACAGTTGCACCAAGCTTCTTGGCATCCTTCAATATGTAGCCCTATACAATGGAAGGTGCATGTCTGAAACACCCAGTCTCAAAGGGTCCTTGCTCTGGAAAAGCAGCAAGTTTCAGGCAGACTGAAGGATGTCTCAGTGAGTGACCCGGTGAAATACTACAGGGCACATTAATTAATGCTGCTTTAATAGCCACAATAACTTGAGTGTTCAAATACTGTCAGTAGTTCCGGCCTTTATTGTCCCTCCCTGCAGTCTGCAGGAAGAATTTTAAGGCTCCAAAGTTGTTGGCTGTGATGATGTCGCAGCATTGCTTGCTCTGCTGAGCATGGGTGAGCCCTGAGAGTTGGCGCTGTTTTCTTATCTGTGCTGGGTTCTGTGGAGTCTGCACTTTTTCTGCTCCTGGTTTCCTAAAATTGGTGGATGCTGGTTGCCTTGACACTGGGGCTGGGCTGCCTTTTCGAGGATTTTCTCTCTCGATTCCTCTTCCCCTTCAGAGGAGGAGCTAACATTTTCATGTTGAGACCCCATTCATCTGATGCACTTGGTCTGTACCTTGGGGTCTGTGCGTCTTTCTTTCCCACTGGACTTCTGCTTTGTATCCTTACTGCTTACCACTTAGCATTCTCCAGTGCTATACTCTGCTGCTCCCACCACCACGAACTCCAGCTGCTTCAGGGGAACGCTTGGGTGTTGTGCTCTGACAGTTCATGATGTTGTCATGGTGGCTTTATCCTCTTATATATTTTCCTCTTCGGGTTTATGTTGCTGCTTGTCACTGGCGGCTCTGGCCTGACTTGGTTATGTTGGACCTCAGTCGGTGTCTCCTTTCAGAGTTTTGTCTCACCCTGCACGTAAGACAGGCTTTTGTTTCGGGCAGGATCTCTATCGAGCTTTCTTATAGTCTTTGGTAAGATGTCCTCCTGCTTGTAGTTTCTGCAAACCATAGAGATGCAGGATGCTGCGTTGTGTCATGGCTTCCTGCAGGTCTGACATATTCTGGGCTGCCCTCAATATATCATGTATCCTCGACTTCCTCCAAATGCAAATCAGGAGGGGATGCAGGGCAGGATGACTCCATTCATATCCACTCTCAGATTTGTTACAGCCTTTGTTACCGATAACAAATAAAATATTATGAAAACCTGAGTAGCAATTCTATTTTCAGCTGTTCATTTCATGCTCCTGTTTGCACAGAGAAAGGCAAAATTGGTTTGACTTTCTCAAATAAAACATTTTTACAGCCATTTTTCCACCACAGTTAACCAAGGAGTTGATATTGATGGAACGTTCTCTTTAAATTTAGACACACTTTGCCTCTAGTGCTTTGGACAACATTTATAGCAGTTTTATCGCTCCAAAGAATGTCCCATCGCCATTTAACGCAATTTGTGCTTGTATTCGTGGTATTACAAGTTCAAGCTCATCTCCCACTTCAAGTTTTGCAATCCCAGCAGTGAAGCAAGAATTATTTGGACAGCAGGCAGACATGTTTTGGATACACCGAAATAGGATTACGGTGTGTGGCTCATTCCCAACAACGCTGGCCTTTTTCCTTTTTATTAAATGTCCCATTGTAAAAGTGTTATCCTTATACCACACTTGACTGTACACCAGAAAGTAACCAGCTTCTTTCACAGAGATCTTATTATCTTTTTTGTCAAGAGCGCTTCCTTTTTTCAAACTGAGAATCCATGGGACAGTTGTCTCCTCCACGCGGTTCTGATTTGAAACAGATCTTCGTTCAGCTTGGCAGGTTTGTTGTGGCCTTCCCAGGATACATCTTTTACAATTATTCGTTCCTACAACTGGCCTTTGGTCATTTGTGGCAATCAGCTGCACGCAGGACTGCTGAACTTGTTCAGGAAGTGATCTGCTGCTTCTAAATTTCGCTTTTTCACCTCTCGAGTTCACCTCGTTGTACAGCTTTTTCTTGAGAAATTCACTGACCTGATTTACTGAACTGTTCCAATTGGCTGCTTGTTCTTTGGTTCCTTTTGCCAGGGCTTCCAAACGATCCAGTTGGAATTTGTAAGTCTCCAGCTCCTCTCTCATCGATGAGATTTCTGCTTTAAGCGCAAGGACCTGGTGCAAAGCAACTGCTGCTACATAAGCCGACATCAGAGCTGCTGAAGTGAAGACACAGGCTGAGTAGATCCAACATCTGTGTTGTACGTCGAAGCCTGTCTTTTCTTGGTCTGTGTTCATCTTCATCACAAATTCCGCTTAATAACGGAACTGGTGCAATAACCCATCCAAAACAAGAGTGCCACTTCCTGTCAGCTGCTGTTTGTGAGACCTGTACATTCTCAGTGCTTCTCTTTCATTTCAACTTTATAATCTGACAGGTCTTTTTTTTAATCTGTTGCCGCCTGCAAGCAAATATAACAATTCAAATCATGAAACTAAACATTATGATAGCATAACTGACTTAGATACAATAAGAACAGAGAGGGCAAGGGGGAAAACGCATCTTTACATCTCGTTTGCCCTCCTGCCATTAAGTCAGATTGACTGTATCTAAAATGTATAAATGTCAACTATCAATGTGAAGTTTTAACTTTAAAAGATCACCTTAAAAGAAGTTTTTTTTCTGTTCCCTGGCTTCATCATTTCCATATTGCCAACAGTTTGCCAACCAGATGGAAGCTTGTATCTGTCCCTGCATCAATCGGAAACTGGAGAGGAATTAAACCCTATTTTAACCAGTTACATGTTTTTGCAGAGCTTAAGTAACATTGCAACAAGCAATCAATGAAAAGGTTGAGCTGTGACTTGATTCCAAGCCCACAACCAGCAGCATGAATCAAATTTGATTGCTACCTTATTAGCCAATCAGCAGCTTTCATGTAAACACTCGCCAGCGGCACAGATAATAAAGAAAAAAATCTACAAATACCGGACATTGCAAATAAATACAGAAGGCGGGTAACGGGTTAAAGTGTAAAGCGAAAAGACAAGTTAACCTTTCCAGTGCGTCACATACACAAGATCACAAGGTAATTATGGACGAGGAAGGCCATTCAGTCCGCCTGGGTTCATCCACCCACTGTAGCATCGAACTGTTTCTTGAATTATTCCAGGGTTTTTGCCTCTAGTACCTTATCTGGAAGTTTATTCCACATGTTGATCACTGTTTTTGTGAAGAAGAATTTCCTGATATAAGTCCTAAAATGACCTTTTACTGGTTTGAACATGTGTCCCCGAGCTCTACGTTTAATTTGACATAATATTTCCGGTTAACCTTTTCTATACTCTTAACAATCTTATATATGGCTATAAGATCATCTCTCAGATGCCTGCTTTCCCAAAAGCCCAAGTTTCTCCCAACTTTCCTCCTAACTCAGGCTCCTGATGCTGGGAGATCAGCCTAGTGGCTCTTCTCTGCACTGCACTGCACTGCACTTGAATGTCTTCCTTACTTCTTGACAACTGGACGCAATATTCAAAGTGTGGTCTGACCAAAGCACAACAGCAACAACTTGTATTTATATAGCGCCTTTAACATAGTTAAACGTCCCAAGGTGCTTCACAGAAGCATTATAAAACAAAATTTGACACCAAGCCACATAAGGAGATATTAGAGCAGATGAAAGAGTTGGTTTTAAGGAGCGTCTTAAAGGAGGAAAGAGAGGTCGAGAGGCCGAGAGGTTTAGGTAGGGAATTCCAGAGCTTAGGGCCTTGGCAGCTGAAGGCACGGCCACCAATGGTGGAGCGATTGAAATCGGGGTTGCTCAAAGGGCCAGAATTAGAGGAGTGTACATATCTCGGAGGGTTGTGGGGCTGGAGGAGTTTACAGAGATAGGGAGGGGCGAGGCCGTGGAGGGATTTGAAAATAAGGATGAGACTTTTAAAATTAACCAGTTGTTAACCTGATTGTTTAACCAGGAGCCAATGTGGGTCAGCGAGCACAGAGGTGATGGGTGAACGGGACTTGGTGCGGGTTAGGACATGGGCAGCAGAGTTTTGGATGACCTCAAGTTTACGGAGGGTAGAACGTGGGAGGCCGGCCAGGAGTGAGTTGGAAGAGTCAAGTCTAGAGGTAACAAAGGCATGGATGAGGGTTTCAGCAGCAGATGAGCTGAGGCAGGGACAGAGTCGGGCAATGTTCCAGAGGTGGGAATAGGCGGTCTTAGTGATGGCGCAGATAGGTGGTCAGAAGCTCATCTCGGGGTCAAATATGACACCAAGAAGCACGATGAAGCTCAATCATTATCTTCTCTGACTTGTTTTCTGCTGTTTTGGCTATGTGGTTCAACATCCCATTGGCATTGTTGATAGTAGATTCAACACTAAATATGTACAAAGACTCCTAGGTCTCTTTCAGCTTCTTCATTAGCTATTTGAACACCATTCATGGGGTGCGTGTGTCTTTTCTGTATGAATCACTTTAAACTGACAGACATAAAGCCAAGACTAACTATGATGAACATTTCCCAACCTTCTGTTGCCACCTTTCCCTCTCCTGCAGGTTCTCCTGTCTCTCTGCCCTCAAAGTGCAGCACCTTTCCCTTCACGTATGCTCAGAGTTTTCAGTGCTGTTGCCTCTCTGCACTGAGTACATGCAAGCCATGGTGATGAGATGTGGAGGTGCATTATCCCTTTAAATTAAACGTCCTTGAAGACTAGCTGTATCCTGTGTGTCAGGCAGTGTGGGTGGCCAGAGTCGTTTCCAGTAAAGAAAGTGCTTGAGGTTGCCCTTTGCACAAGTGAGTTTTTCGTATCGCAGATGCTGACAGAGAAAGAATATGATAGTTAAGAAGCTGAGTGAAGGCTGTCTTAAGTGTTAGAGGGTGTATGTATAGACTTACCTTCGTTCAATGTTCCCTTTAATTCTTTTTTTGGGTGCGCGGGCCCTTTAACGGGCTGGGCGGCCCATTCAAATTCCCGCGCATGCGCGTTTTTTTCTATTTAAAAGCCGGTGTGCCGGCTGCGCGGGAACTCCAGGCAGCTGCACAGCCACACAGCTTAAAGGGAACATTGCCTTAGTTACCCTTGTGAGGTTACTGAACCTCTTCCAGCACCGGGTGCCAGTTCTTGGGGTGGTGAAGGTTGAACTGACTGTCTCTGCCACCTCCATCCATACAGCCTATACCACCCTCTAAACAGAAGAACATAAGAAATAGGAGCAGGAGTCGGCCATTTGGCCCTTCAAGCCTGCTCTGCCATTCAATAAGATCATGGCTGATCTTTGACCTCATCTCCACTTTCCTGCAATATCCCCATATCCCTTGATTCCCTTAATATCCAAAATTCTCTGTCTTGAATATACTCAACGACTGAGCCTCCACAGCCCTCTGGGGTAGAGAATTCCAAAGATTGACTACCCTCTGAGTGAAGAAATTTCTCCTCATCTCAGTCCTAAACGACCGACCCCTTATTCTGAAACTGTGACCCTTGGTTCTAGATTCCCCAGCCAGGGGAATCATCCTCCCTGCATCTACCCCGTCAAGCCCTGTAAGAATTTTGTATGTTTCAATGAGATCACCTCTCATTCTTCTAAACTCTAGACCTAGTCTACTCAATCTGTCCTCATAGGACAATCCCCCCATCCCAGGATATCAGTCCAGTGAAGCTTTGTTGCACTCCCTCTATGGCAAGTATTTCCTTCCTTAGGTAAGGAGACCAAAACTGTACACAATGCTCCAGGTGTGGCTTCACCAGGGCCCGTTTGTGAACTCTTAATAAGGGGGTAACTCACAGACATGAAAAGAGTGCTACAGGGCAAACGGCAGTGGGTGTGGACAGGGATGGACAGAAGGTGACCCGAGCAACTGCTTGTACTGCCCAAAATAGCCGCCCCGCTTAACACAATTTATTACGGTTTGTAATTGACGCCTATGGTAATGGAAAATGGTTAGCACCATTTGCCCGATATAGGCAGCTGTCCGGTATAAACGAGAACAGTGTAAGTAGTGGGTACTGTACTCACCAGTACAAACAGAGGGGATTATTCACGGTCAGCAACCAGCATGCTCACCAAGTATCATGAACCCAGCAGGATATTACTCATCCCAAAAAGCCCAGTTCCAGCAGCGAGATCTACTCAGTCAGAAGGTTCCCAATAACTAAGTGGAGGACAAATGCTAGCAATAGAGTAGGATGATAAACTGATTGATCTTTGTTATATTCAGAGAATCGATATTTTGGACCAAATGAAATTTTGATTGAAATGAGAAATACTGGGCAGGGCCAGTCATGTTCCCAACAAGGAAGCTGCGAACGAGGCTCAACACCAAATTGTACGTACACATACACCTGAGATGCGTGGTACCGAAGCAGCGCATCGTTTAACTGCATCCTCTTCTGGTGTAAAATTGCATATTGCCAGCAGTTCACTAATCAGAAGTAGGCTTGTGTCCGTCCATATGTTACAACTGCTGACTGGTGAATAATAAGGTGATAATCAAATTTAATTTGTGCAACAGTTTGAAGATTGGCATCAAACTACCCCTCACCACTTTGTTACTTTGGTTGTTGCAGTATCACTCGAACCCTGTAACGACCAACAATTAGTTAAACTCTCGCTGAAAGAGTTAGATGAGGAAAGATGGGAGGAGGCTCGAGTGGAGTATAAATGCCGGCATGGACTGGTTGGGCCGAATGGCCTGTTGCTGTACTGTATTTTCTATGTAATTCTATGTAATTCATTTGAATTGTGTTTTTCTTATTATTATACCATTGGTTCCTTGCAACGCTCTCAGATCATATTCCCTATCCTGGGATACAATCAGGTGGACCGATGCCCTCTGTTGAATTAAGGTGGAACCACAGGCATGCCAGCAACATATGAGGAGACATCTGTGGGAAGAAGCTGGAATGTCAACACATCGCCAGTGATTTGAAAGCTCACTCCTTTCTGTGGAGAAAGTGAATGCTTTTTCTAACTTTAATCTACTTAGAAATATTGTGCTTACTTCAATGATCCATAACTGAGTACAGTTCTGGTCACCTTTTACAGGAATGATGTGATTGCATTAAAGAGGGTACAGGGGAGATTTACGAGAATGTTGCCAGGACTGGAGAAATTTAGCTATAAGGAAAGATTGGATAGGCTGGGGTTGTTTTCTTTGGTTCAGAGGCGGCTAAGGGGAGACTTGATTGAGGTGTATAAAATTATGAGAGGCCTAGACAGAGTGGATAGGAAGAACCTATTTCCCCTAGCAGAGGGGCATAGATTTAAAGTAATTGGTGGAAGGATTAGAGGGGAGTTGAGGAGAACTTTTTTCACCCAGAGGGTGGTGGGGGGTCTGGAACTCACTGCCTGAAAGGGTGAAACCCTCATTGCATTTAAAAAGTATTTGGATATGCACTTGAAGTACGGACCAAGAGCTGGAAAGTGGGATTAGGCTGGATAGCTCTTTTTCAGCCAGCACAGACACGATGGGCTGAATGGCCTCCTTCTGTGCAGTAAATTTCTATGATTCTATGATAACACAGATCTAGAAGCACTCTGGTATTTCTGACAAAATGCAGTTGAAGACAGAGGGGGTGAAATTGGTCTTCGCCAGTCGTGCAAAACGGGCTCAAGGCAAATTGCCTGTCCCAGTTCCATCGCACTCGAGTTTCTTTTCCATTGAGGTCAAGGTGCACTTCAGCTTTTAAGGGATGGTCATGTGAGGTGACCATTGACACTGAACCCAACAAAATATCTCGCTTAAACAACAAAAAATTCTGACGAAAATCAGGAAGACATTCAGGACTGTGATCTTGGTGCATCATCCCTCCTTGTCCACCTCAATTTCTCGGCAGTGCTCAATGTAGTTAACGTTACCATCCCTTCTGGAACCGCTGCGAGCCGCTCTTTCCCCACTACCTTCATGCAATTGCCAGGAAGGGCGCCTGGGTTTCCAGCCCATATCTCCTGCTGTCCGCACCTGTTCATGCCGCTCCTGGGACCAGAAGAAGCCCTTATGTCCTGTGGGGAGAGGACCATGCATCGGCTTCCTCTCCTCCCATTCTGCCCCCCACTACCTACTTGCTTAGGTCTGAGGCCTTCGTCTTAATTGGCTGAGTTTTTTGTCGTATTTCTGGCTCTTTTGCTCCTATAATGCGGCTGCAGCACTGTCCGGATTTTTCCCACTTGCTGGCGGGGATCCTTCCAAGAATCTTTATGACCCCCGACCCAGGAAATTGTGCTGGGACCAGGAGAGTGGACGGAATTCCTGCCCTGACCCTGTATGGCCACAAAGTTGGAAATCCAGAAGCTTTTTTTTTCCTGTCTGAAATGTCTTGCTTTAATGCTTACTGATTTGATGTGAATTCCCCAAGTAACCCATATCACTATGCACTAGAAAGATGATAGAGCTGTTTTATTTCCAATTTGTAAACACTCAGCCATCCTTTAAAAGCAAGGTGATATCTGACAGAATTGAGAGGTCGCACAACACCAGGTTATAGTCCAACAGTTTTATTTGAAATCACAAGCTTTCGGAGCTATTGATTGCCCCTTCCTCAGGTGAAGTAAATAGATACAGAATCGCCAAAGCATATATAGATAGAGAACAAAGCATGTGTACCTTACAATTGCAGACCACTAAATTAAATCATCCTGACTATCTGCCGAGGTGTGATGAAGTTAATCAGGTCAGCCAGGAAGGTACCACATCAAAGACATAGCAAGATACAACTGAGACAATGAGGTGTAGTCGCAGGGGTTCTAACGTGTCAAAAGCTGCCGTCTGTATGTAAAACGAAAAGCTTTAAAATTTTTACTTTTTTACTGGGAAAATTTTTACTTTTTTACTGGGAATCACATCTGTGAACAAGCCAACGACGACTCGAGTCCGGATCACGTCATGTATCGTGACATAAACCCAAGATCCCGGTTGAGACCGTCTTCATGAGTGCGGAACTTGGCTATCAGTTTCTGCTCGATGATTTTGCGTTGTCGTGTGTTTCTAAGGTTGCCTTGGAGAACGCTTACCCGCAGATCCGAGGCTGAATGTCCTTGACTGCTGAAGTGTTCCCCGACTGGGAGGTAACAATCCTGCCTGGCGATTGTTGCGCGGTGCTCGTTCATACGTTGTCTCAGTGTCTGCATGGTCTGACAGAGCCATAACTGCTGGATTGGCCTCCTTTTGTGTCGGGGAGAGAGGGGCAAGGAAACTGACATCTATCAACAGTCCAGCAGCACTAATCTCAAGTAGGCCCTGCTTGCTACGATGACCAATCCCCTCTCCCAATCCCAGGTAACTGGTTGATACATCTTTCTCTCTGTTCCAAGCAATCAGAGAAAATTTATTTCCTCTCTTAGTACATGTGCTCTATAATTTGCCTCCTCATCGCTCATTGCCTCATTGACACCATCCCTCAATTACTAATAGAACATTCTTTGCGTCCCACTACACTATCTCTGCCTCTGATTCCCAACTTATCCGCACATAGATTTTTCTGCTCGCTGCAATAATTGGAAAAAACTGTTTCTCTTCCCTTCCAAAGCAGGGCTTACCTTTCACTCTCAGTCCTTTCCCGTCAGATTCAGCCAGTGCATAGTTTCTGAGTTGCACTTTCAAATTCTTCACTTTTCTTGGCTTCTTTAACTTTCTCATCCAGAGTTAGAGGCAGATAGTGCTCCACAATTGCCTCCAGTGTACTGAAGGCAGCTCACTCAACGAAACGTTGCCGAAGATCGGGCTGGTGCAACATTAGCAGCAGCCCTCAGTTAAGTGTGTTGGCCTTCGTAGCGAGAGGATTCGAGTACAGGAACAAGGATGTCTTGCTGCAGTTGTACAGGGCCTTGGTGAGACCACACCTTGAGTATTGTGTGCAGTTTTGGTCGCCTTATCTGAGGAAGGATGTTCTTGCCATGGAGGGAGTGCAGCGAAGATTCACCAGACTGATACCTGGGATGGCAGGAATGACGTATGAAGAGAGATTGGGTCGATCCGGCTTATACTCGCTGGACTTTAGAAGAATGAGAGGGGATCTCATTGAAACTTATAAAATTCTAACAGGACTAGACAGACTAGATGCAGGAAGGATGTTCCCGATGGCCGGGGAGTCCAGAACCAGGGGTCACAGCCTAAGGATAAAGGGTAAGCCATTTAGGACAGAGATGAGGAGGAATTTCTTCACCCAAAGAGTGGTGAACCTGTGGAATTCTCTACCACAGAAGGCAGTTGAGGCCAACTCATTAAATATATTCAAGAAGGAGTTAGATATATTTCTTAAGGCTAAAGGGATCAAGGGATATGGGGAGAAGGCAGGGACAGGGTACTGAATTTGGATGATCAGCCATGATCTCATTGAATGGCGGAGCAGGCTCGAGGGGCCGAATGGCCTACTCCTGCTCCTATTTCTTATGTTCTTAAAGGCGGGTAAAAGGAGTTGAGGTACAGATCAGTCACGATCTAATACAATGTTGGAACAGGCTCGAAGGGCCGAATGGCCTACTCCTGCTCCTATCTTCTATGATTCTATAAGTGAGTAAGTAGAGGGCGGGGTGGGGTAGGGGCGGCCATGGGGGTGATCGATGGCCGGGTGGGGGAGGAGAGATTGGGTTCTGGGCAAGAAGGGAAGGGATACAGCCTCAGACCGGGGGAGGAGAGAGATATCGGGCCTCAGTCCGGGGGGAGGGGAAGAAATCGATGGCCGGTTCGGGGATGATCGGTGGCCGGGTGGGGAGCAACCTGCATTCTTTTAATGTGGGGTCGGGAGGAGCACGCCACGTTTCGGTAAGTATGAAGGCCTACCTGCCAGCTAGCTCCATGTTGTGCTGTGTGAGTTCAGCACGTGAAGCACTGGAGCAATCGCAAATCTAGAACAGGTCCTGCAAAAAGCACAGGGCCCTAATTAATTAAATTGTTCTTCACTTTCATTGTTGTCAGCGTGCGCTTCTGCCGCCAACGCAAGCTCCTTTCCCAATGTGGCAGGCAGCAGACCTCCGGCTCGAAATGTAGTCCGGTTGCACGGCCGAATCTGTAGGCCCATGGAGTTTGGAGCTCTATTTGGCATTTAGTTGTATTTTGTGCTTTGGGCTTTGGAGCATGCATTACACCAGTGACAAGCACCCCACATTGTAGTAAATAGCTAATTGGAGAATAATTGGGATCCCCACCACATTTCCCATGATCTCAAAGGCAGAAAATAACATGCCTCCAGACCGTTGTGTACAGTCTAAACTATTTGGTTAGATTAACTGATAACATAATATATATTGAAGCAAAAAGACTGAGCTATATATTACCCAACACAATACACAATAATACAACTGTAATCTGTCTTTAGAACTGGAATTGGTCCCCAAGGGACTCATTTTCCCTTTCTGAGAAAGCAGTTTCTTACAGTCTATTGGCAAACATCTCCTTTTGGCTCAAAGTCCTTGGTGATGAGCTGTTGCCTGTAGGGGACGTGAGCTTCAAGCACCCAAGGAATGCATTGTTCTCCAGTCAGAACTAAAACTGCAGGAAAATTCCCCCATTTTATGCTGTTTAATGGGCTTGGAACAAAATGCTGCCAATCGCTCCTCCTTAAAGACACACACTGCGTGATTGCAGAGAATGCCAATGAACAATTAATGATGACAGAAGCACCTTCGGCTTCATAGCAGCATTAGTGCCACTATTGGCCAGAAGCTGCTGTCAAAGTAACGGCAAGGCTCGCTGTTATTTATGGGTAAATGGTACAGCAACTTCAGGCAAGGAGCAGATGCGCAGTTAAATGCAAATATCCAAAAGTTGCTGCCCAAGTTGTGCCGCTCCACCGTTAGCTTTGAGAAAACACTTAGGGGTAAAAATTCAGTTGGTTGCGCCTTCCGTTAGCGCCTTAAGAGGGCGCTAATGGGGCGCAAAGCCGCTAATGCCCGGGCGCAGCGATGTTTGCGCCGCTCGGGAACTTAACCAGAGATTGTGCGGCGGCGCTAAAACTTACCGCTGCGACCACCTGCGCGCGCAGATTGTGACGTCATTCCATGGTGCAACGCCCTTGTGGCGCCCCGGAGCGGAAATTGAGTGGCGCCCCCTGCCTTACCGCCTGGCGCATCCAACGACCGGAAGACTACAACGCTATCAATCGCTGTGGGGCTGGGGGGGGGCGCTATTTAAAGGGGGCCTCTTCCTGTCTTTTTCTGTGGTCGACATTTTTGCACCACTCGTTCTGAGAGAGAGAGATTCGGAGAGAGAGAAAGAGAGACTTCTGCATTGACTCAACGCTTTGTGAGGTAGTTTTGCCTACTGATCCTAACTTCGCTGGTACTTTAATTGCTGTCCTTCATTACTTTGCTTGCAAAGAGAATATGGGGGCTGCACTGATTGGGGGCGTCGTCCTGCTCCAGCTGAATCGGAGGATACAGAGACGCAGAGAGAGAGTGGCAATGATGGCCAGACGGAGGAGGGCCAACAGGCGTATGTACAGGAGAGCTTACCCTCCCAGGGTATATTGTGAACAGCTCTCCTACATTCATATGTCTGAGGAGCTGTGTTTGCGAAGGCTGCGATTCAGCAAGGAGGTGGTCACTGAGCTCTACCACCTGCTGCAGCCAGATCTGCAGCCTCAACTGAGGTCCAGGACGTCTCTGTCGGTGGCAGTGAAGGTCACAGTGGCTCTCAACTTTTACGCTACTGGCTCATTTCAAGCTGCTGCTGGGGACCTCGCCAATATCTCCCAGTTCGCGGTGCATTGCTGCATCCGGCAGGTCACAAATGCCCTCTTTAAAAGGAGACGAGAGTTCATCTCTTTCCCCATGACCCCAGACAAGCAGCGTGACCGTGCTCTGGGCTTTGCGAGGGTAGCGGGCTTCCCCATGGTGCAGGGCGCCATTGACTGCACGCATGTGGCTTTGCGTGCTCCGCCTGAGAATGCCGAGGAATTCCGGAACAGAAAGGGGTTCCATTCCTTGAATGTTCAGTTGGTCTGTGACCACAGACAGCTGATACTCGCTGTCAATGCCCACTATCCTGGCAGCTGCCACGATGCTTTTATCCTGCGCCAGACTACTGTGGCAGAACTTTTCGAGGCACCGCATCAGCCAGTTGGTTGGCTTCTCGGGGACAAGGGGTATGCATTGAGCACCTGGCTGATGACACCGCTCCGTACGCCCAACACCCCTGCTGAGCTGCGGTACAATGAGAGCCATCAAGCTACCAGGAACATAATTGAGCGCACAATCAGCGTGCTGAAGCAACGGTTCCGCTGTCTCGACCATTCTGGAGGAGCCCTGCAGTACTCGCCTGAGCGAGTATCCAACTTCGTAGTCGTGTGCTGCATGTTGCATAACATGGCAATCCTCAGGACCCAGCCAATGCCACCAGGCCTTGGAGCACCACCAGAGGAGGAGGAGGAAGAGGAGGAAGAGGACGAGGAGGATGATCATCAGCAGCACCAAGGCGGGAGGGCGGCCCACAATGGTGAAACTGCAAGGGCCGTCCGTCAATGGCTAATAGCAAGCCGCTTCTAGGGCCCCTGCTGTGGAAATGGCTTCTGCCATTGCTAACAACATTAATGAACCCAGCACGCAACCCCTAAGCCGGCCAAGGCACCAATAATTCCAACCACCAACCATGTATATTTTGAATACAGAAACTTATTTATTTTACAAACTCTGTGTGTGTCAATTCCTCATGACAAACTCATAGAAATAAACACAAAAAAACAGTCAATAACATAACTGGTTCTCACAACCTGGAGATAATGTCCAAAACACTAAACAAAAGTTGGACCATGAACCTCGACCTTTAATAAAAACATGACCAGCATTTTGTCACACCTCCTACTTTTTGCCCTTCGAGGGTGATCTCCTTCCCTTGCGCACTTCCCCCCTTCTAACCCTACTGCTCCTCCGTAATGGGACCTCAGTGGCTGCAGCAAGGCTGGTGGAAGGCTGCTGCTCGTCAGACCCTGACACTGCAGATGCCCCTGAAGGACGGCCTCGACCAGTTCTGGGCCTGGAGGGCCCGGCTGCAGACTGCACCAACTCTGCATGGGCGGCAGCAGTCTGTCCTACAGGCGGTGGCAAGTGCAGTGGAGAAGTGACAGTGTTGGCAGCAGGAATGCTGTCATCGTGAGAGAGGACAGCAACTCCCTGCTCGCCCGACACACTGGCACTCCCACGGGGCAGCACTTCAGCATCCGGAGCAATCTGCTGGAGAACAGATTGCTGGCCTGCTGTGGCGCGGTGACAGCCCCGGGGACATGTGCACGAACCATCGAGGTTGGCAGCAGTCTGTGCTCGCGTAGCCTCAATCTGAGTCTGCATGAGAGCAGTCAGAGATGGGATCACGGCAGCCAGTGACTGAATTGCAGCACTAAGCGTTAGTGTGGCATCCGCCTGTGTTACAGCGAAGTGCTCCACACTCCTTGCCAGTGACTCAATGCATTCGGGCACCCTTCCCACTGCACCCATGAGCTCAGTGTGCATGCCCACCACCTGGGTGTTCATTTCTGCGATCAGCCGCTCCTCCTCTGCGTCCATTGCAGTAGGAGTGTCTGGCATACTCTCCCTCTGGGGAGAAGGCCCCCGTTCTTCCCTACCCCCATGGCGTTGCTGCAGCCCGCTGGGTCCTGGAGCTTCACCCTCATCAGACCCTTCCCCCCTGCTCCCCTCCAGGGAAGGCGTGTTCCCAGTGTGGGCATGGGCTTCCTCGGGAGAGGGTGGCACTGATGCTCCGGCTTCCTCTTCCTCCTCGGCTGCAGCATCACTCCCAGTGGCAGCTTCAGGGCCCGTCTCCTCAGCTGGTGAATCACCATCTGAAAGCAGGGAGGTACAAGAGTGGCTTTAGCGTGAGGACAGGGTGGCAGTAAGGGAGGAATAAGTGCAGCGAGTTAGCAAGTTGGATTGAAAGTGTCAAAGGCTGGTGTTGTGAGGGACAAGTGGAAGGACAGAGGACAAAAAGGTGATGACCTTACCATTGCTGTCCAGAACGGGGTCGGCGTCTCCAGTGGCGACGGGACCGATCACCCGGCTTGCCACAATCCTGTGGACGCGCTCCTCAAGATCGCTGAGGGGTTGCAGCTGAGGCCGCCCTCCACCTGTCCGTTGCTGCTGTCTCCGATTATGCGCCAGCTTGGCCTGTAAGAAAAAGGACAGCATCTGAGTAAATATACAGCCATGGTCTTGCCTGATGTGCCTCCCATAGGTGAATAGCCCTTACTGTATGCAGCCATGGTCTTGCCTGATGTGCCTCCCATAGGTGAATAGCCCTTACTGTATGCAGCCATGGTCTTGCCTGATGTGCCTCCCATAGGTGAATAGCCCTTACTGTATGCAGCCATGGTCTTGCCTGATGTGCCTCCCATAAGTGAATAGCCCTTACTGTATGCAAAGTGTGGAATGTGTGTGTGTGTTTCATGAAAGGGCCATAGGTGTTGGATGAGTGTTGTGCATTGGGGTTTTAAGACCCTCTGGCCATAGAGTGAGGTTGAGATGGAGGGATGGAGAGGTATTGAGAAAAAGCCACTCACCCTGACGACCCGAGTGAGGTCGTTGAACTTTTTGCGACATTGAGTATGCGTCCTGGGCACCATGCTCCTGGAGGAGACGCTCTGAGCCACCTCCCTCCACACTCTTCTGAACTCGCGTGGCAAAGGCCTCCTGCCACTCTCAGGGAAGAGTATACATCTTCTGCGCTCCACCGCGCCAACCAGAGCATCCAAGGCCCGCTCGGTGAAGCGATGAGCTCATTCTCTCACCCTCTCCATCCTTGGCAGCAAAATGGATTCACAGGTCTCTCCAGGCCGAGATTCAAGGCTGCAATGAGCAGGGTGTGGCTGGGGAGCAAGTTGGCCCCCCCCGCTTTAAGAAGTGGCCGGCGCCAGTGTGTCTGTATTCCCTCGCTAACTGGCAGCAGCTGCGCTGCGCTCGCGCGCTGAGTTAGCGCCTCACTGCTCAGCCTTTGCGCCTTAAGACAGGTGTGCAGCGCCTGATTTAGCGCTCCACTCACCTCCCGGGGCGGTAAAAGTGAAGTTTCCAGTCAGTGCCGATAATTAGCGCCAGGCGCTAATATTTGCGTCCAGACGATATTTGCGCCCCAAATGGGGCGCGACCTAATTTTTCCCCCTTAGCCTCTCACTTTTTTTTGAGAAACTTGCTGTATTTTCCCATTAAACTTACCACAGAAAGCTAAGTCTTGTTAGTTAAGTCAGCTGTGGCTCAGTTGGCAGCACACTCGCCTCTGAGTCAGAAGGTTGAGGGTTCAAAGTGCCCACTCCAGAGACTTGAGCACATAAAGCTAGGCTGACACTCCAGTGCAGTGCTGAGGGAGTGCTGCACTGTCAGAGGTGCCGTCTTTCAGATGGGACATTACACCGAGGCCCCGTCTGCTCTCTCAGGTGGACGTAAAAGACCCCATGGCACTATTTCGAAGAAGAGTAGGGGAGTTATCCCCTGTGTCCTGGCCAATATTTCTCCCTCAACCAACATAACCAAAACAGATTATCTGGTCATTATCACATTGCTGTTTGTGGGAGCTTGCTGTGTGCAAATTGGCTGCTGCGTTTCCTACATTACAACAGTGGCTTCACTTCAAAAGTACTTCATTGGCTGTAAAGCGCTTTGAGACGTCTGGTGGTCGTGAAAGGCGCTATATAAAATGCAAGTCTTTCTTTCTATTACAAGTGTAAGTACCCTATTAACGACATGGTAAGTGTTAATTACTGCCAATCAACCTCCCTGGCACCGAAAATTAACACTTACAAATGTGGAGTCTCATTCATTCAGTTTTGAATTTATCAGGGAGATTATAAAAACGTCAAATTGTAAATTTAATTATTTTTCTTACATTTCCTTACTGTCTCTTTTCTCTCTCTCTTACTCTAAACTTTATTTCCCTCTTTATTTCTCTTTCTGTGCCTGATTTGACATTGAATTCACCCCCTTTAATTCACCCTTCATTGTCGCTGGGTCAAAATCCTGGAACTCCCTCCCTCACAGCACTGTGGGAGCACCTTCACCACACGGACTGCAGCGGTTCAAGGCGGCGGCTCACCACCACCTTCTCAAGGGCAATTAGGGATGGGCAATAAATGATGGGCCTTGCCAGCGACGCCCACATTCCATAAACGAATAAACAAAAAACCTCCTTCTCAGTCCTTCCTTTGTTTATTTCCCAATCCTTAAATCTCCTTAGTTACAGAGATACCCTGTTGGTTGTCCTGTTCACTCAGGTCCCAGATGCCCTGCTGGCCAGGTATCGCTTCTCGGCCTTTTGGCTAAGATCAAGTGTAGTATCTGTACCGAGTGTTGCAGATTGGCACATTCCAAGGTCCAGGACTACGTGCTGAGGGACGCAGTGAAGCTTGGTGCCGTCGTCACAAAGGCTCAAAGGGGAAAGGCCTCATTGTAGAGCCATCTCGCCATTGTACACTGAGGGGCTGGAACCAGTGTAAAACCCCTTCGGGGTGAATGTATGAGGATATGTGTAAATGTACATGTACGTGTACATCAGGCACCTCAAAGCACGAGAGAGGTACCACCAATGCTGCCTCCGCAAGATCCTGCAAATCCATTGGTGGGATAGGCGCACCAACGTCAGTGTTCTCACTCAGGCCAACATCCCCAGCATCGAAGCTCTGACCACGCTTGATGGACGGGCCACATCGTCCACATGCCCGGTACAAGACTCCCAAAACAAGCGCTCTACTCGGAGCTCCGACATGGCAAGAGAGCCCCACGTGGGCAGAGGAAGTGCTTGAAGGACACCCTCAAAGCCTCCTTGACAAAGTGCAACAGCCCCACCGACACCTGGGAAGACCGCACAAAGTGGAGGAGAAGCATCCGGGAAGGCGCCGAACACCTCGAGTCTCTTCGCCGGGAGCAAGCGGAAGCCAAGCGCAAACAGCGGAAGGAGCGCACGTCACCCCAAGCACCCCATCCACCCGCCCCTTCAACCACCGTCTGCCCCACCTGTGACAGAGACTGTAGGTCCCGCATTGGACTCATCAGTCACCTGAGAACTCATTTTTAGTGTGGAAGCAAGTCATCCTCGGTTCCGAGGGACTGCCTAAGAAGAAGAAGAAGATGTGTAAATGTAGTGTATTGCAAATGTAAATGTAATAACCTGTATGACCTGTATTATACTATCTGAAATTGTGACATCTGGACCGAACAGTATGTACCTATGCAAATTTTATGATTAAAGTATATTTTTGAAAAAAAAATCTGTTCTACTATCAGTTTCATGTCTGATACGTCCCCTATCTGGGAACCAAACATTAAATTGATTTTTGGAACAGGGAAATGGAACAGGGGCTTGCTCCGTCCACTCCACACATCGACCTGGTATTGCAGTGCCTCTGGGAACAGTGTACCTCCCTTTCAGAAGGTATTTAAAATGAAAAACAGATTTTTGGACCAAGTATTATTACTAAGAATGCTGATATACACCAGCTGCTTTCTCGGGGGAAATTTCTTTCTCCTGCGTTGGCTCAGTACCACTCCTTCTCTTCCTTTGCCCTCTTGCAGTTCCACCTTGCACTGAAAGAATTCAGTCTCATGCCATTTCACAGCAAGCTGCCTACAAGCTCACTCGCGCCACTGTGATACTGTGTTGAGTGGACCAGGATCTTCTTGTGGCACAATTTCACCAAATGATAGATGTCCACTCCCGCCCCTGCACTTCACAAGGAACTCTACCATCATCAATCAGTGGAGTGTGCATTTGTGCTGATTATCATTTCCTGCAGCTCTTGAACATGGCTACACTGATGCTGGCACTGAGACACTTCTTCTGCCATTGCTTTTATTGTTCCTCGTCTTCGAGGCCCCATTCTCTTTTTGCAGCTGGCTAGCCCTCAATCCAGGAGTAGTGAATGTGGTTGACAGATACTTAGAAACATAGAAAAATAGGAGCAGGAGTAGGCCATTCGGCCCTTCGAGCCTGCTCCGCCATTCAATATGATCATGGCTGATCCTCTAGCTCAATACCATATTCCCGCTCTCTCCCCATACCCCTTGATGCCTTTTGTGTCTAGAAATCTATCTATCTCCTTCTTAAATATATTCAGTGACTTGGCCTCCACAGCCTTCTGTGGTAGAGAATTCCACAGGTTCACCACCCTCTGAGTGAAGAAATTTCTCCTCATCTCAGTCCTAAATGTCCTACCCCTTATCCTGAGACTGTGGCCCCTCGTTCTAGACACCCCAGCCAGGGGAAGCATCCTCCCTGCATCCAGTCTGTCTAGCCCTATCAGAATTTTATACGTTTCAATGAGATCCCCTCTCATTCTTCTAAACTCTAGTGAATACAGGCCTAGTCGACCCAGTCTCTCCTCATACGACAGTGCTGCCATCCCAGGAATCAGTCTGGTGAACCTTCGCTGCACTCCCTCTATGGCAAGTATATCCTTTCTTCGGTAAGGAGACCAAAACTGCACACAGTACTCCAGGTGTGGTCTCACCAAGGCCCTGTACAACTGTAGTAAGACACCCTTGCTCCTGTACTCAAATCCTCTTGCAATGAAGGCCAACATACCATTTGCCTTCCTGACTGCTTGCTGCACCTGCATGTTTGCTTTCAGGGACTGGTGTACAAGGATATCCAGGTCCCTTTGTACATCAGCATTTCCCAATCTATCACCATTTAAATAATACTCTACCTTTCTGTTTTTCCTACTGAAGTGGACAACTTCACATTTATCCACTTTATACTGCATCTGCCATGTATTTGCCCACTCACTCAACGGGCTCGATTTTGTCATTGGGGCGGGCTTGGGTTGTGTCATCTGCTTTTCGTGTTAGCCACCCGACTCCAAGTGGATGTGGGAGAATTATGCGATTTTCCCCTAATTGGGCAATTGAGATCCAGCATGTGGGAACCCATGACCCAATTCGTTTTTTCAGTCTGAAAGTCGCCTCTGATGATGTCATCATTGCTGCTGCATTTAAGGTCTGCAAAGACTGCCAACCTTTTGGCCTTTGCTGTGAGAGGGACCTGGAGGCAAAATGAGCAGCAGGAGACCTAAGTCTGCTCCCAGATTTTTTTTTACCACCACCACCATCACCACGGTTATGCCTGCTAAATGTTCCCCAGAATGATGATTGATCAAATCTCCTTTTTAATGGTGAAGCTGCAGCTGATAGTCAGCAATCCAAGTGTGCTACCGCCAGGTTTCACCGTCGTGTTTCAGAGGAGGCGTGCATCACGTTGGAAAAGTGTTAAAATCAGAAATGCCTTTCAAAATGGGATTACAGAGGCAATTAAGTGGTTGCTAAGGGCCTTAAGGGCCTATCCCGCCTCTTGGAGGCGGGACGGAGACGGGATCAGAAACCACGCATTTGGGGAAAATTGCTCAGAGGCGGGATGGAGGTGGAGTCGGCCCCGCCCGCCATTTTTTGCAATTTTAACACCCCACACGCCTCCATTCCCGCCTCCTCGGGCCTGGCAAAATTGAGCCCAACTTGTCTAAATCGCCTTGAAGCCTCTTTGCATCCTCCTCACAACTCACAATCCCACCTAGTTTCGTGTCGTCAGCAAACTTGGAAATATTACATTTGGTTCCCTCAACCAAATCCTTGATATATATTGTGAATAGCTGGGGCCCAAGCACTGATCCCTGCGATACCCCACTAGTCACCGCCTGCCACCCCGAAAAAGACCCATTTATTCCTACTCTCTGTTTCCTGTCTGTTAACCAATTTTCAATCCATGCCAGTATATTACCCCCAATCCCATGTGCTTTAATTTTGCACACTAACCTCTTATGTGGGACTTTATCAAAGGCCTTCTGAAAATCTAAATACACCACATCCACTGGTTTTCCCTTATCTATTCTGCCAGTTACATCCTCAAAAAGCTCCAGTAGGTTTGTCAAACACGATTTCCCTTTCATAAATCCATGTTGACTTTGTCTAATCCCGTTGATATTTTCTAAGTGTCCTGTTATTACATCCTTTATAATAGACTCTAGCATTTTCCCTACTACTGATGTTAGGCTAACCGGTCTGTAGTTCCCTGTTTTCTCTCTCCCTCCTTTTTTAAATAGTGGGGTTACATTTGTCACCCTCCAATCTGCAGGAACTGTTCCATAATCTATAGAATTTCTCTGTCCTTTGAGAAAAGGGTAGGTCCTTAATTCCCTGGAGCACATTGTGATTGACAGCTCGGTGGACAGAGACTTCTTCTCATAGACTTAAGATGGTAAATCTGAGAGGCTTAGTGAGAAAGTAGATAGTATGTTTGGAACACGCAGTCACTAGCCATAATCTTGCTATGCACTCAGGATGAGAAAAGGCCATCAGGCTACTATGTGCTCGTCCACTTCTGACTGGACTCACCTCCACAGCCAATCCAGGAAACTTCTGTCAAAAATTCCTCTCCGACCGCTCAAAAGCCAACAGGCAAACATCAGGGGGCCATAACTACATGGTTATTATGCAAAATCATACATTCCTTCGGACGTGATCTTGCATTTTTCCAAAATTGCATTCAGTGCCTTCCTGAAGGATTGTATGGAGTCAGTCCTCGCAGCCACCTCGCCAACACCATGAGCAAACTCTCAACACCAAATTACAAACCAAATGTGACCAATTGATTCGTGGGAAAAATTTGTGCTTTATGTGTGGGCTAGTGTTTCTTCCTCTGGTTCTTCCCTTTGATGGCAACATGTGGTGAGAGTCTGTTAATCATTATCTAAGTATTGCGTCTTAAGTGAAGTGGCTCGCTGCTGACTCTCTCTGAGGACTCGTGGGCTATAACTGGCTCATTACCTCCTCCTGGAGGATCAGAAGATGTCCCTGCAATTGCAGGTGCCACTTGTGCTGCTCTGCATGCATCCTTTGAGTAGGGTGGCTGGGTGACATGGATGATGAACTGCCCAGAGGTACACATCCCTCGGCTCTGCCTCCTTGGCATGGCTGGCCATCCGTCTGAGTCTCCATAGCTTCAGTTATGGGTAAGCCATGACCTGACTGAAGAGCATCTGTGGTTTCCTTTTAGATGGCAGAGAGAACGTTGAGACTTGATTTGTCCCCCAGCACTCACACAAAGAGTGGGAAGAAGGAAAATTAGGAAGCAGCAGAGAACGCAAGGAAAGAAAGAAAAGGACGTGCATTTATATAGCGCCTTTCACGTCCTCAGGACGTCCCAAAGTGCTTAACAGCCAATTAAGTAATTTTGAAATGTAGTAACTGTTGTAATGTCGGAAACACAGCAGCTAATTTGTGCAGAGCAAGATCCCACAAACAGCATTGTGATAATGACCAGATAATCTGTTTTAATGATGTTGATTGAGAGATAAATATTGGCCAGAAAAGCAGAGAGAATTCCCCTGCTCTTCTTCGAATAGTGCCATGGGATCTTTTGGTGTCCCTGGTGCATGCGAGAACTATTAAAATCACTGATTAAAATATTTAGATAAGGGCCCTACGCTTGTTGTAGGACAACTTTCTGATACAGGACTGCTCCAGTGCCTGACTCGTCGCATAATAAACTTACCCTGCAACTTGTGGTGCGAACAGGCAGGAAGTACCCTTCAGCAGTGCTATTTAAAGCGCTAATATATTATATACACAGCTTTTGATAAAAGTACCACATAATAGATTTGTTAGCTAAATTAAAGGGATTTAAAACAGGAATTTAGGGAGCTAGGTTGGAAGCTGAGAGCCAGTACAAACCATGTTGTAATTTCTGGTTTGTTGCCGGTGCCACATGCTAGCGAGTTGAGGAACAGGGAGAGAGTGCAGATAAACACGTGGCTGCAGGGATGGTGTAGGGGGGAGGGTTTCAGTTATGTGGATAATTGGAGCACATTCTGGGGAAGGTGGGACCTGTACAAACAGGATGGTTTGCACCTGAACCAGAGGGGCACCAATATCCTGGGAGGGAAATTTGCTACGGCTCTTCGGGGGGGTTTAAACTAATTTGTCAGGGGGATGGGAAAAAGGGCTGTAGTCCACGAGCCAGTGGTGAGTGTAGGGAGGTACTGAGGAGGGTATCAAGGTCGCAGGAATGTACCGGCAGACAGGAAGATGGCTTGAAGTGTGTCTACTTCAATGCAAGGAGCATCCGGAATAAGGTAGGGGAACTTGGAGCGTGGATTGGTACTTGGGACTACGATGTGGTGGCCATTACGGAGACATGGTTAGAACAGGGACAGGAATGGTTGTTGGAAGTTCCGGGGTATAGATGTTTCAGTAAGAGTAGGGAAGTTGGTAAGAAAGGTGGAGGAGTAGCATTGTTAATCAAGGATAGTTTAACAGCGGCAGAAAGGCAGTTCGAGGGGGATCTGCCGTCTGAGGTAATATGGGCTGAAGTTAGAAATAGGAAAGGAGCGGTCACGTTGTTAGGAGTTTTCTACAGGCCCCCAAATAGTAATAAAGATGTGGAGGAAGAAATTGCAAAGCAGATTATGAATAGGTGTGGAGGTCACAGAGTAGTTGTCATGGGTGACTTCAACTTTCCAAATATTGATTGGAACCTTTATAGGTCAAACAGTTCGGATGGGATAGTTTTTGCACAGTGTGTGCAGGAGGGTTTCCTGACACAATATGTGCATAGGCCGACAAGAGGTGGGGCCACGTTGGATTTGGTACTGGGTAATGAACCGGGCCAAGTGTTTGATTTGTATGTGGGAGAGCACTTTGGAGATAGTGACCACAATTCGGTAACTTTCACTATTGCAATGGAGAGGGATAGGGCCATACGGCAGGGCAGGGTTTATAATTGGGGGAGGGGTAATTATGATGCGATTAGGCAAGAATTAGTGAGTATAAGATGGGAACAGAAACTATCAGGGAAAGGCACAAACGAAAAGTGGAGCTTTTTCATGGAGCAATTACTGCGTGTCCTTGATAGGTATGTCCCTGTCAGGCAGGGAGGAAATGGCCGAGTGAGAGAACCATGGTTCACAAAAGAGGTTGAATGTCTAGTCAAGAGGAAAAAGGAAGCGTATGTAAGGATGAGAAAACAAGGTTCAGTTGGGTCGATTGAGGGGTACAAGGTAGCAAGGAATGAGCTAAAAAAAGAGCTTAGGAGAGCTAGGAGGGGGCATGAGAAGTCCTTGGCGGGTCGGATCAAGAAAAACCCCAAGGCTTTTTACTCTTATGTGAGAAATAAAAGAATGACCAGGGTGAGGGTAGGGCCGGTCAAGGACAGTAGTGGGAACTTGTGCATGGAGTCAGAAGAGATAGGAGAGGTGATGAATGAATACTTTTCGTCAGTGTTCACCGAGGAGAGGGGCCATGTTCTTGAGGATGAGAGTGTGATAAAGGTGGATAGGCTGGAGGTGGTAGATGTTCTGAGGGAAGATGTTTTAGCAATTTTGAAGAACCTGAGGGTCGATAAGTCCCCTGGGCCAGATGGGATATATCCTAGGATTCTTTGGGAGGCAAGGGAGGAGATTGCAGAGCCTCTGGCTTTGATCTTTGGGTCCTCACTGTCCACGGGGATGGTGCCAGAGGACTGGAGAGTGGCGAATGTTGTTCCTCTCTTCAAGAAAGGAAATAGGAATGACCCTGGTAATTATAGGCCGGTTAGTCTTACTTCGGTGGTTGGTAAGATAATGGAAAAGGTCCTGAGGGATAGGATTTATGACCATTTGGAAAGGGGCAACTTAATCAGGGATAGTCAACACGGATTCGTGAAGGGTAAGTCTTGCCTAACAAATTTGATTGAATTCTTTGAGGAGGTAACTAAGTGTGTAGATGAAGGTAGAGCAGTTGATGTCGTATACATGGATTTTAGTAAGGCGTTTGATAAGGTTCCCCATGGTCGTCTCATGAAGAAAGTAAGGAGTTGTGGGATAGAGGGAAATTTGGCCGATTGGATAAGTAACTGGCTATCTCATAGAAGGCAGAGGGTGGTGGTGGATGGAACATTTTCGGACTGGAGACCAGTTACCAGCGGTGTGCCACAGGGGTCGGTGCTGGGTCCTCTGCTGTTTGTGATTTTTATCAATGACTTGGAGGAGGGGACTGAAGGGTGGATCAGTAAATTTGCTGATGACACCAAGATTGGTGGAGCAGTGGATGAGGTGGAGGGCAGTTGTAGGCTGCAAAGAGACATTGATAGGATGCAGAGCTGGGCCGAAAAATGGCAGATGGAATTTAACCCTGATAAGTGCGAGGTGATTCATTTTGGTAGGGCAAATTTGAATAAGGATTACAGGGTCAACGGCAGGGTTCTGAGGAACGTGGAGGAGCAGAGGGATCTGGGGGTTCATATCCACAGATCTCTGAAGGTTGCCACTCAAGTGGATAGAGCAGTAAAGAAGGCCTATGGTGTGTTGCCATTTATTAACAGAGGGTTTGAGTTTAAGAACCGTGAGGTTATGCTGCAACTGTACAGGACCTTGGTGAGACCACATTTGGAATATTGTGTGCAGTTCTGGTCACCTCACTATAGGAAGGACGTGGAAGCATTGGAAAGAGTGCAAAGGAGATTTACCAGGATGCTGCCTGGTTTGGGGGGGAGGTCTTATGAGGAAAGATTGAGGGAGTTGGGGCTTTTCTCTTTAGAGCGGAGGAGGATGAGAGGCGACTTAATAGAGGTTTATAAGATGATGAGGGGGATAGATAGAGTGGATGTTCAGAGACTATTTCCTCGGGTAGAGGCAGCTGTTACAAGGGGGCATAACTATAAGGTGCATGGGGGGAGATATAGAAGGGATGTCCGAGGTAGATTCTTTACTCAGAGAGTGGTTGGGGTGTGGAATGGACTGCCTGCTGTGATAGTGGAGTCGGACACTTTAGGAACTTTCAAGCGGTTATTGGATAAGCACATGGAGCACACCAGAGTGATAGGGAGTGTGATAGCTTGATCTTGGTCTCGGACAATGCTCGGCACAACATCGAGGGCCGAAGGGCCTGTACTGTGCTGTACTGTTCTATGTTCTATGTTCTATGTTCTAAAGCCCATGGGATTAAAGCGACAGTGGCAGCATGGATACAAAATTGGCTAAGGGACAGAAAGCAGAGAGTAGTGGCAAACGTTTGTTCTTCAGACTGGAGGGAAGTTTACAGTGGTGTCCCCCAGGGGTCGGTACTAGGATCACTGCTCTTTTTGACATATATTAATGACCTGGACTTGGGTATACAGGGCATAATTTCAAAATTTACAGATGACACAAAACTTAGAAATGTAGTAAACTATCTCTGTAACCTGCTCCAGCCCTACAACCCTCCGAGATCTCTGCGCTCCTCCAATTCTGGCCTCTTGCGCATCCTTGATTTTAATCGCTCCACCATTGGTGGTTGTGCCTTCAGCTGCCTAGGCCCTCAGCTCTGGAATTTCCTCCCTAAACCGCTCCACCTCGCTAACTCTCTCTCCTCCTTTAAATGTTTTGTCTTAAAATACTCCTGTGCAGCGCCTTAGGATGTTTTACTACGTTAAAGGCACTATATAAATACAAGTTGTTGTTGTTGTTGTTAAGATGGTGCTTAAAACCTACCTCTTTGACCAAGCTTTTGGTCACCTGTCCTAATAACTCCTTATGTAGCCCCCCAAAAAATACAGCATCGGCAAAATCTCGTCTCAGCAGTCAGAAGAAAGTTTTCAGAGTCAGAACATAACAACAGGTGTAGGCCATTCAGCCCCTCGAGCCTCTTACGTCATTCAATGAGATCATGGCTGATCTGTACCCTAACTCCATTTACCCAATCAGACAATAATTGACACACATACTTTGTTTGTGGTACATTGCACTTACACAAAGTTCCTTCACAACTGTAACAATTTTATTACGGTTGCTGTGAAGGCTGCGCTCACTCTGCTTGTACACCTGGTCGCCAAAGGATGCAAAATGCTGCCGAGCTCAGCTATTTTTAATCAGAAAATATCAACTATTTAGCCTCGCCAGGAAATGCACAAAAGAGGCAGCTGTGCTCATTGGTTGCACAGGAAAGTACTATTTGTATTAAACTTCTTCAGCCAGAGCGTGGTGAGAATGTGAAACCTGCTGCCACAGGAAGTAGTTGAGGCGAATAGCATGGATGCATTTAAGGGGAAGCTAGACAAACACATGGGAGAAAGGAATAGAAGGACACACTGATAGGGTGAGATGAAGAGAGATGGGAGGATGCTCTTGTGGAGCATAAACACTGCACGGACCAGTTGGGCCGAATGGCCTGTTTCTGTGCTGTACAATCTATGTAATTCTATGTAATTACCCGCCTTGGCTCCATATCCCTTAACCAGAATCCTGATCTCTACCCACTGACCAGGGATAGAGAGAGGGAGCATCAACCAGGGTTCCGGCTCCTGATCAATAACCAGAGATTCTGTGATAGAGAGAAGGAACATCAGCCAGGGTTCCTATCCTTATACGTACCCACTGACCTGGGATAAGAGAGCAGGCACATCAGCAAGGGTTCCTGCTCCTGATCAATAATCAGTGACAATGGGATAGAGAGCGGGAACATCACTCAGGGATCCTGCTCCTGTGAGCTCTGCTGGAAATTGTCAGTGGATGTCAGGTGAGAACAGGATCTTAATTAATTCTGTTATCTATTAGATACAGATGGAATTGATTTGGGAGTTTTAAGGATGGGAGAGATGGGTCAGGTGAAGCGCTCTTCGATGAGCTGCTCTCTGAAAGCTCTGGCATCTAGGGGCTCTGGTGGGCGAGGCTGCTCCTGCTCTTCCTCCTCTTCACGCTCCTCTTCCTCCTCCCTCTGCACTTCTTACATACCAACATAAGAAATAGGAGCAGAAGTAGGCCATTCGGTCCTTCGAGCATGCTCCACCATTCAGTAAGATCATAGCTGATCTTCTACCCCACCCTATCCCCATAACCCTTGATTCACTTAATATCCAAAACTCTATTGATCTCTGTCTTGAATATACTCAATGACTGAGCATCCATAGCCCTCTGGGTTAGAGAATTCCAAAGATTCACAACCCTCTGAGTGAAGAAATTTCACCTCATCTCAGTCCTAAATGTTCAAACCCTTTATTCTGAGAGTGTGACCCCTAGTTCTAGGCTCTCCAGCCAGGGGAAACATCCTTCCACCATCTACCCTGTCAAGCCCTGTAAGAATTTTATATGTTTCAATGAGATCACCTCTCATTCTTCTAAATTCTAGGGAATGTAGGCCTAGTCTCCTCAATCTCTCCTCCTAGGACAAACCCCCTATCCCAGGAATCAGTCTGGTGAACCTTCTTGCTGCCCAGGTGGTGGGACAGACTCATACCTCATGATGGCAAAGTTACAGAGCATACAGCAGTTGACCACAAATATGGATACCCGCTCAGGGCTATACTGCAAAACTTCTCCTGAACGGTCCAGGCAGCAGAAACTTTACTGGAGCTCACCAATTATTTGCTTGTTGATGTTTCTGGTGGCGGCATGGCCAATGTTGTACGCCAGATTTGTAGCTGTGCCCTGGTTCCTCACAGGAGTCATGAGCCAAGTCTGCAGGGGACAACATGTGTCGCCCAGTAACCTGTAACCTGAGAGCCTGGCAGGAATAAAGGCGGCACAGAGGATTGGCACAGGATGAATGAGTCATGACTGCTGCCAGGAAACTCGGCACAGACATGCATGATGCGTTCGCTGCCTGTGGTCACAAGCCAGCTGGACGTTGAGGAAGTGGAATCATTTTCGATTGATAAAGATGCCAGTCTGGTTATGGGGGGCACGCAAGGCTATGTGGGTGCAGTCTATGGCACCTTGGACCGTGGGGAAGCCTGCAATGTGGGCAAAGCCTCGTGTTCTATCATCCTGCTTTGCTCTGTCCATGGGGAAAATAATGTAGGTGTTCTTCCTGATGTAGAGAAAGCAAACTGTAAATCGGGAGATGTCACTGCTGTCACCAGCTGCAGCAAGGAAGGAACCTTGGCTTAAAAGTTAAGGGCCACGGTGACTTTGACAGCCACAGACCGTGCTGGCCAGGCCCTGGCACGAGGCTCAAGGTGTGTCTGCAGGAGGTGATGTAGCTCGGTGACAGCCTCCTTTGTGACGTGAAGGTGCTTCAGCCATTGCTCCGCCAAGAGGTTGAGGTAGGAGAAGTGCCCCTTGAATAAACTCCTGCACAGTGCCGTTCACCTCCTGCTCTCTGCTGTCCTCCTGGCTGCTCCCCTTTGCCCACCAGCCCTACCAGACCACCCATGGCAGCAGTACAACTGTTGTGAAGGAAGCCACAGCACCTGCAAAACCTCTTCTCACCAGTCAGAATTAAGTGTATCAACACTTTAAATAGCATTGCTGAAGGGTCCTTCCTGCCTGTTAGCGCCACAAGTTGTTGGGTGAGTTTATTATGCGGCTATTCAGGCACTGGGGCAGCCCAATCTCAGAAAGGGGTCCTACTGTGTCAGCTGTGGCTCAGTTGGTAGCACACTCACCTCTGAGTCAGAAGTTTGTGGGTTCAAGTCCCACTCCAAGGACTTGAGCACACAAAGCTAGGCTGACACTCCAGTGCAGTGCTGAGTGAGTGCTGCACTGTCGGAGGTGCCGTCTTTCAGATGAGACATTAAACCGAGGCCCTGTCTGCTTTTTCAGGTGGACGTAAAAGATCCCATGGAGCTATTTTGAAAAAGAGCAGGGGAGTTATCCCCGGTGTCCTGGCCAATATTTATCCCGCAACCAACATATCCCTCAACCAGACTATCTGGTCATTATCACATTGCTGTTTGTGGGAGCTTGCTGTGCACAAATTGACTGCCGAGTTTCCCACATTACAACAGTGACTCCACTTCAAAAATACTTCATTGGCTGTGAAGCACTTTGAGACGTCCAATGGTCGTGAAAGGCGCTATATAAATGCAAGTCTTTCATCCTTTCTACAACAAGCGTAGGACCCTTATCTAATTATTTGAATTAGTGAACCAGTGATGCTGAAGGAACGGTGACGTAAATCCAAGTCAGAATAGAATATAAAGTAAATTAGAATAAATTGAGAAAGTAAATATATAACACAAAAAATAATTCCTGGGGTGGCAGGACTGTCGTATGAGGAGAGATTGGGTCAACTTGGCCTGTATACACTAGAGTTTAGAAGAATGAGAGGAGATCTCATTGAAACGTATAAAATTCTGACAGGGTTAGACAGACTGGATGCAGGGAGGATGTTTCCCCTGGCTGGGGGGTCGAGAACAAGGGGTCACAGTCTCAGGATACGGGGTAGGACAGTTAGGACTGAGATGAGGAGAAATTTCTTCACTCAGAGGATGGTGAACCTGTGGAATTCTCTACCACAGAAGGCTGTGGAGGCCAAGTCACTGAATATATTTAAGATGGAGATAGATAGATTTCTAGACACAAAAGGCATCAAGGGGTATGGGGAAAGAGCGGGAATATGGTATTGAGATAGAGGATCAGCCATGATCATATTGAATGGCAGAACAGGCTCGAAGGGCCGAATGGCCGACTCCTGCTCCTATTTTTCTATGTTCTAATATTTTTTAAATGGCACATAAGTTAAAAAAAGTGGATGAATTTAATAAAACTTAATTCCAGTTGCTGTTAAAGTGAATGAGGGGACACCATTGTTGGTAAGGGAGCGTGAACGGCCTTCACTTCCTTATCCATGAGCCATGATGTGGAGATGCCGGTGTTGGACTGGGGTGGACAAAAGTGAGAAGTCGCACAACACCAGGTTATAGTCCAACAGCTTTATTTGAAATCACAAGCTTTCAGAGCGCTGCTCCTTCGCTTTATCCATGAGCAACATTGTGGGACATCACCGCTTAATTAATGATCAAAAATGAGAAGTCGCACAACACCAGGTTATAGTCCAATTAATGATCAATAGCAAAGAAGGAACTGGAGAGAGGAGAGGGTGCGAATGCATCCGTGACTGTGAGCTACTCAAAGGCATCTCGGTCTAACAGTTCAATAATCTATCTAGGAGGGTTCCCCTGAAAGCGGGTGGGCGGAGAATGAACCTTTCCTGCAGGCACAGCAATAGTGGAGCAAGCCCCTCTTCAACAACAACAGCAACTTGTATTTATATATTCCAGATATAAATTCCATTTATCTTCAATCTCTGTGTTCCAAAATGTTATATTTGGCCCCCAGATAAGGGACGTAACTAATTTCTTAAGAATGTTATGTTGATCTTATTCAAAAGCCGAGAAATGGTCATGTAAACTCCCTCAGGCTATGATCTCTCTGGCCCCCATTCTTAAGATCTTCTTTTGTGAGCCCATTGTGAAGCCAGATTCAATTCTCTGACTGTTTATTTCTGCTCAGACAACTTGCCTATTGTGTCCTGGGCAGGCGTCGGGGGGAGGGGTCAAGGTGTTGTCTTTGTACCTCAGACCTGTCTGTGTCAGCAGGAGGCTGGAAGCTGCGATGCTTATTCAAATCCAAACAGGGTTGTCAGTTGATGAAACAGCAGCATTTTCGGTTCGACCGGGAGGAGTGTGGAGGCCCAAGAAACCAGGACGTAACGATGAAAAGACCAAATAAAAAGGACAACAGCTGGGTGAGACAAAAGGCTCGAAGAGAAAAGGCTGTGACACACGCTCAGGTAAGCAGGTTAGTTTGTAGTTCAAGTTCAATTTTTTGTCACAGCCGTTTTCACAGTACGGACTGTTTTCACTTTTCTAGTAGCTAGGATAAACCTGTTGCCTTCCGAGAGGGTCCTCCATTTGAATGGTGGCTTCCGAATGCCCTCCTTCCCCACTTACCTGCTGCATAGGGATTGATTGAAGTTTGCACAGATGATGAAAAGAAAGGAGAGAGACATCCATGCAGACGGGCAGCTTCTGCGCTGTGCAAAGATGTGGTTTCGCTGCAAAGTTTAGCTTTGCCTCCAACTGTGGGTTGGGGCTGCAAAAAAATCCCTCAAATTTTTGGAGAAAATAATCTCCTGAGAAAGGAAGAAAAAAAGTTTGAACAGAAACGCCACCTCCAGCAATTGCCCAGACAACAATGGTGTGAGAAGTTTAAGATAACAGTTTGTCGAACGAGAGAATGAACTGCAGGCATTCACATCTCTGTTCCGTTTTGTGATCACAATCATGCACTGGCTCTGCTGTATTGGATGTAGTGTATTTTGGAGATAAAGTAAGAACTCGGCTTTCCGATTGTGCAGCCGGCATTATCCTATTTGTTTCAAAAGCTTACAATCGGCGTCAGGACCCCCGATTTGCACATGTAAGCGGCCAAATTGCTTTTGGCATGGTTGGGGCGGAAGGCTAATGGTCCCGTTTCACTTTAACTGCCCCCCTCCTCCTCCTCCTCCTCCCCCACGTTCAGTTTCCATCGGGCGTCGGGAGTTAAATTTCCCCCAATGAAGACAGATTACAAATGAGTTTAAATGAGTTTCCGTCCAGTCTCGCTCTTTCAGATCATAAATCTTGTTAATGGTTCCCCGAATTAGAACTCTTTTTTAGATTGTTTGGTTGGTTTGCCTTGTGGGGAAGGGGGAATTTTCCTCATTTTTAACAGTTCAGATTCTGCTGGGACTCTGAATCCATCGAGGCAATCATTCCTGTTTCTGCTCACAGCTGGGCTGACTCCAATCCCACATGGGATTCTCCTGGCCTGCTGCTCCATGTCCGCTGCCTTGATGGCACAGTGGCAGGTCTCTTGATGTCAGGACATTCCCAGAGCACTTTAATCAGTGAAGTGCAGTCACTGTTGTAATGTAGGAAAAGCGGCAGCCAACTTGCGCACAGCAAGCTCCCACAAACAGCAATGCGATAATGACAAATAATCTGTTGATTGAGGAATAAATATTGGCCAGGAAACCAGGGAGAACTCCGCTGCTCTTCCTCGAATAGTGCCATGGGATCTTTTACATCCACCTCGGTTAACATCCCATCCAACAGAAGTGTCAGCCTGGATTATGTGCTCAAGTCTTTGGAGTCGGACTTGAACCCATGACCTTCTAATTCATGATGCGGAGATGCCGGTGTTGGACTGGGGTGGACAAAATTGAGAGGTCGCACAACACCAGGTTATAGTCCAACAGTTTTATTTGAAATCACAAGCTTTCGGAACTATCGCTCCTTCCTCACCTGAGGAAGGAGCGATAGTTCCGAAAGCTTGTGATTTCAAATAAAACTGTTGGACTATAACCTGGTGTTGTGCGACCTCTCAATTTTCTTCTAATTCAGCCAGGGAAAACCTGTAGCTGAAACACTAGTTTGGAGCTATACATATATATGTCAAATTAATTTTCGTCAGTTTAAAGGACTGTCTCTTTAAATCTCTGGGCAGGCTTTGCCCTGGGTAGCTTCACACCCTTTTCACAGACAATCTGCAAACAGCTTTTGGGTGGGGGAGGTGTGTTGTTATGCGGGGTTGGAGACTCTTTGTCAGAATATAGTGCTAGCAGACCCCACCATTCACTGCCAGCATTTTCTGTTTTAATTTCAGACCTGATCTGCAAGCTGCCTTTGTTTTCAATGTCTCATCTTCTCACCTCTTTCTTGGGTGTGCCTTACCTTTTCACGCATTCTTTGTTTTGCTAATGCCTTTAATTTCTTTAATGCTTCTTTGCATTTCCTAACTTAAGGACCATCTCACTCGTTGACACACAATTTAACAGCACAGAAATAAGCTGGAGTAATTCCGTTTTGGACACAATCGGAAAATTGTGGCCAAATTCCACTGGTGAGGTTTAGCTAAAATGAATTTGCTTAATCACAAATGTAAAATCTTCCATGAACCAGTGCAATCGGGCAGAGTAATAGAAAGTAATCATCTACACACACAAGGCATCAAGGGGTATGGGGAGAGAGCGGGAATATGGTATTGAGATAGAGGATCAGCCATGATCATATTGAATGGTGGAGCAGGCTCGAAGGGCCGAATGGCCTATTCCTGCTCCTATTTTTCTATGTTTCTATTTCATTTTTATTTTCTTTCCAATACAAAGTATTCCTTGTTGCATTTAGAAGTGGGAACCTGTCGCACCTATATTTATACAGCTAAAAATGTGTTTATCAGAAAAATAAGCATTATTAATAAGGGTGTCCCGTCCTCCCTGAGTAACCTGATTTAAAATCACTGAAAAATATTTTTAATAAACTGTACTGCACAATTTAATAGTTTCACTGGTGTACACTAGGTTTCTTCGTACATTAAATATTTTATGATATGATAAAAACTTTTCAAACGTGCTTATGTCCACTCCACGCATCAACCTGGTATTGCAGTGCTTCCAGGAATGGTGCAGCTTCCCCTCTTTGGGGTGGAAAGTTGTAAAAGTCAAAAGTAAAAAAAAAATTTACACCAGTTTCACCGTGCTTTCTTTTTTTTCCTAGGTTGCTGCTGGCTGTACCTCCGCTTCTCGCGCCGTTTCGCCACTGCCACTACCTTCATGCTCGGCAAGGTAAGCCGCCGCCTTTGTGGTTATCTTTCCATATTTGCATGTGGGGACTTGTCCTATATTTCAGTGCGGGGCCTCACCACCTTTCCTGCTCTGCAGCTAACCTGGACGATGCCCCCTGTTGGATTTCTGAGCCACTGCAGGCACCAACCCCACCTGTTGGAAAAGGGTGAGGGGGGTGGGGAAGGAGGGACTGCAACCTGTGCCCAGCCCCGCCCCGCCGGCAGTCCAGTTTACCTGCGCCTGCCAGACTGCTTGTCCTCTGTGCTGTACTCTCCTCCCCGCCCCAGCACAACAGCTGACCTATTCCAAGGCACCAGCTGCAGCCAACACAAGATAATTACATGGCTGCAGACGCACTCATTCTGCGCCCCATAAGGATTCTGGGTGCCCGTTGGTTACCCGCTCAAAAATGAAAATTACGTCATACCATTACCTCAGCCAAAGTGAAGAGGTGCGTTGCGCAGATGGTTTTTCATCTTGGTTGTAAGATCTGGCAAAAAATGCTCTCTTGCTCAAATTCTGCTGTCGAATCTTCACAGCAAAGCTCGATCACCCACGACCAGATTGAGGTAGAAGATGGAGGCTGAGGCAGACTAGTGCAGGAAGGGGAGTTTGCTGGTTATTGCTTGGCTGTGTTTTGTTTGTTTTCCTAAATTGCTGCTTGCTGTAACTGCTTTTGCCGCCACCTTCTCATTGAAGCATACAAAATTATTACAGGGCTTGATAGGGTAGATGCTGGGAGAATGTTTCCCTTGGCTGGGGAGTCTAGAACCAGGGGCCACAGCCTCAGGATAAAGGGTAGGCCATTCAGGACTGAGATGAGAAGAAATTTCTTCACACAGAGGGTGGTGAATCTTTGGAATTCTCTACCCTAGAGGGCTGTGGAGGCTCAGTCATTGGGTATATTCAAAACAAGTCAATAGATTTCTGACTAGTAAGGGCATCAAGGGATATGGCAATATGGCTGGTGAATGGAATTGAGGCAGAAGATCAGCCATGATCTCATTGAATGGCGGAGCAGGCTCGAAGGGCCGAATGGCTTACTCCTGCTCCTATTTCTTATGTTCTTATGTTCACGCTTTCTGCTTGGCTGGGTAAGTAGCCACATTGATGGGTTTTTTCTCTGCATCTGCATGTCTATTGTGTTTTTCTTTCTGTATTTGCATGTGGGGACTTGTCCAAAATTTCAGGGGGGCCTCGCCTAGTTTCCAGCTCTGCAGCTGGGCTTGATGATGCCCCCTGTTGAATTTCTGAGCCACTGCAGGCACCAACCCCACCACAGGCAGACGCACCTTGTTGGGAAAGAGGGGGACTGCAAGCCCCGCCCCGTGCTTGCCAGATTGCCTTTCCTCTGTGCTGTACTCTACTTCCCTGCTCTAGCACGGCGGCTGACCTATTCCCGGGCACCGGCCTCAGCCAAGCCAAGACATTTACCTGGCTGCAGGTGCGCTCGTTCTGCGCCCCATCGGGATCCTGCGCGGTGCCCGTTGGTTAACCGCTCGCAAATGCAAATGCTTTCATGGTGTGATCTCGGCCAAAGGGAAGGGGAGCGATGTGCGCACAGCTTTTTGTCTCGGTTGCAAGTCCTGGCAAAAAATGCTCTCTTGCTGAAAGACCGCTGTCGCATCTGCGCTCGGTCAGCCACGGCCAGATTGACAGCCAAGACGGAGACCGAGGAAATCTTGCGCAGGAGCGGGATTTTTACTTCTTGATCTTTTGGCTAAGATCAAGTGTGAGTGCTTGTTCTTGTGCTAATTGACCTTGAGTTGCGACACTTGTTTGGGTGGATCTTCATGCTGGCTTTAGTCTAACGCCCTTTGAAAAGCAAACTCTCTCTGCTATTGGTGGATCTTCATGCTGGTCTTGGCCCAGCTCCAATCAGAGAAAGGGAAACGAATATATGATATAAAAGCAAGATACTGCGGATGCTGGAAATCTGAAATAAAAACAGAAAATGCTGGAAATACTCCGGTCAGGCAGCACCTGTAGAGACAGAAATAGAGTTAACGTTTCAAGTCGATGACCCTTCGTCAGAACTGGAAAAAGTTAGAGATGTAACAGATTTTTAAGCAAGTATTGGGGCAGGGAAAGTGGGGAGGGGCGGAAAGAACAAAAGGGAAGGTCTGTGATAGGATTGAAGGCAGGAGTGATTAAATGACAAAAGGGATGATCATAGAAATTTACAGCACAAAATGAGGCCATTCGGCCCATCTTGTCCGCGCCGGCCAGCAAAGAGCTATCCAGCCGAATCCCACTTTCTAGCTCTTGGTCCGTAGTCCTGTAGGTTACGTCACTTCAAGTGCATATCCAAGTACTTTTTAAATGCGATGAGGGTTTCTGCCTCTACCATCCTTTCAGGCAGAGTTCCAGACCCCCACCACCCTCTGGGTGAAAAACTTTCTCCTCAAATCCCCTCTAAACCTCCAACCAATTACTTTAAATCTATGCCCCCTGGTTATTGACCCTTCTGCTAAAGGAAATAGGTCCTTCCTATCCACTCTATCTAGGCCCCTCATAATTTTATACATCTGTTCGGTCTCCCCTCAGCCTCCTCCGTTCCAAAGAAAACAACTCCAGTCCATCCAATCTTTCCTCATAGCTAAAATTCTCCAGCCAAGGCAGCATCCTCGTAAATCTCCTCTGCACCCCCTCCAGTGCAATCACATCCTTCCTGTAATGTGGTGACCAGAACTGCACGCAGTATTCTAGCTGTGGTCTAACTAGTGTTTTATACAGTTCAAACATAACCTCCCTGCTCTTATATTCTATGCCTCGGCTAATAAAGGCAAGTATCCCGTATACCTTCTTAACCACCTTATCTACCTGTCCTGCTACTTTCAGGGATCTGTGGACATGCACTCCAAGGTCCCTCTGATCTTCTGCACTTCTCAGTGTCCTACCATTTATAGTGTATTCCCTTGCCTTGTTAGCCCTCCCCAAATGCATTACCTCACACTTCTCCAGATTGAATTCCATTTGCCACTGTTCTGCCCACCTGACCAGTCCATTGATATCATCCTGCAGTCTGCAGCTTTCTTCATCATTATCAACCACACCGCCAATTTTTGTAACATAGAGTCATAACGGCATAGAAGGAGGCCATTCGGCCCATCGAGTCCATGCCAGCTCTCTGTAGAGCAATCCAGTCAGTCCCATTCCCTCGCTCTGTCCCCATAGCCCTGCAAGTTTATTTCCCTCAAGTGCCTATCCAGTCTCCCCTTGAAAACATTGAGTGTCTCCGCTTCCACCACTTCCGTCGGCAGCGAATTCCAGGTCATCACCACTCGCTGCGTTAAAAAGTTTTTCCTCACATTCCCACTGTATCTCTTGCCCAAAACCTTAAATCTGTGTCCCCTAGTCCTTGTACCATCAACTAGTGGGAATAGCCTTTCCCTGTCTAGCCTATCCAAACCCATCATAATCTTGTACACCTCTATCAAATCACCCCGCAACCTCCTTTGCTCTAATGAAAATAAATCCAGCTTCTCCAACCTGTCCTTGTAGCTAAGATCCCCCATACCCAGAACCATTCTGTTAAATCTCCTCTGCACCCTCTCAAGGGCCTTCACATCCTTCCTAAAATGTGGTGACCAGAACTGGCCTAACCAGCACTTTATAAAGGATCAGCATAACTTCTCTACTTTTGTACTCAATACCTCTATTTATGAAGCCCAAGAACGAATATGGTTTTTAACCACTCTCTCAATATGTCCTGGCACCTTCAGGGACATTAACTCCCAGGTCCCTCTGTCCCTGCACACTCTTTAAAACTGTGCCATTAAGTGTATATTGCCTCTCCCTGTTCCTTCAGCCAAAATGCATCACCTCACACTTCTCTGTATTAAATTCCATCTGCCACGTGTCTGCCCATTCTGCTAGCCTTTCTATGTCCTGTTGCAGTCGATTGGTATCATCATCACTGTTTGCTACACCCCCAAGTTTGGTGTCATTGGCAAATTTAGAAATTCTACTCTGTATTCCAATATCCAGGTCATTTATATATATCAAAAAAAGCAGTGGCCCCAGCACTGACCCTTAGGGAACACCACTGTTTACCATCCTCCAGTCTGAAAAACAGCCATTTACCACAACTCGCCTTAAGCCAATTCCTTATCCAAGCTGCCACTGACCCACCTATTCCATGAGCCTCAATTTTGTTAACCAGCCTTCTATGTGGTACTTTGTCAAAAGCCTTCCTAAAATCCATGTAGACAACATCCATTGCATTCCCTTCATCAATCCTCCCTGTTACTTCATCAAAAATTCAATTAGATTAGTCAAACCCGATCTGCCTTTTACAAATCCGTGTTGGCTCTCCTTAATTAGCTTGAACTTCTCCAAGTGCCCGTCAATTTTTTCCTTGATTATTGTTTCTAAAACTTTACCCACCACTGATGTTAAACTGACTGGCCTGTAGTTACTAGGATTAAGAAATAGGACCAGGAGTAGGCCATTTGACCCCTCCAGCCTGCTCCGCCATTTAATGAGATCATGTCTGATCTGATCTTGGTGTAGAGATTCACATATCTCTGGTAAACAGGATCGAGTGCAAACCAATATGGTGTGTACATTGTGTTTAATCAGAGTTTAGGACAGAATATAACACACAAGTAATACAGCAAAAACATGCGACTGTGACAAGCAGCTGGTACCGGACCCGATCGGACAGACGGCTGGCATGCGTGAACATTTCTCTGGCTTCTGGCCTCTCTCTCTCTCTCTCTCTCTCTAGGGCCTTCAATGGTGAGCATGGGATCACTCTCAAAAGAGCGTTCGACCAGCCCACCTTCTCTTTGCAACTTCTGTTCAGCTCTCCCTTCCACCGTCTGTGGGCAAGCCCTTGGGGTGTCACTTTTTATTCTCTTTTTAGGGGTGGGCCTGAGGCCAAGTTATTGACAAGACCATTTAACCTATAGAGGTTTCTCTAAAACTTCATCAACCAATGGCAGCTGAAGTTCTTTGTCTTGGTTCTTGGATGAAAGCCCTCCCCATAGAGGGTCTCATTACTTCATCCAATTTATCTTCCTTGTTTTTACATTTTGAAGGTTCCTCCATTGGAATCCATCTTATCTCTCTTGATTCTATCCTCCTTAACCCAGCAAGTACAAGGCCTGGCCCTGTCCCTCTTAATCATGGCCCCAGCCAGAGCTGTTGCACATTAACCAGTCGCTATCTCACCTTCATCTAGCAAATGGCCCATTCTAAGATGGATACCTTAACCTCCTCAAATTCCTTTCATTCTATGTCTTTTCCTAATTAACTTTTAATTATCTTCACAAGCAGTTCTGCTGAATAAACTCCAAATTCTATCTGTGGAGATTATAATATGGTTATTAGTAATAATGGAAGAAACATTGGTTGGGCCTTCACTGGCCAAATTAAAGATACATTAACAAAGTCAAAACCCTAACTTACAAACAACAGATAACTAGCCTGGCAGGGCCATCCTATGTGCCCCCGTGTGGAATGTTTATGGTTCACCTAATCTAACTGATTAAAAAGACTGTCTCAAATTCTAATGCAAGCTTTCCAGGAAAACGAAACTTATCATTTAAACACAGTATTATTCATGTAGCCATATACATTTTTAGGCACCCCTAGTTTCTAACATTGGGTTCAGCTCCATTTCCCTGCCCGCTCCCCATTATCCATCACTCCCTTATTGTTCAAAAATCTGTCTATCTCCACCTTAAATATATTCAATGACCCAGGCTCCCCACAGCTCTCTGGGGCAGAGAATTCCACAGATTTACGACCCTCTGAGAGAAGAAATTCCTCCTCATCTCAGTTTTAAATGGGCGACCCCTTATTCCGAAACTATGCCCCCTAGTTCTAGATTCCCCCACGAGGGGAAACATCCTCTCTGCATCTACCTTGTCGAGCCTCCTCAGTATCTTATGTTTCAATAAGATCACCTCTCATTCTTCTAAACTCCAATGAGTATAGGCCCAACCTGCTCAACCGTTCTTCATAAGTCGACCCCTTTATCTCAGGAATCAACCTCGTGAACCTTCTCTGAACTGCCTCCAATGTAAGTATATCCCTCCTTAAATAAGGAGACCAAAACTACATGCAGTACTCCAGGTGTGGTCTCACCAATACCCTATACAGTTGCAGCAGGACTTCCCTGCTTTTATACTCCATCCCCCTTGCAATAAAGGCCAACATTCCATTTGCCTTCCTGATTACTTGCTGTACCTGCATGCTAACATTTTGTGTTTCATGAACAAGGACCCCCAGGTCCCTCTGCAGCATTTTGTAATCTCTCTCCATTTAAATAATAATTTGCTTTTTTATTTTTCTTACCAAAGTGGATAACCTCACACTTTCCCACATTATACTCCCATCTGCCAAATGTTTGCCCACTCATTTAGCCTGTCTATATCCCTTTGCAGATTCTTTGTGTCCTCTTCACAACTTGCTTTCCCACCTATCTTTGTATCATCAGCAAATTTGGCTACATTACACTCGATCCCTTCATCCAAGTCATTAACATAGATTGTAAATAGTTGCGGCCCCAGCACTGATCCCTGCGACACAACACTAGTTACCGTTTGCCAACCGGAAAATGACCCATTTATCCCAACTCTCTGTTTTCTGTTAGTTAGCCAATCCTCTATCCATGCTTAATATATTACCCCAACCCCGTGAGCTCTTATCTTGTGCAGTAACCTTTTATGTGGCACCTTATCAAATGCCTTCTGGAAATCCAAATACACTACATCCACTGGTTCCCCTTTATCCACCCTGCTCGTTACATCCTCACAGAACTCCAGCAAATTTGTCAAACATGATTTCCCTTTCATAAAACCATGCTGACTCTGCTTGACTGTATTATGATTTTCTAAATGTCCTGCTACTGCTTCCTTAATAATGGACTCCAGCATTTTCCCAATGACAGATGTTAGGCTAACTGGTCTATAGTTTCCTGCTTTCTGTCTCCCTCCCTTCTTAAATAGGGGCTTTACATTTGCGGTTTTCCAATCAGCTGGGACCTCTCCAGAATCCAGGGAATTTTGGTAGATTGCAACCAATGCATCCACTATCTCTGCAGCTACTTCTTTTAAGATCCTAGGATGCAGGCCATCAGGTCCAGGGGACTTGTCCACCTTTAGTCCCATTATTTTACCGAGTACTTTTTCTTTAATGACAGTGATTGTTTTAAGTTCCCCCCCCCTCCCTATAGCCCCTTGATTATGTATTATTGGGATGGTTTTAGTGTCTTCTACCATGAAGACTGATACAAAATATTTGTTCAAAGTCTCTGCCATTTCCCTGTTCCCCATTATTAATTCCCCAGTCTCATCTCTAAGGGACCAACGTTTACTTTAGCTACTCTCTTCCTTTTTATATACCTGGAGAAGCTCTTACTATCTGTTTTTATATTTCTTGCTAGTTTACTCTCATAATCCATCTTCTCTCTCTTTATTATTTTTTTAGTCGTCCTTTGCTGGTTTAAAAACATTTCCCAATCCTCTGGCCTCCCACTAATCTTGGCAACATTGTATGCCTTTGTTTTCAATTTGATACCATCTTTTACTTCCTTAGTTAGCCACGGATGGTGCTCCCTTCTCTTAAAGTCTTTCCTTCTCACTGGAATATATTTTTGTTGAGAGTTATGAAATATCTCCTTAAATGTCTGCCATTGCTTATCAACCGTCTTACCCTTTAATCTATTCTCCCAGTCCACTTTAGCCAACTCTGCCTTCATACCTTTGTAATTGCCTCTATTTAAGATCAGGACAATGGTTTGAGACTCAACTTTCTCACCCTCCAATTGAATTTGAAATTCAACCATGCTATGATCACTCTTTCCTAGAGGATCCTTTACTATGAGATCATTTATTAATCCTGTCTCATTACACAGTACCAGATCTAAGATAGCCTGCTCCCTGGTTCGTTCCACAATGTATTGTTTTAGGAAACCATCCCGGATACACTCTATGAACTCTTCCTCAAGGCTACCTTGGCCAACTTGATTTGTCCAATCAATATGAAGATTAAAATCGCCCATGATTATTGCTGTACCTTTCTTACAAGCCTCCATTATTTCTTGATTGATACGCTGTCCAACAGTGTAGATACTGTTAGGGGGCCTATAGACTACGCCCACCAGTGATTGTCCTTACACCCTTTCTTGAACAATGGTGTCACATTTGCCACTTTCCAAACCTCAGGCACCTCCCCTGCATCTAGGGTAGATTGGAAAATTATGGCAAGCGCTTCCGCTATCTCCTCCCCCAATTCCCTTAGCAACCTAGGATGCAAGCCAGCTGGACCAGGCAACTTATCCACTCTATAAGCATACCCAGCCTTTCTAGTACATCCTGTCTATCAATTTTCACCCCTTCCATTGCCATTTTCCACTTCTACTGATATTTTGTCAGCATCCACCTCCTTAGTAAACACCGATACTAAGTACTCATTGAGTATTCTAGCCTTGCCCTGCGCCTCTAAGCATATATCACCATCTTTGTCCCTAATAGGCCCCACCCCGACTCTTACTACCCGCTTACTGTTTACATGCTGGTAGAAGATTTTTGGGTTCCCTTTTATGTTAACCGCCACTCTACTCTCTCATTCTCTCTTTGCCAATATTATTTTCAACTTCACTTCCCCTCTCAACTTATTGTATTTGGTCTGGTTCTCCCTTGAAGAATTAACCTGACGTGCATTATACACCCTTATTTTTTGTTTCATCATCTTCCCTCTCTCCCTCGTCATCCAAGGAGCCCTTGCTTTGGTTCCCTTACCCTTCCCTCTTGTTAGAATGTACCTAGCCTGTACTTGGAACATCTCCTCCTTAAAGATCACCCATTGTTCCGTTACAGTTTTTCCTGTCAGTCTTTGGTTCCATTTTACCCTGGCTAGATCCTTTCGCATCCCATTGAAGTTAGCCATATTCCAGTTTAGAAGTTCCACTCAAGATTGTTCCTTGCACTGGAGAGGTACCATCAACGCTGCCTCCGCAAGATCCTGCAAATCCATTGGCAGGATAGGCTCACCAACTTCAATGTTCTCGCTCAGGCCAACATCCCCAGCATTGAAGCTTTGACCACGCTCGATCAGCTCAGATGGACGGGTCACATCGTCCGCATGCCCGATACGAGACTCCCAAAACAAGCGCTGTACTCGGAGCTCCGGCACGGCAAGAGAGCCCCAGGTGGGCAGAGGAAATGCTTCAAGGACACCCTCAAAGCCGCCTTGAAAAAGTGCAACATCCCCACTGACACCAGAGACTGTAGGTCCTGCATTAGACTCATCAGTCACCTGAGAACTCGTTTTTAATGTGGAAGCAAGTCATCCTCGGTTCCGAGGGACTGCCTAAGAAGAAGAAGAAGAAAATGAGAAGAAGTTCCTTGCTCCTCTCCATTGCTAATCTAAATCTTATGATACGATGATCACTCTTAACCAAGTGTTCTTCCACAGACACTTGGTCGACCTGGCCCACCTCATTCCCCAGCACCAGATCCAGCAATGCCTCCTTTCTAGTTGGGCCAAGAACATACTGGTCAAGGAAATTTTCCTGAACACATTTCAGAAATTCCTCCCCCTCCTTTCCCTTAACCCGAGCATTATCCCAATCGATGTTTGGGTAATTTAAGTCCCCCAATATCACCACTCTATAGCTCTTGCATATCTCTGCGATTTCCCTGCAGATTTGCTCCTCTACCTCCCTCTCACTATTTGGAGGCCTATAGAATACCCCCAATAGCGTGATCATACCCTTTTTGCTCCTCAACTCTAACCAAATGGATTCTGTCCTTGTCCCCTCAAGAACATCCTCCCTTTCCAACACTACAATGTCTTCCTTAATCAGCACTGCCACCCCACCTCCCTCTTTTCCTTCCCTATCTTTTCTGAACACCTTGTACCCTTGAATATTAAGTGCCCAGTCTCACGGCTTTTAAGCCACGTTTCCGTTATTGCCACAACATCATATTTTGCCACATGGCTAATTGTGTTTGTAGCTCACCAACCTTATTCACCACACTTTGTGTGTTTACGTACATGCATTCGAAACCCATTTTTTAATTTTTCGTAGTCTTTCTTAGTCTGCTCCTATCTAATATGATACTACTTCTGCTTCTAATGCTACTTTCTTCTCTAGTACTGTACTATCCAGCACACTCACTCTTTTATGCACCTTATTCCTCTTTTCTACTCCTATATGCTGGTGCCTATCCCCCTGCCAAGCTAGTTTAAACCCTCCCCAACAGCACTAGCAAACCTCCCCGAGAGAATATTGGTCCCGGCTCCGTTGAGGTGTAACCCGTCCAGCTTGTACAGGTCCCACCTTCCCCAGAAACGGTCCCAATGCCTCAGGAATCTAAAGCCCTCCCTCCTGCACCATCTCTCCAGCCACGCATTCATCTGTTCTATCCTCCTATTCCTGTACTCACTAGCATGTGGCACTGGGAGTAATCTGGAGATTACTACCTTTGAGGTCCTACTTTTTAATCTCTTTCCTAGCTCCCTATACTCTGCCTGCAGGACCTCATCCCTCTTTCTGCCTATGTCGTTGGTACCGATATGGACAACGGCCTCTGGCTGTTCACCCTCCCCCCTCAGAGTGTCCTGCAGCCGCTCAGTGACATCCTTGACCCTGGCACCAGGGAGGCAACATACCATCCTGGAGTCATGCCTGCAGCCGCAGAAACACCTGTCTGTTCCCCTGACGAATAAATCCCCCCGATCACTATTGCCCTTCCACTCTTCTTCCTCCCCCGCTGTGCAGCTGAGCCACCCGTGGTGTCGTGACTTTGGCTTTGGCTGCTCTCCCCAGAGGAACCATCACCCCCACCAGTTTGCAGAACTGTGAACCGGTTAGTGAACGAGATGCACTCTGGGGATTCCTGCCCTACCTGCCTGGTCCTCCTTCTCTGTCTGGTGGTCACCCATTCCCTCTCTGCCTGTACATTCTGAGGCTGCGGGGTGACCACCTCTAGAAACATGCTTTCCAAGTATTTCTCAGCCTCGTGGATGCACTGTAGTGACTCCAGCTGCCGCTCAAGCTCTGAAACCCGGAGCTCGAGTTGCTGCAGTTGGCGACACTTCCTGCACACGTGGTCATCCAGGCCGCAAGAAGCGTCCAGGACTTCCCACATGGCACAGGATGTGCAAATCACGGGACTGAGCTGCCCTGCCATGCCTCTATTTACCAGACTATGGAGGTAATTTAGCAGAAATAAACTTGAAACTTAACAAGAAACACTCAACAGCTACCCACCAACCAGCACCTTTCCACACCACTGTCTTCGAAGCGATCTTACTTTAAACCAAAACCAAGTTGCAGTATTTCCTGGTCCCCTCCCGCGTATTCAAAAGGTTCAAGGCCTGGCCCATTGTCTCGGCCTGCACTGAACCTAGTTATTCGGGGGCCATTGTCTAAGGTGGGCAATGTAACCCCTTAAGGTACATGAATATGTGGATATTCTTGTTCAGATTTTAGATTCGTGGTTTCGGCTGCAATGTTTGAATTAACCCTTTATTGCCGAGCCCTTTTTGCGGGCTCTGCAGTTTTGGGTTTTTATATTTCATAGTCCAATATTTTTACCATTGGGGGGGAGGAATCGATCCTACATCCCCTAGCATGATGGTAAAGGTAGAGTGAGGGATATGCCGGGTCATGAGTTTACAGATTGTGGTGGAATACAATTCTCCTGCTGCTGATGGCCCACCGCGCCTCATCGATGCCCAGTTTTGAGTTGCTCGATCTGTTCTGAATTTATCCCATTTAGCACGGTGGTAGTGCCACACAACATGATGGAGGGTGTCCTCAGTGTGAAGCCGGGACTTTGTTTCCACAATGACTGTGCGGTGGTCACTGCGACCAATACTGTCATGGACAGATGCATCTGCGACAGGTAGATTGGTGAGGACGAGGTCAAGTAGGTTTTTCCCTCGTGTTGGTTCTCTCACCATCTGTCGCAGGCCCAGACTGGCAGTTATGTCCTTCATGACTCAGCCAGCTCGGTCAGTAGTGGTGCTACCGAGCCACTCTTGGTGATGGACATTGAAGTTCCCCACCCAGAGTACATTCTGTGCCCTTGCTACTCTCAGTGCTTCTTCCAAGAGGTGTTCAACATGGAGGAGTACTGATTCATCAGCTGAGGGAGGGTGGTAGGTGGTAATCAGCAGGAGGTTTCCTTGCTCATGCTTGAACTGAAGCCATGAGCCTTCATGGGGTCGAAGAGTCAATGTTGAGGAATCCTAGGGCCACTCCTTCCCGACTGTATACCACTGTGCCGCCACCCCTGGTCGGCCTGTCCTGCCGGTATGACAGGACATACCCAGGGATGGTGATGGAGGAGTTTGGGACATTGGCTGAAAGGTATTATTCTGTGAGTATGATTATGTCAGACTGTTACTTGACTAGTCTGTGGGACAGCTCTCCCTATTTTGGCACAAGTCCCCAGATGTTCATGAGCAGGGTCGATTGGGCTGGGTGTGCCGTTGCCGTGTCCGTAACCAGTGCCGAGGTCGATCCTGCATGCCCATTGGTTAACAGCTCACAAATGCAAATGATTTAAATGTGTCAACTTAGCCAAAGGGAAGAGATGCAATGCGAGCATGACTTTTCATCCTGGTTGCAAGTCGTGGCAAAAAATGCTCCTTTGCTGAAAGTTTGCCATCACACCTGTGCTTGGTCAGCCATGGCCAGATTGATGGAGAAGAGAGAGGCCAAGGAAGACATGCGCATGACCAGGAATTTTAAAGTTGTTGTTTCTAGGCCTTTTGGCTAAGACACAGGTGTTACATCTGTTCTTATCAGTTTAATATCTGATCTGTCTTCTATTTGGAGACAAAGTATTAAATTGATTTTTGAGCAGTGAGTTGGAACAGGTATTATACCTGTATTCCATGCATTGACCTGGAGTTGCAGTGCTTCCAGGATAAGTGCAGCTTCCCCTCTGCAGGCTGGGAAGTTGCAAAATTAGAAAAAGTTTTTAAATCATTTTAGCCTTGCTTTCTTTTACTTTGAAGCTGGCTATTAGCTGGGTGGGGCCGTGGGCTGCTGCTAACACAACTTTGACGTGCAAATGCAGAGAGAAAAACAGCCCCAAAGGCGGCTGCTTACCCTGTCGCGCGGCGCCGCGCGACAGGGTAAGCAGCCGCCTTTGGGGCTGTTTTTCTCTCTGCATTTGCACGTCAAAGTTGTGTTTTTCTTTCTGTATTTGCATATGGGGACGTGTCCTAGATTTCCGGGCGGGGCCTCGCCACCTTTCCCGCTCTGCAGCCAACCTGGACCATGCCCCCGGTGGGATTTCTGAGCCACTGCGCCCCCTGTTGGGAAAGGGGGGGACTGCAAGCCCCGCAGGCACGCGCGCTCCTTTGGGATCCTGCGCGCCGCCCGCCCGCTGGTTAAGCGCTCCCAAATGCAAATGCTTTCATGGCGTCATCGCCGCCAAAGGGAAGGGGTGCGATACCTGCACGGCTTTTCGTCTCGCTTGCCAGTCCTGGCAAAAAATGCTCTCTTGCTCCAAGTCCGCCGTCACACCTGCGCTCGGTCAACCGCGGCCAGATTGACGGAGAAGACAGAGGCCGAGGAACACTTGCGCGTCAGCGGGAAGTTTACAGGCTATCGCTTCTCGGCCTTTTGGCTAAGATCAAGTGTAGTATCTGTTCTTATCAGTTTAATATCTGATACGTCCCCTATCTGGGGACCAAATATTAAATTGATTTTTGGAACAGGGAGATGGAACAGGGGCTTGCTCCGTCCACTCCACGCATCGACCTGGTATTGCAGTGCTTCCAGGAGCGGTGCAGCTTCCCCTCTTTGGGGTGGGAAGTCGCAAAAGTCAAAAAGTAGAAATAAAGTTTTTGCACCAGTTTCAGCCGTGCTTTCTTTTCTTTGCCGCCTAGGTTGCTGCTGGCTGTGAAACCCCCCCCCCCCCTCTTTTCAGCTTCTCGTGCCAGCCCCGCCTTCACACCTTCCTTTGGGGCTGTTTTTCTCTCTGCATTTGCACGTCAAAGTTGTGTTTTTCTTTCTGTATTTGCATATGGGGACGTGTCCTAGATTTCCGGGCGGGGCCTCGCCACCTTTCCCGCTCTGCAGCCAACCTGGACCATGCCCCCGGTGGGATTTCTGAGCCACTGCGCCCCCTGTTGGGAAAGGGGGGGACTGCAAGCCCCGCAGGCACGCGCGCTCCTTTGGGATCCGGAGCGCGCCGCCCGCCCGCTGGTTAAGCGCTCCCAAATGCAAATGCTTTCATGGCGTCATCGCCGCCAAAGGGAAGGGGTGCGATACCTGCACGGCTTTTCGTCTCGCTTGCCAGTCCTGGCAAAAAATGCTCTCTTGCTCCAAGTCCGCCGTCACACCTGCGCTCGGTCAACCGCGGCCAGATTGACGGAGAAGACAGAGGCCGAGGAACACTTGCGCGTCAGCGGGAAGTTTACAGGCTATCGCTTCTCGGCCTTTTGGCTAAGATCAAGTGTAGTATCTGTTCTTATCAGTTTAATATCTGATACGTCCCCTATCTGGGGACCAAATATTAAATTGATTTTTGGAACAGGGAGATGGAACAGGGGCTTGCTCCGTCCACTCCACGCATCGACCTGGTATTGCAGTGCTTCCAGGAGCGGTGCAGCTTCCCCTCTTTGGGGTGGGAAGTCGCAAAAGTCAAAAAGTAGAAATAAAGTTTTTGCACCAGTTTCAGCCGTGCTTTCTTTTCTTTGCCGCCTAGGTTGCTGCTGGCTGTGAAACCCCCCCCCCCTCCTCTTTTCAGCTTCTCGTGCCAGCCCCGCCTTCACACCTTCCTTTGGGGCTGTTTTTCTCTCTGCATTTGCACGTCAAAGTTGTGTTTTTCTTTCTGTATTTGCATATGGGGACGTGTCCTAGATTTCCGGGCGGGGCCTCGCCACCTTTCCCGCTCTGCAGCCAACCTGGACCATGCCCCCGGTGGGATTTCTGAGCCACTGCGCCCCCTGTTGGGAAAGGGGGGGACTGCAAGCCCCGCAGGCACGCGCGCTCCTTTGGGATCCGAGCGCGCCGCCCGCCCGCTGGTTAAGCGCTCCCAAATGCAAATGCTTTCATGGCGTCATCGCCGCCAAAGGGAAGGGGTGCGATACCTGCACGGCTTTTCGTCTCGCTTGCCAGTCCTGGCAAAAAATGCTCTCTTGCTCCAAGTCCGCCGTCACACCTGCGCTCGGTCAACCGCGGCCAGATTGACGGAGAAGACAGAGGCCGAGGAACACTTGCGCGTCAGCGGGAAGTTTACAGGCTATCGCTTCTCGGCCTTTTGGCTAAGATCAAGTGTAGTATCTGTTCTTATCAGTTTAATATCTGATACGTCCCCTATCTGGGGACCAAATATTAAATTGATTTTTGGAACAGGGAGATGGAACAGGGGCTTGCTCCGTCCACTCCACGCATCGACCTGGTATTGCAGTGCTTCCAGGAGCGGTGCAGCTTCCCCTCTTTGGGGTGGGAAGTCGCAAAAGTCAAAAAGTAGAAATAAAGTTTTTGCACCAGTTTCAGCCGTGCTTTCTTTTCTTTGCCGCCTAGGTTGCTGCTGGCTGTGAAACACCCCCCCCTCCTCTTTTCAGCTTCTCGTGCCAGCCCCGCCTTCACACCTTCCTTTGGGGCTGTTTTTCTCTCTGCATTTGCACGTCAAAGTTGTGTTTTTCTTTCTGTATTTGCATATGGGGACGTGTCCTAGATTTCCGGGCGGGGCCTCGCCACCTTTCCCGCTCTGCAGCCAACCTGGACCATGCCCCCGGTGGGATTTCTGAGCCACTGCGCCCCCTGTTGGGAAAGGGGGGGACTGCAAGCCCCGCAGGCACGCGCGCTCCTTTGGGATCCGGAGCGCGCCGCCCGCCCGCTGGTTAAGCGCTCCCAAATGCAAATGCTTTCATGGCGTCATCGCCGCCAAAGGGAAGGGGTGCGATACCTGCACGGCTTTTCGTCTCGCTTGCCAGTCCTGGCAAAAAATGCTCTCTTGCTCCAAGTCCGCCGTCACACCTGCGCTCGGTCAACCGCGGCCAGATTGACGGAGAAGACAGAGGCCGAGGAACACTTGCGCGTCAGCGGGAAGTTTACAGGCTATCGCTTCTCGGCCTTTTGGCTAAGATCAAGTGTAGTATCTGTTCTTATCAGTTTAATATCTGATACGTCCCCTATCTGGGGACCAAATATTAAATTGATTTTTGGAACAGGGAGATGGAACAGGGGCTTGCTCCGTCCACTCCACGCATCGACCTGGTATTGCAGTGCTTCCAGGAGCGGTGCAGCTTCCCCTCTTTGGGGTGGGAAGTCGCAAAAGTCAAAAAGTAGAAATAAAGTTTTTGCACCAGTTTCAGCCGTGCTTTCTTTTCTTTGCCGCCTAGGTTGCTGCTGGCTGTGAAACCCCCCCCCCCCCTCTTTTCAGCTTCTCGTGCCAGCCCCGCCTTCACACCTTCCTTTGGGGCTGTTTTTCTCTCTGCATTTGCACGTCAAAGTTGTGTTTTTCTTTCTGTATTTGCATATGGGGACGTGTCCTAGATTTCCGGGCGGGGCCTCGCCACCTTTCCCGCTCTGCAGCCAACCTGGACCATGCCCCCGGTGGGATTTCTGAGCCACTGCGCCCCCTGTTGGGAAAGGGGGGGACTGCAAGCCCCGCAGGCACGCGCGCTCCTTTGGGATCCGAGCGCGCCGCCCGCCCGCTGGTTAAGCGCTCCCAAATGCAAATGCTTTCATGGCGTCATCGCCGCCAAAGGGAAGGGGTGCGATACCTGCACGGCTTTTCGTCTCGCTTGCCAGTCCTGGCAAAAAATGCTCTCTTGCTCCAAGTCCGCCGTCACACCTGCGCTCGGTCAACCGCGGCCAGATTGACGGAGAAGACAGAGGCCGAGGAACACTTGCGCGTCAGCGGGAAGTTTACAGGCTATCGCTTCTCGGCCTTTTGGCTAAGATCAAGTGTAGTATCTGTTCTTATCAGTTTAATATCTGATACGTCCCCTATCTGGGGACCAAATATTAAATTGATTTTTGGAACAGGGAGATGGAACAGGGGCTTGCTCCGTCCACTCCACGCATCGACCTGGTATTGCAGTGCTTCCAGGAGCGGTGCAGCTTCCCCTCTTTGGGGTGGGAAGTCGCAAAAGTCAAAAAGTAGAAATAAAGTTTTTGCACCAGTTTCAGCCGTGCTTTCTTTTCTTTGCCGCCTAGGTTGCTGCTGGCTGTGAAACCCCCCCCCCCTCCTCTTTTCAGCTTCTCGTGCCAGCCCCGCCTTCACACCTTCCTTTGGGGCTGTTTTTCTCTCTGCATTTGCACGTCAAAGTTGTGTTTTTCTTTCTGTATTTGCATATGGGGACGTGTCCTAGATTTCCGGGCGGGGCCTCGCCACCTTTCCCGCTCTGCAGCCAACCTGGACCATGCCCCCGGTGGGATTTCTGAGCCACTGCGCCCCCTGTTGGGAAAGGGGGGGACTGCAAGCCCCGCAGGCACGCGCGCTCCTTTGGGATCCGGAGCGCGCCGCCCGCCCGCTGGTTAAGCGCTCCCAAATGCAAATGCTTTCATGGCGTCATCGCCGCCAAAGGGAAGGGGTGCGATACCTGCACGGCTTTTCGTCTCGCTTGCCAGTCCTGGCAAAAAATGCTCTCTTGCTCCAAGTCCGCCGTCACACCTGCGCTCGGTCAACCGCGGCCAGATTGACGGAGAAGACAGAGGCCGAGGAACACTTGCGCGTCAGCGGGAAGTTTACAGGCTATCGCTTCTCGGCCTTTTGGCTAAGATCAAGTGTAGTATCTGTTCTTATCAGTTTAATATCTGATACGTCCCCTATCTGGGGACCAAATATTAAATTGATTTTTGGAACAGGGAGATGGAACAGGGGCTTGCTCCGTCCACTCCACGCATCGACCTGGTATTGCAGTGCTTCCAGGAGCGGTGCAGCTTCCCCTCTTTGGGGTGGGAAGTCGCAAAAGTCAAAAAGTAGAAATAAAGTTTTTGCACCAGTTTCAGCCGTGCTTTCTTTTCTTTGCCGCCTAGGTTGCTGCTGGCTGTGAAACACCCCCCCCCTCCTCTTTTCAGCTTCTCGTGCCAGCCCCGCCTTCACACCTTCCTTTGGGGCTGTTTTTCTCTCTGCATTTGCACGTCAAAGTTGTGTTTTTCTTTCTGTATTTGCATATGGGGACGTGTCCTAGATTTCCGGGCGGGGCCTCGCCACCTTTCCCGCTCTGCAGCCAACCTGGACCATGCCCCCGGTGGGATTTCTGAGCCACTGCGCCCCCTGTTGGGAAAGGGGGGGACTGCAAGCCCCGCAGGCACGCGCGCTCCTTTGGGATCCGGAGCGCGCCGCCCGCCCGCTGGTTAAGCGCTCCCAAATGCAAATGCTTTCATGGCGTCATCGCCGCCAAAGGGAAGGGGTGCGATACCTGCACGGCTTTTCGTCTCGCTTGCCAGTCCTGGCAAAAAATGCTCTCTTGCTCCAAGTCCGCCGTCACACCTGCGCTCGGTCAACCGCGGCCAGATTGACGGAGAAGACAGAGGCCGAGGAACACTTGCGCGTCAGCGGGAAGTTTACAGGCTATCGCTTCTCGGCCTTTTGGCTAAGATCAAGTGTAGTATCTGTTCTTATCAGTTTAATATCTGATACGTCCCCTATCTGGGGACCAAATATTAAATTGATTTTTGGAACAGGGAGATGGAACAGGGGCTTGCTCCGTCCACTCCACGCATCGACCTGGTATTGCAGTGCTTCCAGGAGCGGTGCAGCTTCCCCTCTTTGGGGTGGGAAGTCGCAAAAGTCAAAAAGTAGAAATAAAGTTTTTGCACCAGTTTCAGCCGTGCTTTCTTTTCTTTGCCGCCTAGGTTGCTGCTGGCTGTGAAACACCCCCCCCTCCTCTTTTCAGCTTCTCGTGCCAGCCCCGCCTTCACACCTTCCTTTGGGGCTGTTTTTCTCTCTGCATTTGCACGTCAAAGTTGTGTTTTTCTTTCTGTATTTGCATATGGGGACGTGTCCTAGATTTCCGGGCGGGGCCTCGCCACCTTTCCCGCTCTGCAGCCAACCTGGACCATGCCCCCGGTGGGATTTCTGAGCCACTGCGCCCCCTGTTGGGAAAGGGGGGGACTGCAAGCCCCGCAGGCACGCGCGCTCCTTTGGGATCCGGAGCGCGCCGCCCGCCCGCTGGTTAAGCGCTCCCAAATGCAAATGCTTTCATGGCGTCATCGCCGCCAAAGGGAAGGGGTGCGATACCTGCACGGCTTTTCGTCTCGCTTGCCAGTCCTGGCAAAAAATGCTCTCTTGCTCCAAGTCCGCCGTCACACCTGCGCTCGGTCAACCGCGGCCAGATTGACGGAGAAGACAGAGGCCGAGGAACACTTGCGCGTCAGCGGGAAGTTTACAGGCTATCGCTTCTCGGCCTTTTGGCTAAGATCAAGTGTAGTATCTGTTCTTATCAGTTTAATATCTGATACGTCCCCTATCTGGGGACCAAATATTAAATTGATTTTTGGAACAGGGAGATGGAACAGGGGCTTGCTCCGTCCACTCCACGCATCGACCTGGTATTGCAGTGCTTCCAGGAGCGGTGCAGCTTCCCCTCTTTGGGGTGGGAAGTCGCAAAAGTCAAAAAGTAGAAATAAAGTTTTTGCACCAGTTTCAGCCGTGCTTTCTTTTCTTTGCCGCCTAGGTTGCTGCTGGCTGTGAAACACCCCCCCCCTCCTCTTTTCAGCTTCTCGTGCCAGCCCCGCCTTCACACCTTCCTTTGGGGCTGTTTTTCTCTCTGCATTTGCACGTCAAAGTTGTGTTTTTCTTTCTGTATTTGCATATGGGGACGTGTCCTAGATTTCCGGGCGGGGCCTCGCCACCTTTCCCGCTCTGCAGCCAACCTGGACCATGCCCCCGGTGGGATTTCTGAGCCACTGCGCCCCCTGTTGGGAAAGGGGGGGACTGCAAGCCCCGCAGGCACGCGCGCTCCTTTGGGATCCGGAGCGCGCCGCCCGCCCGCTGGTTAAGCGCTCCCAAATGCAAATGCTTTCATGGCGTCATCGCCGCCAAAGGGAAGGGGTGCGATACCTGCACGGCTTTTCGTCTCGCTTGCCAGTCCTGGCAAAAAATGCTCTCTTGCTCCAAGTCCGCCGTCACACCTGCGCTCGGTCAACCGCGGCCAGATTGACGGAGAAGACAGAGGCCGAGGAACACTTGCGCGTCAGCGGGAAGTTTACAGGCTATCGCTTCTCGGCCTTTTGGCTAAGATCAAGTGTAGTATCTGTTCTTATCAGTTTAATATCTGATACGTCCCCTATCTGGGGACCAAATATTAAATTGATTTTTGGAACAGGGAGATGGAACAGGGGCTTGCTCCGTCCACTCCACGCATCGACCTGGTATTGCAGTGCTTCCAGGAGCGGTGCAGCTTCCCCTCTTTGGGGTGGGAAGTCGCAAAAGTCAAAAAGTAGAAATAAAGTTTTTGCACCAGTTTCAGCCGTGCTTTCTTTTCTTTGCCGCCTAGGTTGCTGCTGGCTGTGAAACACCCCCCCCTCCTCTTTTCAGCTTCTCGTGCCAGCCCCGCCTTCACACCTTCCTTTGGGGCTGTTTTTCTCTCTGCATTTGCACGTCAAAGTTGTGTTTTTCTTTCTGTATTTGCATATGGGGACGTGTCCTAGATTTCCGGGCGGGGCCTCGCCACCTTTCCCGCTCTGCAGCCAACCTGGACCATGCCCCCGGTGGGATTTCTGAGCCACTGCGCCCCCTGTTGGGAAAGGGGGGGACTGCAAGCCCCGCAGGCACGCGCGCTCCTTTGGGATCCGGAGCGCGCCGCCCGCCCGCTGGTTAAGCGCTCCCAAATGCAAATGCTTTCATGGCGTCATCGCCGCCAAAGGGAAGGGGTGCGATACCTGCACGGCTTTTCGTCTCGCTTGCCAGTCCTGGCAAAAAATGCTCTCTTGCTCCAAGTCCGCCGTCACACCTGCGCTCGGTCAACCGCGGCCAGATTGACGGAGAAGACAGAGGCCGAGGAACACTTGCGCGTCAGCGGGAAGTTTACAGGCTATCGCTTCTCGGCCTTTTGGCTAAGATCAAGTGTAGTATCTGTTCTTATCAGTTTAATATCTGATACGTCCCCTATCTGGGGACCAAATATTAAATTGATTTTTGGAACAGGGAGATGGAACAGGGGCTTGCTCCGTCCACTCCACGCATCGACCTGGTATTGCAGTGCTTCCAGGAGCGGTGCAGCTTCCCCTCTTTGGGGTGGGAAGTCGCAAAAGTCAAAAAGTAGAAATAAAGTTTTTGCACCAGTTTCAGCCGTGCTTTCTTTTCTTTGCCGCCTAGGTTGCTGCTGGCTGTGAAACACCCCCCCCTCCTCTTTTCAGCTTCTCGTGCCAGCCCCGCCTTCACACCTTCCTTTGGGGCTGTTTTTCTCTCTGCATTTGCACGTCAAAGTTGTGTTTTTCTTTCTGTATTTGCATATGGGGACGTGTCCTAGATTTCCGGGCGGGGCCTCGCCACCTTTCCCGCTCTGCAGCCAACCTGGACCATGCCCCCGGTGGGATTTCTGAGCCACTGCGCCCCCTGTTGGGAAAGGGGGGGACTGCAAGCCCCGCAGGCACGCGCGCTCCTTTGGGATCCGGAGCGCGCCGCCCGCCCGCTGGTTAAGCGCTCCCAAATGCAAATGCTTTCATGGCGTCATCGCCGCCAAAGGGAAGGGGTGCGATACCTGCACGGCTTTTCGTCTCGCTTGCCAGTCCTGGCAAAAAATGCTCTCTTGCTCCAAGTCCGCCGTCACACCTGCGCTCGGTCAACCGCGGCCAGATTGACGGAGAAGACAGAGGCCGAGGAACACTTGCGCGTCAGCGGGAAGTTTACAGGCTATCGCTTCTCGGCCTTTTGGCTAAGATCAAGTGTAGTATCTGTTCTTATCAGTTTAATATCTGATACGTCCCCTATCTGGGGACCAAATATTAAATTGATTTTTGGAACAGGGAGATGGAACAGGGGCTTGCTCCGTCCACTCCACGCATCGACCTGGTATTGCAGTGCTTCCAGGAGCGGTGCAGCTTCCCCTCTTTGGGGTGGGAAGTCGCAAAAGTCAAAAAGTAGAAATAAAGTTTTTGCACCAGTTTCAGCCGTGCTTTCTTTTCTTTGCCGCCTAGGTTGCTGCTGGCTGTGAAACACCCCCCCCTCCTCTTTTCAGCTTCTCGTGCCAGCCCCGCCTTCACACCTTCCTTTGGGGCTGTTTTTCTCTCTGCATTTGCACGTCAAAGTTGTGTTTTTCTTTCTGTATTTGCATATGGGGACGTGTCCTAGATTTCCGGGCGGGGCCTCGCCACCTTTCCCGCTCTGCAGCCAACCTGGACCATGCCCCCGGTGGGATTTCTGAGCCACTGCGCCCCCTGTTGGGAAAGGGGGGGACTGCAAGCCCCGCAGGCACGCGCGCTCCTTTGGGATCCGGAGCGCGCCGCCCGCCCGCTGGTTAAGCGCTCCCAAATGCAAATGCTTTCATGGCGTCATCGCCGCCAAAGGGAAGGGGTGCGATACCTGCACGGCTTTTCGTCTCGCTTGCCAGTCCTGGCAAAAAATGCTCTCTTGCTCCAAGTCCGCCGTCACACCTGCGCTCGGTCAACCGCGGCCAGATTGACGGAGAAGACAGAGGCCGAGGAACACTTGCGCGTCAGCGGGAAGTTTACAGGCTATCGCTTCTCGGCCTTTTGGCTAAGATCAAGTGTAGTATCTGTTCTTATCAGTTTAATATCTGATACGTCCCCTATCTGGGGACCAAATATTAAATTGATTTTTGGAACAGGGAGATGGAACAGGGGCTTGCTCCGTCCACTCCACGCATCGACCTGGTATTGCAGTGCTTCCAGGAGCGGTGCAGCTTCCCCTCTTTGGGGTGGGAAGTCGCAAAAGTCAAAAAGTAGAAATAAAGTTTTTGCACCAGTTTCAGCCGTGCTTTCTTTTCTTTGCCGCCTAGGTTGCTGCTGGCTGTGAAACACCCCCCCCTCCTCTTTTCAGCTTCTCGTGCCAGCCCCGCCTTCACACCTTCCTTTGGGGCTGTTTTTCTCTCTGCATTTGCACGTCAAAGTTGTGTTTTTCTTTCTGTATTTGCATATGGGGACGTGTCCTAGATTTCCGGGCGGGGCCTCGCCACCTTTCCCGCTCTGCAGCCAACCTGGACCATGCCCCCGGTGGGATTTCTGAGCCACTGCGCCCCCTGTTGGGAAAGGGGGGGACTGCAAGCCCCGCAGGCACGCGCGCTCCTTTGGGATCCGAGCGCGCCGCCCGCCCGCTGGTTAAGCGCTCCCAAATGCAAATGCTTTCATGGCGTCATCGCCGCCAAAGGGAAGGGGTGCGATACCTGCACGGCTTTTCGTCTCGCTTGCCAGTCCTGGCAAAAAATGCTCTCTTGCTCCAAGTCCGCCGTCACACCTGCGCTCGGTCAACCGCGGCCAGATTGACGGAGAAGACAGAGGCCGAGGAACACTTGCGCGTCAGCGGGAAGTTTACAGGCTATCGCTTCTCGGCCTTTTGGCTAAGATCAAGTGTAGTATCTGTTCTTATCAGTTTAATATCTGATACGTCCCCTATCTGGGGACCAAATATTAAATTGATTTTTGGAACAGGGAGATGGAACAGGGGCTTGCTCCGTCCACTCCACGCATCGACCTGGTATTGCAGTGCTTCCAGGAGCGGTGCAGCTTCCCCTCTTTGGGGTGGGAAGTCGCAAAAGTCAAAAAGTAGAAATAAAGTTTTTGCACCAGTTTCAGCCGTGCTTTCTTTTCTTTGCCGCCTAGGTTGCTGCTGGCTGTGAAACACCCCCCCCTCCTCTTTTCAGCTTCTCGTGCCAGCCCCGCCTTCACACCTTCCTTTGGGGCTGTTTTTCTCTCTGCATTTGCACGTCAAAGTTGTGTTTTTCTTTCTGTATTTGCATATGGGGACGTGTCCTAGATTTCCGGGCGGGGCCTCGCCACCTTTCCCGCTCTGCAGCCAACCTGGACCATGCCCCCGGTGGGATTTCTGAGCCACTGCGCCCCCTGTTGGGAAAGGGGGGGACTGCAAGCCCCGCAGGCACGCGCGCTCCTTTGGGATCCGGAGCGCGCCGCCCGCCCGCTGGTTAAGCGCTCCCAAATGCAAATGCTTTCATGGCGTCATCGCCGCCAAAGGGAAGGGGTGCGATACCTGCACGGCTTTTCGTCTCGCTTGCCAGTCCTGGCAAAAAATGCTCTCTTGCTCCAAGTCCGCCGTCACACCTGCGCTCGGTCAACCGCGGCCAGATTGACGGAGAAGACAGAGGCCGAGGAACACTTGCGCGTCAGCGGGAAGTTTACAGGCTATCGCTTCTCGGCCTTTTGGCTAAGATCAAGTGTAGTATCTGTTCTTATCAGTTTAATATCTGATACGTCCCCTATCTGGGGACCAAATATTAAATTGATTTTTGGAACAGGGAGATGGAACAGGGGCTTGCTCCGTCCACTCCACGCATCGACCTGGTATTGCAGTGCTTCCAGGAGCGGTGCAGCTTCCCCTCTTTGGGGTGGGAAGTCGCAAAAGTCAAAAAGTAGAAATAAAGTTTTTGCACCAGTTTCAGCCGTGCTTTCTTTTCTTTGCCGCCTAGGTTGCTGCTGGCTGTGAAACACCCCCCCCTCCTCTTTTCAGCTTCTCGTGCCAGCCCCGCCTTCACACCTTCCTTTGGGGCTGTTTTTCTCTCTGCATTTGCACGTCAAAGTTGTGTTTTTCTTTCTGTATTTGCATATGGGGACGTGTCCTAGATTTCCGGGCGGGGCCTCGCCACCTTTCCCGCTCTGCAGCCAACCTGGACCATGCCCCCGGTGGGATTTCTGAGCCACTGCGCCCCCTGTTGGGAAAGGGGGGGACTGCAAGCCCCGCAGGCACGCGCGCTCCTTTGGGATCCGGAGCGCGCCGCCCGCCCGCTGGTTAAGCGCTCCCAAATGCAAATGCTTTCATGGCGTCATCGCCGCCAAAGGGAAGGGGTGCGATACCTGCACGGCTTTTCGTCTCGCTTGCCAGTCCTGGCAAAAAATGCTCTCTTGCTCCAAGTCCGCCGTCACACCTGCGCTCGGTCAACCGCGGCCAGATTGACGGAGAAGACAGAGGCCGAGGAACACTTGCGCGTCAGCGGGAAGTTTACAGGCTATCGCTTCTCGGCCTTTTGGCTAAGATCAAGTGTAGTATCTGTTCTTATCAGTTTAATATCTGATACGTCCCCTATCTGGGGACCAAATATTAAATTGATTTTTGGAACAGGGAGATGGAACAGGGGCTTGCTCCGTCCACTCCACGCATCGACCTGGTATTGCAGTGCTTCCAGGAGCGGTGCAGCTTCCCCTCTTTGGGGTGGGAAGTCGCAAAAGTCAAAAAGTAGAAATAAAGTTTTTGCACCAGTTTCAGCCGTGCTTTCTTTTCTTTGCCGCCTAGGTTGCTGCTGGCTGTGAAACACCCCCCCCTCCTCTTTTCAGCTTCTCGTGCCAGCCCCGCCTTCACACCTTCCTTTGGGGCTGTTTTTCTCTCTGCATTTGCACGTCAAAGTTGTGTTTTTCTTTCTGTATTTGCATATGGGGACGTGTCCTAGATTTCCGGGCGGGGCCTCGCCACCTTTCCCGCTCTGCAGCCAACCTGGACCATGCCCCCGGTGGGATTTCTGAGCCACTGCGCCCCCTGTTGGGAAAGGGGGGGACTGCAAGCCCCGCAGGCACGCGCGCTCCTTTGGGATCCGGAGCGCGCCGCCCGCCCGCTGGTTAAGCGCTCCCAAATGCAAATGCTTTCATGGCGTCATCGCCGCCAAAGGGAAGGGGTGCGATACCTGCACGGCTTTTCGTCTCGCTTGCCAGTCCTGGCAAAAAATGCTCTCTTGCTCCAAGTCCGCCGTCACACCTGCGCTCGGTCAACCGCGGCCAGATTGACGGAGAAGACAGAGGCCGAGGAACACTTGCGCGTCAGCGGGAAGTTTACAGGCTATCGCTTCTCGGCCTTTTGGCTAAGATCAAGTGTAGTATCTGTTCTTATCAGTTTAATATCTGATACGTCCCCTATCTGGGGACCAAATATTAAATTGATTTTTGGAACAGGGAGATGGAACAGGGGCTTGCTCCGTCCACTCCACGCATCGACCTGGTATTGCAGTGCTTCCAGGAGCGGTGCAGCTTCCCCTCTTTGGGGTGGGAAGTCGCAAAAGTCAAAAAGTAGAAATAAAGTTTTTGCACCAGTTTCAGCCGTGCTTTCTTTTCTTTGCCGCCTAGGTTGCTGCTGGCTGTGAAACACCCCCCCCTCCTCTTTTCAGCTTCTCGTGCCAGCCCCGCCTTCACACCTTCCTTTGGGGCTGTTTTTCTCTCTGCATTTGCACGTCAAAGTTGTGTTTTTCTTTCTGTATTTGCATATGGGGACGTGTCCTAGATTTCCGGGCGGGGCCTCGCCACCTTTCCCGCTCTGCAGCCAACCTGGACCATGCCCCCGGTGGGATTTCTGAGCCACTGCGCCCCCTGTTGGGAAAGGGGGGGACTGCAAGCCCCGCAGGCACGCGCGCTCCTTTGGGATCCGGAGCGCGCCGCCCGCCCGCTGGTTAAGCGCTCCCAAATGCAAATGCTTTCATGGCGTCATCGCCGCCAAAGGGAAGGGGTGCGATACCTGCACGGCTTTTCGTCTCGCTTGCCAGTCCTGGCAAAAAATGCTCTCTTGCTCCAAGTCCGCCGTCACACCTGCGCTCGGTCAACCGCGGCCAGATTGACGGAGAAGACAGAGGCCGAGGAACACTTGCGCGTCAGCGGGAAGTTTACAGGCTATCGCTTCTCGGCCTTTTGGCTAAGATCAAGTGTAGTATCTGTTCTTATCAGTTTAATATCTGATACGTCCCCTATCTGGGGACCAAATATTAAATTGATTTTTGGAACAGGGAGATGGAACAGGGGCTTGCTCCGTCCACTCCACGCATCGACCTGGTATTGCAGTGCTTCCAGGAGCGGTGCAGCTTCCCCTCTTTGGGGTGGGAAGTCGCAAAAGTCAAAAAGTAGAAATAAAGTTTTTGCACCAGTTTCAGCCGTGCTTTCTTTTCTTTGCCGCCTAGGTTGCTGCTGGCTGTGAAACACCCCCCCTCCTCTTTTCAGCTTCTCGTGCCAGCCCCGCCTTCACACCTTCCTTTGGGGCTGTTTTTCTCTCTGCATTTGCACGTCAAAGTTGTGTTTTTCTTTCTGTATTTGCATATGGGGACGTGTCCTAGATTTCCGGGCGGGGCCTCGCCACCTTTCCCGCTCTGCAGCCAACCTGGACCATGCCCCCGGTGGGATTTCTGAGCCACTGCGCCCCCTGTTGGGAAAGGGGGGGACTGCAAGCCCCGCAGGCACGCGCGCTCCTTTGGGATCCGGAGCGCGCCGCCCGCCCGCTGGTTAAGCGCTCCCAAATGCAAATGCTTTCATGGCGTCATCGCCGCCAAAGGGAAGGGGTGCGATACCTGCACGGCTTTTCGTCTCGCTTGCCAGTCCTGGCAAAAAATGCTCTCTTGCTCCAAGTCCGCCGTCACACCTGCGCTCGGTCAACCGCGGCCAGATTGACGGAGAAGACAGAGGCCGAGGAACACTTGCGCGTCAGCGGGAAGTTTACAGGCTATCGCTTCTCGGCCTTTTGGCTAAGATCAAGTGTAGTATCTGTTCTTATCAGTTTAATATCTGATACGTCCCCTATCTGGGGACCAAATATTAAATTGATTTTTGGAACAGGGAGATGGAACAGGGGCTTGCTCCGTCCACTCCACGCATCGACCTGGTATTGCAGTGCTTCCAGGAGCGGTGCAGCTTCCCCTCTTTGGGGTGGGAAGTCGCAAAAGTCAAAAAGTAGAAATAAAGTTTTTGCACCAGTTTCAGCCGTGCTTTCTTTTCTTTGCCGCCTAGGTTGCTGCTGGCTGTGAAACACCCCCCCCTCCTCTTTTCAGCTTCTCGTGCCAGCCCCGCCTTCACACCTTCCTTTGGGGCTGTTTTTCTCTCTGCATTTGCACGTCAAAGTTGTGTTTTTCTTTCTGTATTTGCATATGGGGACGTGTCCTAGATTTCCGGGCGGGGCCTCGCCACCTTTCCCGCTCTGCAGCCAACCTGGACCATGCCCCCGGTGGGATTTCTGAGCCACTGCGCCCCCTGTTGGGAAAGGGGGGGACTGCAAGCCCCGCAGGCACGCGCGCTCCTTTGGGATCCGGAGCGCGCCGCCCGCCCGCTGGTTAAGCGCTCCCAAATGCAAATGCTTTCATGGCGTCATCGCCGCCAAAGGGAAGGGGTGCGATACCTGCACGGCTTTTCGTCTCGCTTGCCAGTCCTGGCAAAAAATGCTCTCTTGCTCCAAGTCCGCCGTCACACCTGCGCTCGGTCAACCGCGGCCAGATTGACGGAGAAGACAGAGGCCGAGGAACACTTGCGCGTCAGCGGGAAGTTTACAGGCTATCGCTTCTCGGCCTTTTGGCTAAGATCAAGTGTAGTATCTGTTCTTATCAGTTTAATATCTGATACGTCCCCTATCTGGGGACCAAATATTAAATTGATTTTTGGAACAGGGAGATGGAACAGGGGCTTGCTCCGTCCACTCCACGCATCGACCTGGTATTGCAGTGCTTCCAGGAGCGGTGCAGCTTCCCCTCTTTGGGGTGGGAAGTCGCAAAAGTCAAAAAGTAGAAATAAAGTTTTTGCACCAGTTTCAGCCGTGCTTTCTTTTCTTTGCCGCCTAGGTTGCTGCTGGCTGTGAAACACCCCCCCCTCCTCTTTTCAGCTTCTCGTGCCAGCCCCGCCTTCACACCTTCCTTTGGGGCTGTTTTTCTCTCTGCATTTGCACGTCAAAGTTGTGTTTTTCTTTCTGTATTTGCATATGGGGACGTGTCCTAGATTTCCGGGCGGGGCCTCGCCACCTTTCCCGCTCTGCAGCCAACCTGGACCATGCCCCCGGTGGGATTTCTGAGCCACTGCGCCCCCTGTTGGGAAAGGGGGGGACTGCAAGCCCCGCAGGCACGCGCGCTCCTTTGGGATCCGGAGCGCGCCGCCCGCCCGCTGGTTAAGCGCTCCCAAATGCAAATGCTTTCATGGCGTCATCGCCGCCAAAGGGAAGGGGTGCGATACCTGCACGGCTTTTCGTCTCGCTTGCCAGTCCTGGCAAAAAATGCTCTCTTGCTCCAAGTCCGCCGTCACACCTGCGCTCGGTCAACCGCGGCCAGATTGACGGAGAAGACAGAGGCCGAGGAACACTTGCGCGTCAGCGGGAAGTTTACAGGCTATCGCTTCTCGGCCTTTTGGCTAAGATCAAGTGTAGTATCTGTTCTTATCAGTTTAATATCTGATACGTCCCCTATCTGGGGACCAAATATTAAATTGATTTTTGGAACAGGGAGATGGAACAGGGGCTTGCTCCGTCCACTCCACGCATCGACCTGGTATTGCAGTGCTTCCAGGAGCGGTGCAGCTTCCCCTCTTTGGGGTGGGAAGTCGCAAAAGTCAAAAAGTAGAAATAAAGTTTTTGCACCAGTTTCAGCCGTGCTTTCTTTTCTTTGCCGCCTAGGTTGCTGCTGGCTGTGAAACACCCCCCCTCCTCTTTTCAGCTTCTCGTGCCAGCCCCGCCTTCACACCTTCCTTTGGGGCTGTTTTTCTCTCTGCATTTGCACGTCAAAGTTGTGTTTTTCTTTCTGTATTTGCATATGGGGACGTGTCCTAGATTTCCGGGCGGGGCCTCGCCACCTTTCCCGCTCTGCAGCCAACCTGGACCATGCCCCCGGTGGGATTTCTGAGCCACTGCGCCCCCTGTTGGGAAAGGGGGGGACTGCAAGCCCCGCAGGCACGCGCGCTCCTTTGGGATCCGGAGCGCGCCGCCCGCCCGCTGGTTAAGCGCTCCCAAATGCAAATGCTTTCATGGCGTCATCGCCGCCAAAGGGAAGGGGTGCGATACCTGCACGGCTTTTCGTCTCGCTTGCCAGTCCTGGCAAAAAATGCTCTCTTGCTCCAAGTCCGCCGTCACACCTGCGCTCGGTCAACCGCGGCCAGATTGACGGAGAAGACAGAGGCCGAGGAACACTTGCGCGTCAGCGGGAAGTTTACAGGCTATCGCTTCTCGGCCTTTTGGCTAAGATCAAGTGTAGTATCTGTTCTTATCAGTTTAATATCTGATACGTCCCCTATCTGGGGACCAAATATTAAATTGATTTTTGGAACAGGGAGATGGAACAGGGGCTTGCTCCGTCCACTCCACGCATCGACCTGGTATTGCAGTGCTTCCAGGAGCGGTGCAGCTTCCCCTCTTTGGGGTGGGAAGTCGCAAAAGTCAAAAAGTAGAAATAAAGTTTTTGCACCAGTTTCAGCCGTGCTTTCTTTTCTTTGCCGCCTAGGTTGCTGCTGGCTGTGAAACACCCCCCCCTCCTCTTTTCAGCTTCTCGTGCCAGCCCCGCCTTCACACCTTCCTTTGGGGCTGTTTTTCTCTCTGCATTTGCACGTCAAAGTTGTGTTTTTCTTTCTGTATTTGCATATGGGGACGTGTCCTAGATTTCCGGGCGGGGCCTCGCCACCTTTCCCGCTCTGCAGCCAACCTGGACCATGCCCCCGGTGGGATTTCTGAGCCACTGCGCCCCCTGTTGGGAAAGGGGGGGACTGCAAGCCCCGCAGGCACGCGCGCTCCTTTGGGATCCGGAGCGCGCCGCCCGCCCGCTGGTTAAGCGCTCCCAAATGCAAATGCTTTCATGGCGTCATCGCCGCCAAAGGGAAGGGGTGCGATACCTGCACGGCTTTTCGTCTCGCTTGCCAGTCCTGGCAAAAAATGCTCTCTTGCTCCAAGTCCGCCGTCACACCTGCGCTCGGTCAACCGCGGCCAGATTGACGGAGAAGACAGAGGCCGAGGAACACTTGCGCGTCAGCGGGAAGTTTACAGGCTATCGCTTCTCGGCCTTTTGGCTAAGATCAAGTGTAGTATCTGTTCTTATCAGTTTAATATCTGATACGTCCCCTATCTGGGGACCAAATATTAAATTGATTTTTGGAACAGGGAGATGGAACAGGGGCTTGCTCCGTCCACTCCACGCATCGACCTGGTATTGCAGTGCTTCCAGGAGCGGTGCAGCTTCCCCTCTTTGGGGTGGGAAGTCGCAAAAGTCAAAAAGTAGAAATAAAGTTTTTGCACCAGTTTCAGCCGTGCTTTCTTTTCTTTGCCGCCTAGGTTGCTGCTGGCTGTGAAACACCCCCCCCTCCTCTTTTCAGCTTCTCGTGCCAGCCCCGCCTTCACACCTTCCTTTGGGGCTGTTTTTCTCTCTGCATTTGCACGTCAAAGTTGTGTTTTTCTTTCTGTATTTGCATATGGGGACGTGTCCTAGATTTCCGGGCGGGGCCTCGCCACCTTTCCCGCTCTGCAGCCAACCTGGACCATGCCCCCGGTGGGATTTCTGAGCCACTGCGCCCCCTGTTGGGAAAGGGGGGGACTGCAAGCCCCGCAGGCACGCGCGCTCCTTTGGGATCCGGAGCGCGCCGCCCGCCCGCTGGTTAAGCGCTCCCAAATGCAAATGCTTTCATGGCGTCATCGCCGCCAAAGGGAAGGGGTGCGATACCTGCACGGCTTTTCGTCTCGCTTGCCAGTCCTGGCAAAAAATGCTCTCTTGCTCCAAGTCCGCCGTCACACCTGCGCTCGGTCAACCGCGGCCAGATTGACGGAGAAGACAGAGGCCGAGGAACACTTGCGCGTCAGCGGGAAGTTTACAGGCTATCGCTTCTCGGCCTTTTGGCTAAGATCAAGTGTAGTATCTGTTCTTATCAGTTTAATATCTGATACGTCCCCTATCTGGGGACCAAATATTAAATTGATTTTTGGAACAGGGAGATGGAACAGGGGCTTGCTCCGTCCACTCCACGCATCGACCTGGTATTGCAGTGCTTCCAGGAGCGGTGCAGCTTCCCCTCTTTGGGGTGGGAAGTCGCAAAAGTCAAAAAGTAGAAATAAAGTTTTTGCACCAGTTTCAGCCGTGCTTTCTTTTCTTTGCCGCCTAGGTTGCTGCTGGCTGTGAAACACCCCCCCCTCCTCTTTTCAGCTTCTCGTGCCAGCCCCGCCTTCACACCTTCCTTTGGGGCTGTTTTTCTCTCTGCATTTGCACGTCAAAGTTGTGTTTTTCTTTCTGTATTTGCATATGGGGACGTGTCCTAGATTTCCGGGCGGGGCCTCGCCACCTTTCCCGCTCTGCAGCCAACCTGGACCATGCCCCCGGTGGGATTTCTGAGCCACTGCGCCCCCTGTTGGGAAAGGGGGGGACTGCAAGCCCCGCAGGCACGCGCGCTCCTTTGGGATCCGGAGCGCGCCGCCCGCCCGCTGGTTAAGCGCTCCCAAATGCAAATGCTTTCATGGCGTCATCGCCGCCAAAGGGAAGGGGTGCGATACCTGCACGGCTTTTCGTCTCGCTTGCCAGTCCTGGCAAAAAATGCTCTCTTGCTCCAAGTCCGCCGTCACACCTGCGCTCGGTCAACCGCGGCCAGATTGACGGAGAAGACAGAGGCCGAGGAACACTTGCGCGTCAGCGGGAAGTTTACAGGCTATCGCTTCTCGGCCTTTTGGCTAAGATCAAGTGTAGTATCTGTTCTTATCAGTTTAATATCTGATACGTCCCCTATCTGGGGACCAAATATTAAATTGATTTTTGGAACAGGGAGATGGAACAGGGGCTTGCTCCGTCCACTCCACGCATCGACCTGGTATTGCAGTGCTTCCAGGAGCGGTGCAGCTTCCCCTCTTTGGGGTGGGAAGTCGCAAAAGTCAAAAAGTAGAAATAAAGTTTTTGCACCAGTTTCAGCCGTGCTTTCTTTTCTTTGCCGCCTAGGTTGCTGCTGGCTGTGAAACACCCCCCCCTCCTCTTTTCAGCTTCTCGTGCCAGCCCCGCCTTCACACCTTCCTTTGGGGCTGTTTTTCTCTCTGCATTTGCACGTCAAAGTTGTGTTTTTCTTTCTGTATTTGCATATGGGGACGTGTCCTAGATTTCCGGGCGGGGCCTCGCCACCTTTCCCGCTCTGCAGCCAACCTGGACCATGCCCCCGGTGGGATTTCTGAGCCACTGCGCCCCCTGTTGGGAAAGGGGGGGACTGCAAGCCCCGCAGGCACGCGCGCTCCTTTGGGATCCGAGCGCGCCGCCCGCCCGCTGGTTAAGCGCTCCCAAATGCAAATGCTTTCATGGCGTCATCGCCGCCAAAGGGAAGGGGTGCGATACCTGCACGGCTTTTCGTCTCGCTTGCCAGTCCTGGCAAAAAATGCTCTCTTGCTCCAAGTCCGCCGTCACACCTGCGCTCGGTCAACCGCGGCCAGATTGACGGAGAAGACAGAGGCCGAGGAACACTTGCGCGTCAGCGGGAAGTTTACAGGCTATCGCTTCTCGGCCTTTTGGCTAAGATCAAGTGTAGTATCTGTTCTTATCAGTTTAATATCTGATACGTCCCCTATCTGGGGACCAAATATTAAATTGATTTTTGGAACAGGGAGATGGAACAGGGGCTTGCTCCGTCCACTCCACGCATCGACCTGGTATTGCAGTGCTTCCAGGAGCGGTGCAGCTTCCCCTCTTTGGGGTGGGAAGTCGCAAAAGTCAAAAAGTAGAAATAAAGTTTTTGCACCAGTTTCAGCCGTGCTTTCTTTTCTTTGCCGCCTAGGTTGCTGCTGGCTGTGAAACACCCCCCCCTCCTCTTTTCAGCTTCTCGTGCCAGCCCCGCCTTCACACCTTCCTTTGGGGCTGTTTTTCTCTCTGCATTTGCACGTCAAAGTTGTGTTTTTCTTTCTGTATTTGCATATGGGGACGTGTCCTAGATTTCCGGGCGGGGCCTCGCCACCTTTCCCGCTCTGCAGCCAACCTGGACCATGCCCCCGGTGGGATTTCTGAGCCACTGCGCCCCCTGTTGGGAAAGGGGGGGACTGCAAGCCCCGCAGGCACGCGCGCTCCTTTGGGATCCGGAGCGCGCCGCCCGCCCGCTGGTTAAGCGCTCCCAAATGCAAATGCTTTCATGGCGTCATCGCCGCCAAAGGGAAGGGGTGCGATACCTGCACGGCTTTTCGTCTCGCTTGCCAGTCCTGGCAAAAAATGCTCTCTTGCTCCAAGTCCGCCGTCACACCTGCGCTCGGTCAACCGCGGCCAGATTGACGGAGAAGACAGAGGCCGAGGAACACTTGCGCGTCAGCGGGAAGTTTACAGGCTATCGCTTCTCGGCCTTTTGGCTAAGATCAAGTGTAGTATCTGTTCTTATCAGTTTAATATCTGATACGTCCCCTATCTGGGGACCAAATATTAAATTGATTTTTGGAACAGGGAGATGGAACAGGGGCTTGCTCCGTCCACTCCACGCATCGACCTGGTATTGCAGTGCTTCCAGGAGCGGTGCAGCTTCCCCTCTTTGGGGTGGGAAGTCGCAAAAGTCAAAAAGTAGAAATAAAGTTTTTGCACCAGTTTCAGCCGTGCTTTCTTTTCTTTGCCGCCTAGGTTGCTGCTGGCTGTGAAACACCCCCCCCTCCTCTTTTCAGCTTCTCGTGCCAGCCCCGCCTTCACACCTTCCTTTGGGGCTGTTTTTCTCTCTGCATTTGCACGTCAAAGTTGTGTTTTTCTTTCTGTATTTGCATATGGGGACGTGTCCTAGATTTCCGGGCGGGGCCTCGCCACCTTTCCCGCTCTGCAGCCAACCTGGACCATGCCCCCGGTGGGATTTCTGAGCCACTGCGCCCCCTGTTGGGAAAGGGGGGGACTGCAAGCCCCGCAGGCACGCGCGCTCCTTTGGGATCCGGAGCGCGCCGCCCGCCCGCTGGTTAAGCGCTCCCAAATGCAAATGCTTTCATGGCGTCATCGCCGCCAAAGGGAAGGGGTGCGATACCTGCACGGCTTTTCGTCTCGCTTGCCAGTCCTGGCAAAAAATGCTCTCTTGCTCCAAGTCCGCCGTCACACCTGCGCTCGGTCAACCGCGGCCAGATTGACGGAGAAGACAGAGGCCGAGGAACACTTGCGCGTCAGCGGGAAGTTTACAGGCTATCGCTTCTCGGCCTTTTGGCTAAGATCAAGTGTAGTATCTGTTCTTATCAGTTTAATATCTGATACGTCCCCTATCTGGGGACCAAATATTAAATTGATTTTTGGAACAGGGAGATGGAACAGGGGCTTGCTCCGTCCACTCCACGCATCGACCTGGTATTGCAGTGCTTCCAGGAGCGGTGCAGCTTCCCCTCTTTGGGGTGGGAAGTCGCAAAAGTCAAAAAGTAGAAATAAAGTTTTTGCACCAGTTTCAGCCGTGCTTTCTTTTCTTTGCCGCCTAGGTTGCTGCTGGCTGTGAAACACCCCCCCTCCTCTTTTCAGCTTCTCGTGCCAGCCCCGCCTTCACACCTTCCTTTGGGGCTGTTTTTCTCTCTGCATTTGCACGTCAAAGTTGTGTTTTTCTTTCTGTATTTGCATATGGGGACGTGTCCTAGATTTCCGGGCGGGGCCTCGCCACCTTTCCCGCTCTGCAGCCAACCTGGACCATGCCCCCGGTGGGATTTCTGAGCCACTGCGCCCCCTGTTGGGAAAGGGGGGGACTGCAAGCCCCGCAGGCACGCGCGCTCCTTTGGGATCCGGAGCGCGCCGCCCGCCCGCTGGTTAAGCGCTCCCAAATGCAAATGCTTTCATGGCGTCATCGCCGCCAAAGGGAAGGGGTGCGATACCTGCACGGCTTTTCGTCTCGCTTGCCAGTCCTGGCAAAAAATGCTCTCTTGCTCCAAGTCCGCCGTCACACCTGCGCTCGGTCAACCGCGGCCAGATTGACGGAGAAGACAGAGGCCGAGGAACACTTGCGCGTCAGCGGGAAGTTTACAGGCTATCGCTTCTCGGCCTTTTGGCTAAGATCAAGTGTAGTATCTGTTCTTATCAGTTTAATATCTGATACGTCCCCTATCTGGGGACCAAATATTAAATTGATTTTTGGAACAGGGAGATGGAACAGGGGCTTGCTCCGTCCACTCCACGCATCGACCTGGTATTGCAGTGCTTCCAGGAGCGGTGCAGCTTCCCCTCTTTGGGGTGGGAAGTCGCAAAAGTCAAAAAGTAGAAATAAAGTTTTTGCACCAGTTTCAGCCGTGCTTTCTTTTCTTTGCCGCCTAGGTTGCTGCTGGCTGTGAAACACCCCCCCCTCCTCTTTTCAGCTTCTCGTGCCAGCCCCGCCTTCACACCTTCCTTTGGGGCTGTTTTTCTCTCTGCATTTGCACGTCAAAGTTGTGTTTTTCTTTCTGTATTTGCATATGGGGACGTGTCCTAGATTTCCGGGCGGGGCCTCGCCACCTTTCCCGCTCTGCAGCCAACCTGGACCATGCCCCCGGTGGGATTTCTGAGCCACTGCGCCCCCTGTTGGGAAAGGGGGGGACTGCAAGCCCCGCAGGCACGCGCGCTCCTTTGGGATCCGGAGCGCGCCGCCCGCCCGCTGGTTAAGCGCTCCCAAATGCAAATGCTTTCATGGCGTCATCGCCGCCAAAGGGAAGGGGTGCGATACCTGCACGGCTTTTCGTCTCGCTTGCCAGTCCTGGCAAAAAATGCTCTCTTGCTCCAAGTCCGCCGTCACACCTGCGCTCGGTCAACCGCGGCCAGATTGACGGAGAAGACAGAGGCCGAGGAACACTTGCGCGTCAGCGGGAAGTTTACAGGCTATCGCTTCTCGGCCTTTTGGCTAAGATCAAGTGTAGTATCTGTTCTTATCAGTTTAATATCTGATACGTCCCCTATCTGGGGACCAAATATTAAATTGATTTTTGGAACAGGGAGATGGAACAGGGGCTTGCTCCGTCCACTCCACGCATCGACCTGGTATTGCAGTGCTTCCAGGAGCGGTGCAGCTTCCCCTCTTTGGGGTGGGAAGTCGCAAAAGTCAAAAAGTAGAAATAAAGTTTTTGCACCAGTTTCAGCCGTGCTTTCTTTTCTTTGCCGCCTAGGTTGCTGCTGGCTGTGAAACACCCCCCCTCCTCTTTTCAGCTTCTCGTGCCAGCCCCGCCTTCACACCTTCCTTTGGGGCTGTTTTTCTCTCTGCATTTGCACGTCAAAGTTGTGTTTTTCTTTCTGTATTTGCATATGGGGACGTGTCCTAGATTTCCGGGCGGGGCCTCGCCACCTTTCCCGCTCTGCAGCCAACCTGGACCATGCCCCCGGTGGGATTTCTGAGCCACTGCGCCCCCTGTTGGGAAAGGGGGGGACTGCAAGCCCCGCAGGCACGCGCGCTCCTTTGGGATCCGGAGCGCGCCGCCCGCCCGCTGGTTAAGCGCTCCCAAATGCAAATGCTTTCATGGCGTCATCGCCGCCAAAGGGAAGGGGTGCGATACCTGCACGGCTTTTCGTCTCGCTTGCCAGTCCTGGCAAAAAATGCTCTCTTGCTCCAAGTCCGCCGTCACACCTGCGCTCGGTCAACCGCGGCCAGATTGACGGAGAAGACAGAGGCCGAGGAACACTTGCGCGTCAGCGGGAAGTTTACAGGCTATCGCTTCTCGGCCTTTTGGCTAAGATCAAGTGTAGTATCTGTTCTTATCAGTTTAATATCTGATACGTCCCCTATCTGGGGACCAAATATTAAATTGATTTTTGGAACAGGGAGATGGAACAGGGGCTTGCTCCGTCCACTCCACGCATCGACCTGGTATTGCAGTGCTTCCAGGAGCGGTGCAGCTTCCCCTCTTTGGGGTGGGAAGTCGCAAAAGTCAAAAAGTAGAAATAAAGTTTTTGCACCAGTTTCAGCCGTGCTTTCTTTTCTTTGCCGCCTAGGTTGCTGCTGGCTGTGAAACACCCCCCCTCCTCTTTTCAGCTTCTCGTGCCAGCCCCGCCTTCACACCTTCCTTTGGGGCTGTTTTTCTCTCTGCATTTGCACGTCAAAGTTGTGTTTTTCTTTCTGTATTTGCATATGGGGACGTGTCCTAGATTTCCGGGCGGGGCCTCGCCACCTTTCCCGCTCTGCAGCCAACCTGGACCATGCCCCCGGTGGGATTTCTGAGCCACTGCGCCCCCTGTTGGGAAAGGGGGGGACTGCAAGCCCCGCAGGCACGCGCGCTCCTTTGGGATCCGGAGCGCGCCGCCCGCCCGCTGGTTAAGCGCTCCCAAATGCAAATGCTTTCATGGCGTCATCGCCGCCAAAGGGAAGGGGTGCGATACCTGCACGGCTTTTCGTCTCGCTTGCCAGTCCTGGCAAAAAATGCTCTCTTGCTCCAAGTCCGCCGTCACACCTGCGCTCGGTCAACCGCGGCCAGATTGACGGAGAAGACAGAGGCCGAGGAACACTTGCGCGTCAGCGGGAAGTTTACAGGCTATCGCTTCTCGGCCTTTTGGCTAAGATCAAGTGTAGTATCTGTTCTTATCAGTTTAATATCTGATACGTCCCCTATCTGGGGACCAAATATTAAATTGATTTTTGGAACAGGGAGATGGAACAGGGGCTTGCTCCGTCCACTCCACGCATCGACCTGGTATTGCAGTGCTTCCAGGAGCGGTGCAGCTTCCCCTCTTTGGGGTGGGAAGTCGCAAAAGTCAAAAAGTAGAAATAAAGTTTTTGCACCAGTTTCAGCCGTGCTTTCTTTTCTTTGCCGCCTAGGTTGCTGCTGGCTGTGAAACACCCCCCCCTCCTCTTTTCAGCTTCTCGTGCCAGCCCCGCCTTCACACCTTCCTTTGGGGCTGTTTTTCTCTCTGCATTTGCACGTCAAAGTTGTGTTTTTCTTTCTGTATTTGCATATGGGGACGTGTCCTAGATTTCCGGGCGGGGCCTCGCCACCTTTCCCGCTCTGCAGCCAACCTGGACCATGCCCCCGGTGGGATTTCTGAGCCACTGCGCCCCCTGTTGGGAAAGGGGGGGACTGCAAGCCCCGCAGGCACGCGCGCTCCTTTGGGATCCGGAGCGCGCCGCCCGCCCGCTGGTTAAGCGCTCCCAAATGCAAATGCTTTCATGGCGTCATCGCCGCCAAAGGGAAGGGGTGCGATACCTGCACGGCTTTTCGTCTCGCTTGCCAGTCCTGGCAAAAAATGCTCTCTTGCTCCAAGTCCGCCGTCACACCTGCGCTCGGTCAACCGCGGCCAGATTGACGGAGAAGACAGAGGCCGAGGAACACTTGCGCGTCAGCGGGAAGTTTACAGGCTATCGCTTCTCGGCCTTTTGGCTAAGATCAAGTGTAGTATCTGTTCTTATCAGTTTAATATCTGATACGTCCCCTATCTGGGGACCAAATATTAAATTGATTTTTGGAACAGGGAGATGGAACAGGGGCTTGCTCCGTCCACTCCACGCATCGACCTGGTATTGCAGTGCTTCCAGGAGCGGTGCAGCTTCCCCTCTTTGGGGTGGGAAGTCGCAAAAGTCAAAAAGTAGAAATAAAGTTTTTGCACCAGTTTCAGCCGTGCTTTCTTTTCTTTGCCGCCTAGGTTGCTGCTGGCTGTGAAACACCCCCCCCTCCTCTTTTCAGCTTCTCGTGCCAGCCCCGCCTTCACACCTTCCTTTGGGGCTGTTTTTCTCTCTGCATTTGCACGTCAAAGTTGTGTTTTTCTTTCTGTATTTGCATATGGGGACGTGTCCTAGATTTCCGGGCGGGGCCTCGCCACCTTTCCCGCTCTGCAGCCAACCTGGACCATGCCCCCGGTGGGATTTCTGAGCCACTGCGCCCCCTGTTGGGAAAGGGGGGGACTGCAAGCCCCGCAGGCACGCGCGCTCCTTTGGGATCCGGAGCGCGCCGCCCGCCCGCTGGTTAAGCGCTCCCAAATGCAAATGCTTTCATGGCGTCATCGCCGCCAAAGGGAAGGGGTGCGATACCTGCACGGCTTTTCGTCTCGCTTGCCAGTCCTGGCAAAAAATGCTCTCTTGCTCCAAGTCCGCCGTCACACCTGCGCTCGGTCAACCGCGGCCAGATTGACGGAGAAGACAGAGGCCGAGGAACACTTGCGCGTCAGCGGGAAGTTTACAGGCTATCGCTTCTCGGCCTTTTGGCTAAGATCAAGTGTAGTATCTGTTCTTATCAGTTTAATATCTGATACGTCCCCTATCTGGGGACCAAATATTAAATTGATTTTTGGAACAGGGAGATGGAACAGGGGCTTGCTCCGTCCACTCCACGCATCGACCTGGTATTGCAGTGCTTCCAGGAGCGGTGCAGCTTCCCCTCTTTGGGGTGGGAAGTCGCAAAAGTCAAAAAGTAGAAATAAAGTTTTTGCACCAGTTTCAGCCGTGCTTTCTTTTCTTTGCCGCCTAGGTTGCTGCTGGCTGTGAAACACCCCCCCTCCTCTTTTCAGCTTCTCGTGCCAGCCCCGCCTTCACACCTTCCTTTGGGGCTGTTTTTCTCTCTGCATTTGCACGTCAAAGTTGTGTTTTTCTTTCTGTATTTGCATATGGGGACGTGTCCTAGATTTCCGGGCGGGGCCTCGCCACCTTTCCCGCTCTGCAGCCAACCTGGACCATGCCCCCGGTGGGATTTCTGAGCCACTGCGCCCCCTGTTGGGAAAGGGGGGGACTGCAAGCCCCGCAGGCACGCGCGCTCCTTTGGGATCCGGAGCGCGCCGCCCGCCCGCTGGTTAAGCGCTCCCAAATGCAAATGCTTTCATGGCGTCATCGCCGCCAAAGGGAAGGGGTGCGATACCTGCACGGCTTTTCGTCTCGCTTGCCAGTCCTGGCAAAAAATGCTCTCTTGCTCCAAGTCCGCCGTCACACCTGCGCTCGGTCAACCGCGGCCAGATTGACGGAGAAGACAGAGGCCGAGGAACACTTGCGCGTCAGCGGGAAGTTTACAGGCTATCGCTTCTCGGCCTTTTGGCTAAGATCAAGTGTAGTATCTGTTCTTATCAGTTTAATATCTGATACGTCCCCTATCTGGGGACCAAATATTAAATTGATTTTTGGAACAGGGAGATGGAACAGGGGCTTGCTCCGTCCACTCCACGCATCGACCTGGTATTGCAGTGCTTCCAGGAGCGGTGCAGCTTCCCCTCTTTGGGGTGGGAAGTCGCAAAAGTCAAAAAGTAGAAATAAAGTTTTTGCACCAGTTTCAGCCGTGCTTTCTTTTCTTTGCCGCCTAGGTTGCTGCTGGCTGTGAAACACCCCCCCCTCCTCTTTTCAGCTTCTCGTGCCAGCCCCGCCTTCACACCTTCCTTTGGGGCTGTTTTTCTCTCTGCATTTGCACGTCAAAGTTGTGTTTTTCTTTCTGTATTTGCATATGGGGACGTGTCCTAGATTTCCGGGCGGGGCCTCGCCACCTTTCCCGCTCTGCAGCCAACCTGGACCATGCCCCCGGTGGGATTTCTGAGCCACTGCGCCCCCTGTTGGGAAAGGGGGGGACTGCAAGCCCCGCAGGCACGCGCGCTCCTTTGGGATCCGGAGCGCGCCGCCCGCCCGCTGGTTAAGCGCTCCCAAATGCAAATGCTTTCATGGCGTCATCGCCGCCAAAGGGAAGGGGTGCGATACCTGCACGGCTTTTCGTCTCGCTTGCCAGTCCTGGCAAAAAATGCTCTCTTGCTCCAAGTCCGCCGTCACACCTGCGCTCGGTCAACCGCGGCCAGATTGACGGAGAAGACAGAGGCCGAGGAACACTTGCGCGTCAGCGGGAAGTTTACAGGCTATCGCTTCTCGGCCTTTTGGCTAAGATCAAGTGTAGTATCTGTTCTTATCAGTTTAATATCTGATACGTCCCCTATCTGGGGACCAAATATTAAATTGATTTTTGGAACAGGGAGATGGAACAGGGGCTTGCTCCGTCCACTCCACGCATCGACCTGGTATTGCAGTGCTTCCAGGAGCGGTGCAGCTTCCCCTCTTTGGGGTGGGAAGTCGCAAAAGTCAAAAAGTAGAAATAAAGTTTTTGCACCAGTTTCAGCCGTGCTTTCTTTTCTTTGCCGCCTAGGTTGCTGCTGGCTGTGAAACACCCCCCCCTCCTCTTTTCAGCTTCTCGTGCCAGCCCCGCCTTCACACCTTCCTTTGGGGCTGTTTTTCTCTCTGCATTTGCACGTCAAAGTTGTGTTTTTCTTTCTGTATTTGCATATGGGGACGTGTCCTAGATTTCCGGGCGGGGCCTCGCCACCTTTCCCGCTCTGCAGCCAACCTGGACCATGCCCCCGGTGGGATTTCTGAGCCACTGCGCCCCCTGTTGGGAAAGGGGGGGACTGCAAGCCCCGCAGGCACGCGCGCTCCTTTGGGATCCGGAGCGCGCCGCCCGCCCGCTGGTTAAGCGCTCCCAAATGCAAATGCTTTCATGGCGTCATCGCCGCCAAAGGGAAGGGGTGCGATACCTGCACGGCTTTTCGTCTCGCTTGCCAGTCCTGGCAAAAAATGCTCTCTTGCTCCAAGTCCGCCGTCACACCTGCGCTCGGTCAACCGCGGCCAGATTGACGGAGAAGACAGAGGCCGAGGAACACTTGCGCGTCAGCGGGAAGTTTACAGGCTATCGCTTCTCGGCCTTTTGGCTAAGATCAAGTGTAGTATCTGTTCTTATCAGTTTAATATCTGATACGTCCCCTATCTGGGGACCAAATATTAAATTGATTTTTGGAACAGGGAGATGGAACAGGGGCTTGCTCCGTCCACTCCACGCATCGACCTGGTATTGCAGTGCTTCCAGGAGCGGTGCAGCTTCCCCTCTTTGGGGTGGGAAGTCGCAAAAGTCAAAAAGTAGAAATAAAGTTTTTGCACCAGTTTCAGCCGTGCTTTCTTTTCTTTGCCGCCTAGGTTGCTGCTGGCTGTGAAACACCCCCCCCTCCTCTTTTCAGCTTCTCGTGCCAGCCCCGCCTTCACACCTTCCTTTGGGGCTGTTTTTCTCTCTGCATTTGCACGTCAAAGTTGTGTTTTTCTTTCTGTATTTGCATATGGGGACGTGTCCTAGATTTCCGGGCGGGGCCTCGCCACCTTTCCCGCTCTGCAGCCAACCTGGACCATGCCCCCGGTGGGATTTCTGAGCCACTGCGCCCCCTGTTGGGAAAGGGGGGGACTGCAAGCCCCGCAGGCACGCGCGCTCCTTTGGGATCCGGAGCGCGCCGCCCGCCCGCTGGTTAAGCGCTCCCAAATGCAAATGCTTTCATGGCGTCATCGCCGCCAAAGGGAAGGGGTGCGATACCTGCACGGCTTTTCGTCTCGCTTGCCAGTCCTGGCAAAAAATGCTCTCTTGCTCCAAGTCCGCCGTCACACCTGCGCTCGGTCAACCGCGGCCAGATTGACGGAGAAGACAGAGGCCGAGGAACACTTGCGCGTCAGCGGGAAGTTTACAGGCTATCGCTTCTCGGCCTTTTGGCTAAGATCAAGTGTAGTATCTGTTCTTATCAGTTTAATATCTGATACGTCCCCTATCTGGGGACCAAATATTAAATTGATTTTTGGAACAGGGAGATGGAACAGGGGCTTGCTCCGTCCACTCCACGCATCGACCTGGTATTGCAGTGCTTCCAGGAGCGGTGCAGCTTCCCCTCTTTGGGGTGGGAAGTCGCAAAAGTCAAAAAGTAGAAATAAAGTTTTTGCACCAGTTTCAGCCGTGCTTTCTTTTCTTTGCCGCCTAGGTTGCTGCTGGCTGTGAAACACCCCCCCTCCTCTTTTCAGCTTCTCGTGCCAGCCCCGCCTTCACACCTTCCTTTGGGGCTGTTTTTCTCTCTGCATTTGCACGTCAAAGTTGTGTTTTTCTTTCTGTATTTGCATATGGGGACGTGTCCTAGATTTCCGGGCGGGGCCTCGCCACCTTTCCCGCTCTGCAGCCAACCTGGACCATGCCCCCGGTGGGATTTCTGAGCCACTGCGCCCCCTGTTGGGAAAGGGGGGGACTGCAAGCCCCGCAGGCACGCGCGCTCCTTTGGGATCCGGAGCGCGCCGCCCGCCCGCTGGTTAAGCGCTCCCAAATGCAAATGCTTTCATGGCGTCATCGCCGCCAAAGGGAAGGGGTGCGATACCTGCACGGCTTTTCGTCTCGCTTGCCAGTCCTGGCAAAAAATGCTCTCTTGCTCCAAGTCCGCCGTCACACCTGCGCTCGGTCAACCGCGGCCAGATTGACGGAGAAGACAGAGGCCGAGGAACACTTGCGCGTCAGCGGGAAGTTTACAGGCTATCGCTTCTCGGCCTTTTGGCTAAGATCAAGTGTAGTATCTGTTCTTATCAGTTTAATATCTGATACGTCCCCTATCTGGGGACCAAATATTAAATTGATTTTTGGAACAGGGAGATGGAACAGGGGCTTGCTCCGTCCACTCCACGCATCGACCTGGTATTGCAGTGCTTCCAGGAGCGGTGCAGCTTCCCCTCTTTGGGGTGGGAAGTCGCAAAAGTCAAAAAGTAGAAATAAAGTTTTTGCACCAGTTTCAGCCGTGCTTTCTTTTCTTTGCCGCCTAGGTTGCTGCTGGCTGTGAAACACCCCCCCTCCTCTTTTCAGCTTCTCGTGCCAGCCCCGCCTTCACACCTTCCTTTGGGGCTGTTTTTCTCTCTGCATTTGCACGTCAAAGTTGTGTTTTTCTTTCTGTATTTGCATATGGGGACGTGTCCTAGATTTCCGGGCGGGGCCTCGCCACCTTTCCCGCTCTGCAGCCAACCTGGACCATGCCCCCGGTGGGATTTCTGAGCCACTGCGCCCCCTGTTGGGAAAGGGGGGGACTGCAAGCCCCGCAGGCACGCGCGCTCCTTTGGGATCCGGAGCGCGCCGCCCGCCCGCTGGTTAAGCGCTCCCAAATGCAAATGCTTTCATGGCGTCATCGCCGCCAAAGGGAAGGGGTGCGATACCTGCACGGCTTTTCGTCTCGCTTGCCAGTCCTGGCAAAAAATGCTCTCTTGCTCCAAGTCCGCCGTCACACCTGCGCTCGGTCAACCGCGGCCAGATTGACGGAGAAGACAGAGGCCGAGGAACACTTGCGCGTCAGCGGGAAGTTTACAGGCTATCGCTTCTCGGCCTTTTGGCTAAGATCAAGTGTAGTATCTGTTCTTATCAGTTTAATATCTGATACGTCCCCTATCTGGGGACCAAATATTAAATTGATTTTTGGAACAGGGAGATGGAACAGGGGCTTGCTCCGTCCACTCCACGCATCGACCTGGTATTGCAGTGCTTCCAGGAGCGGTGCAGCTTCCCCTCTTTGGGGTGGGAAGTCGCAAAAGTCAAAAAGTAGAAATAAAGTTTTTGCACCAGTTTCAGCCGTGCTTTCTTTTCTTTGCCGCCTAGGTTGCTGCTGGCTGTGAAACACCCCCCCCTCCTCTTTTCAGCTTCTCGTGCCAGCCCCGCCTTCACACCTTCCTTTGGGGCTGTTTTTCTCTCTGCATTTGCACGTCAAAGTTGTGTTTTTCTTTCTGTATTTGCATATGGGGACGTGTCCTAGATTTCCGGGCGGGGCCTCGCCACCTTTCCCGCTCTGCAGCCAACCTGGACCATGCCCCCGGTGGGATTTCTGAGCCACTGCGCCCCCTGTTGGGAAAGGGGGGGACTGCAAGCCCCGCAGGCACGCGCGCTCCTTTGGGATCCGGAGCGCGCCGCCCGCCCGCTGGTTAAGCGCTCCCAAATGCAAATGCTTTCATGGCGTCATCGCCGCCAAAGGGAAGGGGTGCGATACCTGCACGGCTTTTCGTCTCGCTTGCCAGTCCTGGCAAAAAATGCTCTCTTGCTCCAAGTCCGCCGTCACACCTGCGCTCGGTCAACCGCGGCCAGATTGACGGAGAAGACAGAGGCCGAGGAACACTTGCGCGTCAGCGGGAAGTTTACAGGCTATCGCTTCTCGGCCTTTTGGCTAAGATCAAGTGTAGTATCTGTTCTTATCAGTTTAATATCTGATACGTCCCCTATCTGGGGACCAAATATTAAATTGATTTTTGGAACAGGGAGATGGAACAGGGGCTTGCTCCGTCCACTCCACGCATCGACCTGGTATTGCAGTGCTTCCAGGAGCGGTGCAGCTTCCCCTCTTTGGGGTGGGAAGTCGCAAAAGTCAAAAAGTAGAAATAAAGTTTTTGCACCAGTTTCAGCCGTGCTTTCTTTTCTTTGCCGCCTAGGTTGCTGCTGGCTGTGAAACACCCCCCCTCCTCTTTTCAGCTTCTCGTGCCAGCCCCGCCTTCACACCTTCCTTTGGGGCTGTTTTTCTCTCTGCATTTGCACGTCAAAGTTGTGTTTTTCTTTCTGTATTTGCATATGGGGACGTGTCCTAGATTTCCGGGCGGGGCCTCGCCACCTTTCCCGCTCTGCAGCCAACCTGGACCATGCCCCCGGTGGGATTTCTGAGCCACTGCGCCCCCTGTTGGGAAAGGGGGGGACTGCAAGCCCCGCAGGCACGCGCGCTCCTTTGGGATCCGGAGCGCGCCGCCCGCCCGCTGGTTAAGCGCTCCCAAATGCAAATGCTTTCATGGCGTCATCGCCGCCAAAGGGAAGGGGTGCGATACCTGCACGGCTTTTCGTCTCGCTTGCCAGTCCTGGCAAAAAATGCTCTCTTGCTCCAAGTCCGCCGTCACACCTGCGCTCGGTCAACCGCGGCCAGATTGACGGAGAAGACAGAGGCCGAGGAACACTTGCGCGTCAGCGGGAAGTTTACAGGCTATCGCTTCTCGGCCTTTTGGCTAAGATCAAGTGTAGTATCTGTTCTTATCAGTTTAATATCTGATACGTCCCCTATCTGGGGACCAAATATTAAATTGATTTTTGGAACAGGGAGATGGAACAGGGGCTTGCTCCGTCCACTCCACGCATCGACCTGGTATTGCAGTGCTTCCAGGAGCGGTGCAGCTTCCCCTCTTTGGGGTGGGAAGTCGCAAAAGTCAAAAAGTAGAAATAAAGTTTTTGCACCAGTTTCAGCCGTGCTTTCTTTTCTTTGCCGCCTAGGTTGCTGCTGGCTGTGAAACACCCCCCCTCCTCTTTTCAGCTTCTCGTGCCAGCCCCGCCTTCACACCTTCCTTTGGGGCTGTTTTTCTCTCTGCATTTGCACGTCAAAGTTGTGTTTTTCTTTCTGTATTTGCATATGGGGACGTGTCCTAGATTTCCGGGCGGGGCCTCGCCACCTTTCCCGCTCTGCAGCCAACCTGGACCATGCCCCCGGTGGGATTTCTGAGCCACTGCGCCCCCTGTTGGGAAAGGGGGGGACTGCAAGCCCCGCAGGCACGCGCGCTCCTTTGGGATCCGGAGCGCGCCGCCCGCCCGCTGGTTAAGCGCTCCCAAATGCAAATGCTTTCATGGCGTCATCGCCGCCAAAGGGAAGGGGTGCGATACCTGCACGGCTTTTCGTCTCGCTTGCCAGTCCTGGCAAAAAATGCTCTCTTGCTCCAAGTCCGCCGTCACACCTGCGCTCGGTCAACCGCGGCCAGATTGACGGAGAAGACAGAGGCCGAGGAACACTTGCGCGTCAGCGGGAAGTTTACAGGCTATCGCTTCTCGGCCTTTTGGCTAAGATCAAGTGTAGTATCTGTTCTTATCAGTTTAATATCTGATACGTCCCCTATCTGGGGACCAAATATTAAATTGATTTTTGGAACAGGGAGATGGAACAGGGGCTTGCTCCGTCCACTCCACGCATCGACCTGGTATTGCAGTGCTTCCAGGAGCGGTGCAGCTTCCCCTCTTTGGGGTGGGAAGTCGCAAAAGTCAAAAAGTAGAAATAAAGTTTTTGCACCAGTTTCAGCCGTGCTTTCTTTTCTTTGCCGCCTAGGTTGCTGCTGGCTGTGAAACACCCCCCCTCCTCTTTTCAGCTTCTCGTGCCAGCCCCGCCTTCACACCTTCCTTTGGGGCTGTTTTTCTCTCTGCATTTGCACGTCAAAGTTGTGTTTTTCTTTCTGTATTTGCATATGGGGACGTGTCCTAGATTTCCGGGCGGGGCCTCGCCACCTTTCCCGCTCTGCAGCCAACCTGGACCATGCCCCCGGTGGGATTTCTGAGCCACTGCGCCCCCTGTTGGGAAAGGGGGGGACTGCAAGCCCCGCAGGCACGCGCGCTCCTTTGGGATCCGGAGCGCGCCGCCCGCCCGCTGGTTAAGCGCTCCCAAATGCAAATGCTTTCATGGCGTCATCGCCGCCAAAGGGAAGGGGTGCGATACCTGCACGGCTTTTCGTCTCGCTTGCCAGTCCTGGCAAAAAATGCTCTCTTGCTCCAAGTCCGCCGTCACACCTGCGCTCGGTCAACCGCGGCCAGATTGACGGAGAAGACAGAGGCCGAGGAACACTTGCGCGTCAGCGGGAAGTTTACAGGCTATCGCTTCTCGGCCTTTTGGCTAAGATCAAGTGTAGTATCTGTTCTTATCAGTTTAATATCTGATACGTCCCCTATCTGGGGACCAAATATTAAATTGATTTTTGGAACAGGGAGATGGAACAGGGGCTTGCTCCGTCCACTCCACGCATCGACCTGGTATTGCAGTGCTTCCAGGAGCGGTGCAGCTTCCCCTCTTTGGGGTGGGAAGTCGCAAAAGTCAAAAAGTAGAAATAAAGTTTTTGCACCAGTTTCAGCCGTGCTTTCTTTTCTTTGCCGCCTAGGTTGCTGCTGGCTGTGAAACACCCCCCCTCCTCTTTTCAGCTTCTCGTGCCAGCCCCGCCTTCACACCTTCCTTTGGGGCTGTTTTTCTCTCTGCATTTGCACGTCAAAGTTGTGTTTTTCTTTCTGTATTTGCATATGGGGACGTGTCCTAGATTTCCGGGCGGGGCCTCGCCACCTTTCCCGCTCTGCAGCCAACCTGGACCATGCCCCCGGTGGGATTTCTGAGCCACTGCGCCCCCTGTTGGGAAAGGGGGGGACTGCAAGCCCCGCAGGCACGCGCGCTCCTTTGGGATCCGGAGCGCGCCGCCCGCCCGCTGGTTAAGCGCTCCCAAATGCAAATGCTTTCATGGCGTCATCGCCGCCAAAGGGAAGGGGTGCGATACCTGCACGGCTTTTCGTCTCGCTTGCCAGTCCTGGCAAAAAATGCTCTCTTGCTCCAAGTCCGCCGTCACACCTGCGCTCGGTCAACCGCGGCCAGATTGACGGAGAAGACAGAGGCCGAGGAACACTTGCGCGTCAGCGGGAAGTTTACAGGCTATCGCTTCTCGGCCTTTTGGCTAAGATCAAGTGTAGTATCTGTTCTTATCAGTTTAATATCTGATACGTCCCCTATCTGGGGACCAAATATTAAATTGATTTTTGGAACAGGGAGATGGAACAGGGGCTTGCTCCGTCCACTCCACGCATCGACCTGGTATTGCAGTGCTTCCAGGAGCGGTGCAGCTTCCCCTCTTTGGGGTGGGAAGTCGCAAAAGTCAAAAAGTAGAAATAAAGTTTTTGCACCAGTTTCAGCCGTGCTTTCTTTTCTTTGCCGCCTAGGTTGCTGCTGGCTGTGAAACACCCCCCCTCCTCTTTTCAGCTTCTCGTGCCAGCCCCGCCTTCACACCTTCCTTTGGGGCTGTTTTTCTCTCTGCATTTGCACGTCAAAGTTGTGTTTTTCTTTCTGTATTTGCATATGGGGACGTGTCCTAGATTTCCGGGCGGGGCCTCGCCACCTTTCCCGCTCTGCAGCCAACCTGGACCATGCCCCCGGTGGGATTTCTGAGCCACTGCGCCCCCTGTTGGGAAAGGGGGGGACTGCAAGCCCCGCAGGCACGCGCGCTCCTTTGGGATCCGGAGCGCGCCGCCCGCCCGCTGGTTAAGCGCTCCCAAATGCAAATGCTTTCATGGCGTCATCGCCGCCAAAGGGAAGGGGTGCGATACCTGCACGGCTTTTCGTCTCGCTTGCCAGTCCTGGCAAAAAATGCTCTCTTGCTCCAAGTCCGCCGTCACACCTGCGCTCGGTCAACCGCGGCCAGATTGACGGAGAAGACAGAGGCCGAGGAACACTTGCGCGTCAGCGGGAAGTTTACAGGCTATCGCTTCTCGGCCTTTTGGCTAAGATCAAGTGTAGTATCTGTTCTTATCAGTTTAATATCTGATACGTCCCCTATCTGGGGACCAAATATTAAATTGATTTTTGGAACAGGGAGATGGAACAGGGGCTTGCTCCGTCCACTCCACGCATCGACCTGGTATTGCAGTGCTTCCAGGAGCGGTGCAGCTTCCCCTCTTTGGGGTGGGAAGTCGCAAAAGTCAAAAAGTAGAAATAAAGTTTTTGCACCAGTTTCAGCCGTGCTTTCTTTTCTTTGCCGCCTAGGTTGCTGCTGGCTGTGAAACACCCCCCCTCCTCTTTTCAGCTTCTCGTGCCAGCCCCGCCTTCACACCTTCCTTTGGGGCTGTTTTTCTCTCTGCATTTGCACGTCAAAGTTGTGTTTTTCTTTCTGTATTTGCATATGGGGACGTGTCCTAGATTTCCGGGCGGGGCCTCGCCACCTTTCCCGCTCTGCAGCCAACCTGGACCATGCCCCCGGTGGGATTTCTGAGCCACTGCGCCCCCTGTTGGGAAAGGGGGGGACTGCAAGCCCCGCAGGCACGCGCGCTCCTTTGGGATCCGGAGCGCGCCGCCCGCCCGCTGGTTAAGCGCTCCCAAATGCAAATGCTTTCATGGCGTCATCGCCGCCAAAGGGAAGGGGTGCGATACCTGCACGGCTTTTCGTCTCGCTTGCCAGTCCTGGCAAAAAATGCTCTCTTGCTCCAAGTCCGCCGTCACACCTGCGCTCGGTCAACCGCGGCCAGATTGACGGAGAAGACAGAGGCCGAGGAACACTTGCGCGTCAGCGGGAAGTTTACAGGCTATCGCTTCTCGGCCTTTTGGCTAAGATCAAGTGTAGTATCTGTTCTTATCAGTTTAATATCTGATACGTCCCCTATCTGGGGACCAAATATTAAATTGATTTTTGGAACAGGGAGATGGAACAGGGGCTTGCTCCGTCCACTCCACGCATCGACCTGGTATTGCAGTGCTTCCAGGAGCGGTGCAGCTTCCCCTCTTTGGGGTGGGAAGTCGCAAAAGTCAAAAAGTAGAAATAAAGTTTTTGCACCAGTTTCAGCCGTGCTTTCTTTTCTTTGCCGCCTAGGTTGCTGCTGGCTGTGAAACACCCCCCCTCCTCTTTTCAGCTTCTCGTGCCAGCCCCGCCTTCACACCTTCCTTTGGGGCTGTTTTTCTCTCTGCATTTGCACGTCAAAGTTGTGTTTTTCTTTCTGTATTTGCATATGGGGACGTGTCCTAGATTTCCGGGCGGGGCCTCGCCACCTTTCCCGCTCTGCAGCCAACCTGGACCATGCCCCCGGTGGGATTTCTGAGCCACTGCGCCCCCTGTTGGGAAAGGGGGGGACTGCAAGCCCCGCAGGCACGCGCGCTCCTTTGGGATCCGGAGCGCGCCGCCCGCCCGCTGGTTAAGCGCTCCCAAATGCAAATGCTTTCATGGCGTCATCGCCGCCAAAGGGAAGGGGTGCGATACCTGCACGGCTTTTCGTCTCGCTTGCCAGTCCTGGCAAAAAATGCTCTCTTGCTCCAAGTCCGCCGTCACACCTGCGCTCGGTCAACCGCGGCCAGATTGACGGAGAAGACAGAGGCCGAGGAACACTTGCGCGTCAGCGGGAAGTTTACAGGCTATCGCTTCTCGGCCTTTTGGCTAAGATCAAGTGTAGTATCTGTTCTTATCAGTTTAATATCTGATACGTCCCCTATCTGGGGACCAAATATTAAATTGATTTTTGGAACAGGGAGATGGAACAGGGGCTTGCTCCGTCCACTCCACGCATCGACCTGGTATTGCAGTGCTTCCAGGAGCGGTGCAGCTTCCCCTCTTTGGGGTGGGAAGTCGCAAAAGTCAAAAAGTAGAAATAAAGTTTTTGCACCAGTTTCAGCCGTGCTTTCTTTTCTTTGCCGCCTAGGTTGCTGCTGGCTGTGAAACACCCCCCCTCCTCTTTTCAGCTTCTCGTGCCAGCCCCGCCTTCACACCTTCCTTTGGGGCTGTTTTTCTCTCTGCATTTGCACGTCAAAGTTGTGTTTTTCTTTCTGTATTTGCATATGGGGACGTGTCCTAGATTTCCGGGCGGGGCCTCGCCACCTTTCCCGCTCTGCAGCCAACCTGGACCATGCCCCCGGTGGGATTTCTGAGCCACTGCGCCCCCTGTTGGGAAAGGGGGGGACTGCAAGCCCCGCAGGCACGCGCGCTCCTTTGGGATCCGGAGCGCGCCGCCCGCCCGCTGGTTAAGCGCTCCCAAATGCAAATGCTTTCATGGCGTCATCGCCGCCAAAGGGAAGGGGTGCGATACCTGCACGGCTTTTCGTCTCGCTTGCCAGTCCTGGCAAAAAATGCTCTCTTGCTCCAAGTCCGCCGTCACACCTGCGCTCGGTCAACCGCGGCCAGATTGACGGAGAAGACAGAGGCCGAGGAACACTTGCGCGTCAGCGGGAAGTTTACAGGCTATCGCTTCTCGGCCTTTTGGCTAAGATCAAGTGTAGTATCTGTTCTTATCAGTTTAATATCTGATACGTCCCCTATCTGGGGACCAAATATTAAATTGATTTTTGGAACAGGGAGATGGAACAGGGGCTTGCTCCGTCCACTCCACGCATCGACCTGGTATTGCAGTGCTTCCAGGAGCGGTGCAGCTTCCCCTCTTTGGGGTGGGAAGTCGCAAAAGTCAAAAAGTAGAAATAAAGTTTTTGCACCAGTTTCAGCCGTGCTTTCTTTTCTTTGCCGCCTAGGTTGCTGCTGGCTGTGAAACACCCCCCCTCCTCTTTTCAGCTTCTCGTGCCAGCCCCGCCTTCACACCTTCCTTTGGGGCTGTTTTTCTCTCTGCATTTGCACGTCAAAGTTGTGTTTTTCTTTCTGTATTTGCATATGGGGACGTGTCCTAGATTTCCGGGCGGGGCCTCGCCACCTTTCCCGCTCTGCAGCCAACCTGGACCATGCCCCCGGTGGGATTTCTGAGCCACTGCGCCCCCTGTTGGGAAAGGGGGGGACTGCAAGCCCCGCAGGCACGCGCGCTCCTTTGGGATCCGGAGCGCGCCGCCCGCCCGCTGGTTAAGCGCTCCCAAATGCAAATGCTTTCATGGCGTCATCGCCGCCAAAGGGAAGGGGTGCGATACCTGCACGGCTTTTCGTCTCGCTTGCCAGTCCTGGCAAAAAATGCTCTCTTGCTCCAAGTCCGCCGTCACACCTGCGCTCGGTCAACCGCGGCCAGATTGACGGAGAAGACAGAGGCCGAGGAACACTTGCGCGTCAGCGGGAAGTTTACAGGCTATCGCTTCTCGGCCTTTTGGCTAAGATCAAGTGTAGTATCTGTTCTTATCAGTTTAATATCTGATACGTCCCCTATCTGGGGACCAAATATTAAATTGATTTTTGGAACAGGGAGATGGAACAGGGGCTTGCTCCGTCCACTCCACGCATCGACCTGGTATTGCAGTGCTTCCAGGAGCGGTGCAGCTTCCCCTCTTTGGGGTGGGAAGTCGCAAAAGTCAAAAAGTAGAAATAAAGTTTTTGCACCAGTTTCAGCCGTGCTTTCTTTTCTTTGCCGCCTAGGTTGCTGCTGGCTGTGAAACACCCCCCCTCCTCTTTTCAGCTTCTCGTGCCAGCCCCGCCTTCACACCTTCCTTTGGGGCTGTTTTTCTCTCTGCATTTGCACGTCAAAGTTGTGTTTTTCTTTCTGTATTTGCATATGGGGACGTGTCCTAGATTTCCGGGCGGGGCCTCGCCACCTTTCCCGCTCTGCAGCCAACCTGGACCATGCCCCCGGTGGGATTTCTGAGCCACTGCGCCCCCTGTTGGGAAAGGGGGGGACTGCAAGCCCCGCAGGCACGCGCGCTCCTTTGGGATCCGGAGCGCGCCGCCCGCCCGCTGGTTAAGCGCTCCCAAATGCAAATGCTTTCATGGCGTCATCGCCGCCAAAGGGAAGGGGTGCGATACCTGCACGGCTTTTCGTCTCGCTTGCCAGTCCTGGCAAAAAATGCTCTCTTGCTCCAAGTCCGCCGTCACACCTGCGCTCGGTCAACCGCGGCCAGATTGACGGAGAAGACAGAGGCCGAGGAACACTTGCGCGTCAGCGGGAAGTTTACAGGCTATCGCTTCTCGGCCTTTTGGCTAAGATCAAGTGTAGTATCTGTTCTTATCAGTTTAATATCTGATACGTCCCCTATCTGGGGACCAAATATTAAATTGATTTTTGGAACAGGGAGATGGAACAGGGGCTTGCTCCGTCCACTCCACGCATCGACCTGGTATTGCAGTGCTTCCAGGAGCGGTGCAGCTTCCCCTCTTTGGGGTGGGAAGTCGCAAAAGTCAAAAAGTAGAAATAAAGTTTTTGCACCAGTTTCAGCCGTGCTTTCTTTTCTTTGCCGCCTAGGTTGCTGCTGGCTGTGAAACACCCCCCCTCCTCTTTTCAGCTTCTCGTGCCAGCCCCGCCTTCACACCTTCCTTTGGGGCTGTTTTTCTCTCTGCATTTGCACGTCAAAGTTGTGTTTTTCTTTCTGTATTTGCATATGGGGACGTGTCCTAGATTTCCGGGCGGGGCCTCGCCACCTTTCCCGCTCTGCAGCCAACCTGGACCATGCCCCCGGTGGGATTTCTGAGCCACTGCGCCCCCTGTTGGGAAAGGGGGGGACTGCAAGCCCCGCAGGCACGCGCGCTCCTTTGGGATCCGGAGCGCGCCGCCCGCCCGCTGGTTAAGCGCTCCCAAATGCAAATGCTTTCATGGCGTCATCGCCGCCAAAGGGAAGGGGTGCGATACCTGCACGGCTTTTCGTCTCGCTTGCCAGTCCTGGCAAAAAATGCTCTCTTGCTCCAAGTCCGCCGTCACACCTGCGCTCGGTCAACCGCGGCCAGATTGACGGAGAAGACAGAGGCCGAGGAACACTTGCGCGTCAGCGGGAAGTTTACAGGCTATCGCTTCTCGGCCTTTTGGCTAAGATCAAGTGTAGTATCTGTTCTTATCAGTTTAATATCTGATACGTCCCCTATCTGGGGACCAAATATTAAATTGATTTTTGGAACAGGGAGATGGAACAGGGGCTTGCTCCGTCCACTCCACGCATCGACCTGGTATTGCAGTGCTTCCAGGAGCGGTGCAGCTTCCCCTCTTTGGGGTGGGAAGTCGCAAAAGTCAAAAAGTAGAAATAAAGTTTTTGCACCAGTTTCAGCCGTGCTTTCTTTTCTTTGCCGCCTAGGTTGCTGCTGGCTGTGAAACACCCCCCCCTCCTCTTTTCAGCTTCTCGTGCCAGCCCCGCCTTCACACCTTCCTTTGGGGCTGTTTTTCTCTCTGCATTTGCACGTCAAAGTTGTGTTTTTCTTTCTGTATTTGCATATGGGGACGTGTCCTAGATTTCCGGGCGGGGCCTCGCCACCTTTCCCGCTCTGCAGCCAACCTGGACCATGCCCCCGGTGGGATTTCTGAGCCACTGCGCCCCCTGTTGGGAAAGGGGGGGACTGCAAGCCCCGCAGGCACGCGCGCTCCTTTGGGATCCGGAGCGCGCCGCCCGCCCGCTGGTTAAGCGCTCCCAAATGCAAATGCTTTCATGGCGTCATCGCCGCCAAAGGGAAGGGGTGCGATACCTGCACGGCTTTTCGTCTCGCTTGCCAGTCCTGGCAAAAAATGCTCTCTTGCTCCAAGTCCGCCGTCACACCTGCGCTCGGTCAACCGCGGCCAGATTGACGGAGAAGACAGAGGCCGAGGAACACTTGCGCGTCAGCGGGAAGTTTACAGGCTATCGCTTCTCGGCCTTTTGGCTAAGATCAAGTGTAGTATCTGTTCTTATCAGTTTAATATCTGATACGTCCCCTATCTGGGGACCAAATATTAAATTGATTTTTGGAACAGGGAGATGGAACAGGGGCTTGCTCCGTCCACTCCACGCATCGACCTGGTATTGCAGTGCTTCCAGGAGCGGTGCAGCTTCCCCTCTTTGGGGTGGGAAGTCGCAAAAGTCAAAAAGTAGAAATAAAGTTTTTGCACCAGTTTCAGCCGTGCTTTCTTTTCTTTGCCGCCTAGGTTGCTGCTGGCTGTGAAACACCCCCCCTCCTCTTTTCAGCTTCTCGTGCCAGCCCCGCCTTCACACCTTCCTTTGGGGCTGTTTTTCTCTCTGCATTTGCACGTCAAAGTTGTGTTTTTCTTTCTGTATTTGCATATGGGGACGTGTCCTAGATTTCCGGGCGGGGCCTCGCCACCTTTCCCGCTCTGCAGCCAACCTGGACCATGCCCCCGGTGGGATTTCTGAGCCACTGCGCCCCCTGTTGGGAAAGGGGGGGACTGCAAGCCCCGCAGGCACGCGCGCTCCTTTGGGATCCGGAGCGCGCCGCCCGCCCGCTGGTTAAGCGCTCCCAAATGCAAATGCTTTCATGGCGTCATCGCCGCCAAAGGGAAGGGGTGCGATACCTGCACGGCTTTTCGTCTCGCTTGCCAGTCCTGGCAAAAAATGCTCTCTTGCTCCAAGTCCGCCGTCACACCTGCGCTCGGTCAACCGCGGCCAGATTGACGGAGAAGACAGAGGCCGAGGAACACTTGCGCGTCAGCGGGAAGTTTACAGGCTATCGCTTCTCGGCCTTTTGGCTAAGATCAAGTGTAGTATCTGTTCTTATCAGTTTAATATCTGATACGTCCCCTATCTGGGGACCAAATATTAAATTGATTTTTGGAACAGGGAGATGGAACAGGGGCTTGCTCCGTCCACTCCACGCATCGACCTGGTATTGCAGTGCTTCCAGGAGCGGTGCAGCTTCCCCTCTTTGGGGTGGGAAGTCGCAAAAGTCAAAAAGTAGAAATAAAGTTTTTGCACCAGTTTCAGCCGTGCTTTCTTTTCTTTGCCGCCTAGGTTGCTGCTGGCTGTGAAACACCCCCCCTCCTCTTTTCAGCTTCTCGTGCCAGCCCCGCCTTCACACCTTCCTTTGGGGCTGTTTTTCTCTCTGCATTTGCACGTCAAAGTTGTGTTTTTCTTTCTGTATTTGCATATGGGGACGTGTCCTAGATTTCCGGGCGGGGCCTCGCCACCTTTCCCGCTCTGCAGCCAACCTGGACCATGCCCCCGGTGGGATTTCTGAGCCACTGCGCCCCCTGTTGGGAAAGGGGGGGACTGCAAGCCCCGCAGGCACGCGCGCTCCTTTGGGATCCGGAGCGCGCCGCCCGCCCGCTGGTTAAGCGCTCCCAAATGCAAATGCTTTCATGGCGTCATCGCCGCCAAAGGGAAGGGGTGCGATACCTGCACGGCTTTTCGTCTCGCTTGCCAGTCCTGGCAAAAAATGCTCTCTTGCTCCAAGTCCGCCGTCACACCTGCGCTCGGTCAACCGCGGCCAGATTGACGGAGAAGACAGAGGCCGAGGAACACTTGCGCGTCAGCGGGAAGTTTACAGGCTATCGCTTCTCGGCCTTTTGGCTAAGATCAAGTGTAGTATCTGTTCTTATCAGTTTAATATCTGATACGTCCCCTATCTGGGGACCAAATATTAAATTGATTTTTGGAACAGGGAGATGGAACAGGGGCTTGCTCCGTCCACTCCACGCATCGACCTGGTATTGCAGTGCTTCCAGGAGCGGTGCAGCTTCCCCTCTTTGGGGTGGGAAGTCGCAAAAGTCAAAAAGTAGAAATAAAGTTTTTGCACCAGTTTCAGCCGTGCTTTCTTTTCTTTGCCGCCTAGGTTGCTGCTGGCTGTGAAACACCCCCCCTCCTCTTTTCAGCTTCTCGTGCCAGCCCCGCCTTCACACCTTCCTTTGGGGCTGTTTTTCTCTCTGCATTTGCACGTCAAAGTTGTGTTTTTCTTTCTGTATTTGCATATGGGGACGTGTCCTAGATTTCCGGGCGGGGCCTCGCCACCTTTCCCGCTCTGCAGCCAACCTGGACCATGCCCCCGGTGGGATTTCTGAGCCACTGCGCCCCCTGTTGGGAAAGGGGGGGACTGCAAGCCCCGCAGGCACGCGCGCTCCTTTGGGATCCGGAGCGCGCCGCCCGCCCGCTGGTTAAGCGCTCCCAAATGCAAATGCTTTCATGGCGTCATCGCCGCCAAAGGGAAGGGGTGCGATACCTGCACGGCTTTTCGTCTCGCTTGCCAGTCCTGGCAAAAAATGCTCTCTTGCTCCAAGTCCGCCGTCACACCTGCGCTCGGTCAACCGCGGCCAGATTGACGGAGAAGACAGAGGCCGAGGAACACTTGCGCGTCAGCGGGAAGTTTACAGGCTATCGCTTCTCGGCCTTTTGGCTAAGATCAAGTGTAGTATCTGTTCTTATCAGTTTAATATCTGATACGTCCCCTATCTGGGGACCAAATATTAAATTGATTTTTGGAACAGGGAGATGGAACAGGGGCTTGCTCCGTCCACTCCACGCATCGACCTGGTATTGCAGTGCTTCCAGGAGCGGTGCAGCTTCCCCTCTTTGGGGTGGGAAGTCGCAAAAGTCAAAAAGTAGAAATAAAGTTTTTGCACCAGTTTCAGCCGTGCTTTCTTTTCTTTGCCGCCTAGGTTGCTGCTGGCTGTGAAACACCCCCCCTCCTCTTTTCAGCTTCTCGTGCCAGCCCCGCCTTCACACCTTCCTTTGGGGCTGTTTTTCTCTCTGCATTTGCACGTCAAAGTTGTGTTTTTCTTTCTGTATTTGCATATGGGGACGTGTCCTAGATTTCCGGGCGGGGCCTCGCCACCTTTCCCGCTCTGCAGCCAACCTGGACCATGCCCCCGGTGGGATTTCTGAGCCACTGCGCCCCCTGTTGGGAAAGGGGGGGACTGCAAGCCCCGCAGGCACGCGCGCTCCTTTGGGATCCGGAGCGCGCCGCCCGCCCGCTGGTTAAGCGCTCCCAAATGCAAATGCTTTCATGGCGTCATCGCCGCCAAAGGGAAGGGGTGCGATACCTGCACGGCTTTTCGTCTCGCTTGCCAGTCCTGGCAAAAAATGCTCTCTTGCTCCAAGTCCGCCGTCACACCTGCGCTCGGTCAACCGCGGCCAGATTGACGGAGAAGACAGAGGCCGAGGAACACTTGCGCGTCAGCGGGAAGTTTACAGGCTATCGCTTCTCGGCCTTTTGGCTAAGATCAAGTGTAGTATCTGTTCTTATCAGTTTAATATCTGATACGTCCCCTATCTGGGGACCAAATATTAAATTGATTTTTGGAACAGGGAGATGGAACAGGGGCTTGCTCCGTCCACTCCACGCATCGACCTGGTATTGCAGTGCTTCCAGGAGCGGTGCAGCTTCCCCTCTTTGGGGTGGGAAGTCGCAAAAGTCAAAAAGTAGAAATAAAGTTTTTGCACCAGTTTCAGCCGTGCTTTCTTTTCTTTGCCGCCTAGGTTGCTGCTGGCTGTGAAACACCCCCCCTCCTCTTTTCAGCTTCTCGTGCCAGCCCCGCCTTCACACCTTCCTTTGGGGCTGTTTTTCTCTCTGCATTTGCACGTCAAAGTTGTGTTTTTCTTTCTGTATTTGCATATGGGGACGTGTCCTAGATTTCCGGGCGGGGCCTCGCCACCTTTCCCGCTCTGCAGCCAACCTGGACCATGCCCCCGGTGGGATTTCTGAGCCACTGCGCCCCCTGTTGGGAAAGGGGGGGACTGCAAGCCCCGCAGGCACGCGCGCTCCTTTGGGATCCGGAGCGCGCCGCCCGCCCGCTGGTTAAGCGCTCCCAAATGCAAATGCTTTCATGGCGTCATCGCCGCCAAAGGGAAGGGGTGCGATACCTGCACGGCTTTTCGTCTCGCTTGCCAGTCCTGGCAAAAAATGCTCTCTTGCTCCAAGTCCGCCGTCACACCTGCGCTCGGTCAACCGCGGCCAGATTGACGGAGAAGACAGAGGCCGAGGAACACTTGCGCGTCAGCGGGAAGTTTACAGGCTATCGCTTCTCGGCCTTTTGGCTAAGATCAAGTGTAGTATCTGTTCTTATCAGTTTAATATCTGATACGTCCCCTATCTGGGGACCAAATATTAAATTGATTTTTGGAACAGGGAGATGGAACAGGGGCTTGCTCCGTCCACTCCACGCATCGACCTGGTATTGCAGTGCTTCCAGGAGCGGTGCAGCTTCCCCTCTTTGGGGTGGGAAGTCGCAAAAGTCAAAAAGTAGAAATAAAGTTTTTGCACCAGTTTCAGCCGTGCTTTCTTTTCTTTGCCGCCTAGGTTGCTGCTGGCTGTGAAACACCCCCCCTCCTCTTTTCAGCTTCTCGTGCCAGCCCCGCCTTCACACCTTCCTTTGGGGCTGTTTTTCTCTCTGCATTTGCACGTCAAAGTTGTGTTTTTCTTTCTGTATTTGCATATGGGGACGTGTCCTAGATTTCCGGGCGGGGCCTCGCCACCTTTCCCGCTCTGCAGCCAACCTGGACCATGCCCCCGGTGGGATTTCTGAGCCACTGCGCCCCCTGTTGGGAAAGGGGGGGACTGCAAGCCCCGCAGGCACGCGCGCTCCTTTGGGATCCGGAGCGCGCCGCCCGCCCGCTGGTTAAGCGCTCCCAAATGCAAATGCTTTCATGGCGTCATCGCCGCCAAAGGGAAGGGGTGCGATACCTGCACGGCTTTTCGTCTCGCTTGCCAGTCCTGGCAAAAAATGCTCTCTTGCTCCAAGTCCGCCGTCACACCTGCGCTCGGTCAACCGCGGCCAGATTGACGGAGAAGACAGAGGCCGAGGAACACTTGCGCGTCAGCGGGAAGTTTACAGGCTATCGCTTCTCGGCCTTTTGGCTAAGATCAAGTGTAGTATCTGTTCTTATCAGTTTAATATCTGATACGTCCCCTATCTGGGGACCAAATATTAAATTGATTTTTGGAACAGGGAGATGGAACAGGGGCTTGCTCCGTCCACTCCACGCATCGACCTGGTATTGCAGTGCTTCCAGGAGCGGTGCAGCTTCCCCTCTTTGGGGTGGGAAGTCGCAAAAGTCAAAAAGTAGAAATAAAGTTTTTGCACCAGTTTCAGCCGTGCTTTCTTTTCTTTGCCGCCTAGGTTGCTGCTGGCTGTGAAACACCCCCCCTCCTCTTTTCAGCTTCTCGTGCCAGCCCCGCCTTCACACCTTCCTTTGGGGCTGTTTTTCTCTCTGCATTTGCACGTCAAAGTTGTGTTTTTCTTTCTGTATTTGCATATGGGGACGTGTCCTAGATTTCCGGGCGGGGCCTCGCCACCTTTCCCGCTCTGCAGCCAACCTGGACCATGCCCCCGGTGGGATTTCTGAGCCACTGCGCCCCCTGTTGGGAAAGGGGGGGACTGCAAGCCCCGCAGGCACGCGCGCTCCTTTGGGATCCGGAGCGCGCCGCCCGCCCGCTGGTTAAGCGCTCCCAAATGCAAATGCTTTCATGGCGTCATCGCCGCCAAAGGGAAGGGGTGCGATACCTGCACGGCTTTTCGTCTCGCTTGCCAGTCCTGGCAAAAAATGCTCTCTTGCTCCAAGTCCGCCGTCACACCTGCGCTCGGTCAACCGCGGCCAGATTGACGGAGAAGACAGAGGCCGAGGAACACTTGCGCGTCAGCGGGAAGTTTACAGGCTATCGCTTCTCGGCCTTTTGGCTAAGATCAAGTGTAGTATCTGTTCTTATCAGTTTAATATCTGATACGTCCCCTATCTGGGGACCAAATATTAAATTGATTTTTGGAACAGGGAGATGGAACAGGGGCTTGCTCCGTCCACTCCACGCATCGACCTGGTATTGCAGTGCTTCCAGGAGCGGTGCAGCTTCCCCTCTTTGGGGTGGGAAGTCGCAAAAGTCAAAAAGTAGAAATAAAGTTTTTGCACCAGTTTCAGCCGTGCTTTCTTTTCTTTGCCGCCTAGGTTGCTGCTGGCTGTGAAACACCCCCCCTCCTCTTTTCAGCTTCTCGTGCCAGCCCCGCCTTCACACCTTCCTTTGGGGCTGTTTTTCTCTCTGCATTTGCACGTCAAAGTTGTGTTTTTCTTTCTGTATTTGCATATGGGGACGTGTCCTAGATTTCCGGGCGGGGCCTCGCCACCTTTCCCGCTCTGCAGCCAACCTGGACCATGCCCCCGGTGGGATTTCTGAGCCACTGCGCCCCCTGTTGGGAAAGGGGGGGACTGCAAGCCCCGCAGGCACGCGCGCTCCTTTGGGATCCGGAGCGCGCCGCCCGCCCGCTGGTTAAGCGCTCCCAAATGCAAATGCTTTCATGGCGTCATCGCCGCCAAAGGGAAGGGGTGCGATACCTGCACGGCTTTTCGTCTCGCTTGCCAGTCCTGGCAAAAAATGCTCTCTTGCTCCAAGTCCGCCGTCACACCTGCGCTCGGTCAACCGCGGCCAGATTGACGGAGAAGACAGAGGCCGAGGAACACTTGCGCGTCAGCGGGAAGTTTACAGGCTATCGCTTCTCGGCCTTTTGGCTAAGATCAAGTGTAGTATCTGTTCTTATCAGTTTAATATCTGATACGTCCCCTATCTGGGGACCAAATATTAAATTGATTTTTGGAACAGGGAGATGGAACAGGGGCTTGCTCCGTCCACTCCACGCATCGACCTGGTATTGCAGTGCTTCCAGGAGCGGTGCAGCTTCCCCTCTTTGGGGTGGGAAGTCGCAAAAGTCAAAAAGTAGAAATAAAGTTTTTGCACCAGTTTCAGCCGTGCTTTCTTTTCTTTGCCGCCTAGGTTGCTGCTGGCTGTGAAACACCCCCCCTCCTCTTTTCAGCTTCTCGTGCCAGCCCCGCCTTCACACCTTCCTTTGGGGCTGTTTTTCTCTCTGCATTTGCACGTCAAAGTTGTGTTTTTCTTTCTGTATTTGCATATGGGGACGTGTCCTAGATTTCCGGGCGGGGCCTCGCCACCTTTCCCGCTCTGCAGCCAACCTGGACCATGCCCCCGGTGGGATTTCTGAGCCACTGCGCCCCCTGTTGGGAAAGGGGGGGACTGCAAGCCCCGCAGGCACGCGCGCTCCTTTGGGATCCGGAGCGCGCCGCCCGCCCGCTGGTTAAGCGCTCCCAAATGCAAATGCTTTCATGGCGTCATCGCCGCCAAAGGGAAGGGGTGCGATACCTGCACGGCTTTTCGTCTCGCTTGCCAGTCCTGGCAAAAAATGCTCTCTTGCTCCAAGTCCGCCGTCACACCTGCGCTCGGTCAACCGCGGCCAGATTGACGGAGAAGACAGAGGCCGAGGAACACTTGCGCGTCAGCGGGAAGTTTACAGGCTATCGCTTCTCGGCCTTTTGGCTAAGATCAAGTGTAGTATCTGTTCTTATCAGTTTAATATCTGATACGTCCCCTATCTGGGGACCAAATATTAAATTGATTTTTGGAACAGGGAGATGGAACAGGGGCTTGCTCCGTCCACTCCACGCATCGACCTGGTATTGCAGTGCTTCCAGGAGCGGTGCAGCTTCCCCTCTTTGGGGTGGGAAGTCGCAAAAGTCAAAAAGTAGAAATAAAGTTTTTGCACCAGTTTCAGCCGTGCTTTCTTTTCTTTGCCGCCTAGGTTGCTGCTGGCTGTGAAACACCCCCCCTCCTCTTTTCAGCTTCTCGTGCCAGCCCCGCCTTCACACCTTCCTTTGGGGCTGTTTTTCTCTCTGCATTTGCACGTCAAAGTTGTGTTTTTCTTTCTGTATTTGCATATGGGGACGTGTCCTAGATTTCCGGGCGGGGCCTCGCCACCTTTCCCGCTCTGCAGCCAACCTGGACCATGCCCCCGGTGGGATTTCTGAGCCACTGCGCCCCCTGTTGGGAAAGGGGGGGACTGCAAGCCCCGCAGGCACGCGCGCTCCTTTGGGATCCGGAGCGCGCCGCCCGCCCGCTGGTTAAGCGCTCCCAAATGCAAATGCTTTCATGGCGTCATCGCCGCCAAAGGGAAGGGGTGCGATACCTGCACGGCTTTTCGTCTCGCTTGCCAGTCCTGGCAAAAAATGCTCTCTTGCTCCAAGTCCGCCGTCACACCTGCGCTCGGTCAACCGCGGCCAGATTGACGGAGAAGACAGAGGCCGAGGAACACTTGCGCGTCAGCGGGAAGTTTACAGGCTATCGCTTCTCGGCCTTTTGGCTAAGATCAAGTGTAGTATCTGTTCTTATCAGTTTAATATCTGATACGTCCCCTATCTGGGGACCAAATATTAAATTGATTTTTGGAACAGGGAGATGGAACAGGGGCTTGCTCCGTCCACTCCACGCATCGACCTGGTATTGCAGTGCTTCCAGGAGCGGTGCAGCTTCCCCTCTTTGGGGTGGGAAGTCGCAAAAGTCAAAAAGTAGAAATAAAGTTTTTGCACCAGTTTCAGCCGTGCTTTCTTTTCTTTGCCGCCTAGGTTGCTGCTGGCTGTGAAACACCCCCCCTCCTCTTTTCAGCTTCTCGTGCCAGCCCCGCCTTCACACCTTCCTTTGGGGCTGTTTTTCTCTCTGCATTTGCACGTCAAAGTTGTGTTTTTCTTTCTGTATTTGCATATGGGGACGTGTCCTAGATTTCCGGGCGGGGCCTCGCCACCTTTCCCGCTCTGCAGCCAACCTGGACCATGCCCCCGGTGGGATTTCTGAGCCACTGCGCCCCCTGTTGGGAAAGGGGGGGACTGCAAGCCCCGCAGGCACGCGCGCTCCTTTGGGATCCGGAGCGCGCCGCCCGCCCGCTGGTTAAGCGCTCCCAAATGCAAATGCTTTCATGGCGTCATCGCCGCCAAAGGGAAGGGGTGCGATACCTGCACGGCTTTTCGTCTCGCTTGCCAGTCCTGGCAAAAAATGCTCTCTTGCTCCAAGTCCGCCGTCACACCTGCGCTCGGTCAACCGCGGCCAGATTGACGGAGAAGACAGAGGCCGAGGAACACTTGCGCGTCAGCGGGAAGTTTACAGGCTATCGCTTCTCGGCCTTTTGGCTAAGATCAAGTGTAGTATCTGTTCTTATCAGTTTAATATCTGATACGTCCCCTATCTGGGGACCAAATATTAAATTGATTTTTGGAACAGGGAGATGGAACAGGGGCTTGCTCCGTCCACTCCACGCATCGACCTGGTATTGCAGTGCTTCCAGGAGCGGTGCAGCTTCCCCTCTTTGGGGTGGGAAGTCGCAAAAGTCAAAAAGTAGAAATAAAGTTTTTGCACCAGTTTCAGCCGTGCTTTCTTTTCTTTGCCGCCTAGGTTGCTGCTGGCTGTGAAACACCCCCCCTCCTCTTTTCAGCTTCTCGTGCCAGCCCCGCCTTCACACCTTCCTTTGGGGCTGTTTTTCTCTCTGCATTTGCACGTCAAAGTTGTGTTTTTCTTTCTGTATTTGCATATGGGGACGTGTCCTAGATTTCCGGGCGGGGCCTCGCCACCTTTCCCGCTCTGCAGCCAACCTGGACCATGCCCCCGGTGGGATTTCTGAGCCACTGCGCCCCCTGTTGGGAAAGGGGGGGACTGCAAGCCCCGCAGGCACGCGCGCTCCTTTGGGATCCGGAGCGCGCCGCCCGCCCGCTGGTTAAGCGCTCCCAAATGCAAATGCTTTCATGGCGTCATCGCCGCCAAAGGGAAGGGGTGCGATACCTGCACGGCTTTTCGTCTCGCTTGCCAGTCCTGGCAAAAAATGCTCTCTTGCTCCAAGTCCGCCGTCACACCTGCGCTCGGTCAACCGCGGCCAGATTGACGGAGAAGACAGAGGCCGAGGAACACTTGCGCGTCAGCGGGAAGTTTACAGGCTATCGCTTCTCGGCCTTTTGGCTAAGATCAAGTGTAGTATCTGTTCTTATCAGTTTAATATCTGATACGTCCCCTATCTGGGGACCAAATATTAAATTGATTTTTGGAACAGGGAGATGGAACAGGGGCTTGCTCCGTCCACTCCACGCATCGACCTGGTATTGCAGTGCTTCCAGGAGCGGTGCAGCTTCCCCTCTTTGGGGTGGGAAGTCGCAAAAGTCAAAAAGTAGAAATAAAGTTTTTGCACCAGTTTCAGCCGTGCTTTCTTTTCTTTGCCGCCTAGGTTGCTGCTGGCTGTGAAACACCCCCCCTCCTCTTTTCAGCTTCTCGTGCCAGCCCCGCCTTCACACCTTCCTTTGGGGCTGTTTTTCTCTCTGCATTTGCACGTCAAAGTTGTGTTTTTCTTTCTGTATTTGCATATGGGGACGTGTCCTAGATTTCCGGGCGGGGCCTCGCCACCTTTCCCGCTCTGCAGCCAACCTGGACCATGCCCCCGGTGGGATTTCTGAGCCACTGCGCCCCCTGTTGGGAAAGGGGGGGACTGCAAGCCCCGCAGGCACGCGCGCTCCTTTGGGATCCGGAGCGCGCCGCCCGCCCGCTGGTTAAGCGCTCCCAAATGCAAATGCTTTCATGGCGTCATCGCCGCCAAAGGGAAGGGGTGCGATACCTGCACGGCTTTTCGTCTCGCTTGCCAGTCCTGGCAAAAAATGCTCTCTTGCTCCAAGTCCGCCGTCACACCTGCGCTCGGTCAACCGCGGCCAGATTGACGGAGAAGACAGAGGCCGAGGAACACTTGCGCGTCAGCGGGAAGTTTACAGGCTATCGCTTCTCGGCCTTTTGGCTAAGATCAAGTGTAGTATCTGTTCTTATCAGTTTAATATCTGATACGTCCCCTATCTGGGGACCAAATATTAAATTGATTTTTGGAACAGGGAGATGGAACAGGGGCTTGCTCCGTCCACTCCACGCATCGACCTGGTATTGCAGTGCTTCCAGGAGCGGTGCAGCTTCCCCTCTTTGGGGTGGGAAGTCGCAAAAGTCAAAAAGTAGAAATAAAGTTTTTGCACCAGTTTCAGCCGTGCTTTCTTTTCTTTGCCGCCTAGGTTGCTGCTGGCTGTGAAACACCCCCCCTCCTCTTTTCAGCTTCTCGTGCCAGCCCCGCCTTCACACCTTCCTTTGGGGCTGTTTTTCTCTCTGCATTTGCACGTCAAAGTTGTGTTTTTCTTTCTGTATTTGCATATGGGGACGTGTCCTAGATTTCCGGGCGGGGCCTCGCCACCTTTCCCGCTCTGCAGCCAACCTGGACCATGCCCCCGGTGGGATTTCTGAGCCACTGCGCCCCCTGTTGGGAAAGGGGGGGACTGCAAGCCCCGCAGGCACGCGCGCTCCTTTGGGATCCGGAGCGCGCCGCCCGCCCGCTGGTTAAGCGCTCCCAAATGCAAATGCTTTCATGGCGTCATCGCCGCCAAAGGGAAGGGGTGCGATACCTGCACGGCTTTTCGTCTCGCTTGCCAGTCCTGGCAAAAAATGCTCTCTTGCTCCAAGTCCGCCGTCACACCTGCGCTCGGTCAACCGCGGCCAGATTGACGGAGAAGACAGAGGCCGAGGAACACTTGCGCGTCAGCGGGAAGTTTACAGGCTATCGCTTCTCGGCCTTTTGGCTAAGATCAAGTGTAGTATCTGTTCTTATCAGTTTAATATCTGATACGTCCCCTATCTGGGGACCAAATATTAAATTGATTTTTGGAACAGGGAGATGGAACAGGGGCTTGCTCCGTCCACTCCACGCATCGACCTGGTATTGCAGTGCTTCCAGGAGCGGTGCAGCTTCCCCTCTTTGGGGTGGGAAGTCGCAAAAGTCAAAAAGTAGAAATAAAGTTTTTGCACCAGTTTCAGCCGTGCTTTCTTTTCTTTGCCGCCTAGGTTGCTGCTGGCTGTGAAACACCCCCCCTCCTCTTTTCAGCTTCTCGTGCCAGCCCCGCCTTCACACCTTCCTTTGGGGCTGTTTTTCTCTCTGCATTTGCACGTCAAAGTTGTGTTTTTCTTTCTGTATTTGCATATGGGGACGTGTCCTAGATTTCCGGGCGGGGCCTCGCCACCTTTCCCGCTCTGCAGCCAACCTGGACCATGCCCCCGGTGGGATTTCTGAGCCACTGCGCCCCCTGTTGGGAAAGGGGGGGACTGCAAGCCCCGCAGGCACGCGCGCTCCTTTGGGATCCGGAGCGCGCCGCCCGCCCGCTGGTTAAGCGCTCCCAAATGCAAATGCTTTCATGGCGTCATCGCCGCCAAAGGGAAGGGGTGCGATACCTGCACGGCTTTTCGTCTCGCTTGCCAGTCCTGGCAAAAAATGCTCTCTTGCTCCAAGTCCGCCGTCACACCTGCGCTCGGTCAACCGCGGCCAGATTGACGGAGAAGACAGAGGCCGAGGAACACTTGCGCGTCAGCGGGAAGTTTACAGGCTATCGCTTCTCGGCCTTTTGGCTAAGATCAAGTGTAGTATCTGTTCTTATCAGTTTAATATCTGATACGTCCCCTATCTGGGGACCAAATATTAAATTGATTTTTGGAACAGGGAGATGGAACAGGGGCTTGCTCCGTCCACTCCACGCATCGACCTGGTATTGCAGTGCTTCCAGGAGCGGTGCAGCTTCCCCTCTTTGGGGTGGGAAGTCGCAAAAGTCAAAAAGTAGAAATAAAGTTTTTGCACCAGTTTCAGCCGTGCTTTCTTTTCTTTGCCGCCTAGGTTGCTGCTGGCTGTGAAACACCCCCCCTCCTCTTTTCAGCTTCTCGTGCCAGCCCCGCCTTCACACCTTCCTTTGGGGCTGTTTTTCTCTCTGCATTTGCACGTCAAAGTTGTGTTTTTCTTTCTGTATTTGCATATGGGGACGTGTCCTAGATTTCCGGGCGGGGCCTCGCCACCTTTCCCGCTCTGCAGCCAACCTGGACCATGCCCCCGGTGGGATTTCTGAGCCACTGCGCCCCCTGTTGGGAAAGGGGGGGACTGCAAGCCCCGCAGGCACGCGCGCTCCTTTGGGATCCGGAGCGCGCCGCCCGCCCGCTGGTTAAGCGCTCCCAAATGCAAATGCTTTCATGGCGTCATCGCCGCCAAAGGGAAGGGGTGCGATACCTGCACGGCTTTTCGTCTCGCTTGCCAGTCCTGGCAAAAAATGCTCTCTTGCTCCAAGTCCGCCGTCACACCTGCGCTCGGTCAACCGCGGCCAGATTGACGGAGAAGACAGAGGCCGAGGAACACTTGCGCGTCAGCGGGAAGTTTACAGGCTATCGCTTCTCGGCCTTTTGGCTAAGATCAAGTGTAGTATCTGTTCTTATCAGTTTAATATCTGATACGTCCCCTATCTGGGGACCAAATATTAAATTGATTTTTGGAACAGGGAGATGGAACAGGGGCTTGCTCCGTCCACTCCACGCATCGACCTGGTATTGCAGTGCTTCCAGGAGCGGTGCAGCTTCCCCTCTTTGGGGTGGGAAGTCGCAAAAGTCAAAAAGTAGAAATAAAGTTTTTGCACCAGTTTCAGCCGTGCTTTCTTTTCTTTGCCGCCTAGGTTGCTGCTGGCTGTGAAACACCCCCCCTCCTCTTTTCAGCTTCTCGTGCCAGCCCCGCCTTCACACCTTCCTTTGGGGCTGTTTTTCTCTCTGCATTTGCACGTCAAAGTTGTGTTTTTCTTTCTGTATTTGCATATGGGGACGTGTCCTAGATTTCCGGGCGGGGCCTCGCCACCTTTCCCGCTCTGCAGCCAACCTGGACCATGCCCCCGGTGGGATTTCTGAGCCACTGCGCCCCCTGTTGGGAAAGGGGGGGACTGCAAGCCCCGCAGGCACGCGCGCTCCTTTGGGATCCGGAGCGCGCCGCCCGCCCGCTGGTTAAGCGCTCCCAAATGCAAATGCTTTCATGGCGTCATCGCCGCCAAAGGGAAGGGGTGCGATACCTGCACGGCTTTTCGTCTCGCTTGCCAGTCCTGGCAAAAAATGCTCTCTTGCTCCAAGTCCGCCGTCACACCTGCGCTCGGTCAACCGCGGCCAGATTGACGGAGAAGACAGAGGCCGAGGAACACTTGCGCGTCAGCGGGAAGTTTACAGGCTATCGCTTCTCGGCCTTTTGGCTAAGATCAAGTGTAGTATCTGTTCTTATCAGTTTAATATCTGATACGTCCCCTATCTGGGGACCAAATATTAAATTGATTTTTGGAACAGGGAGATGGAACAGGGGCTTGCTCCGTCCACTCCACGCATCGACCTGGTATTGCAGTGCTTCCAGGAGCGGTGCAGCTTCCCCTCTTTGGGGTGGGAAGTCGCAAAAGTCAAAAAGTAGAAATAAAGTTTTTGCACCAGTTTCAGCCGTGCTTTCTTTTCTTTGCCGCCTAGGTTGCTGCTGGCTGTGAAACACCCCCCCTCCTCTTTTCAGCTTCTCGTGCCAGCCCCGCCTTCACACCTTCCTTTGGGGCTGTTTTTCTCTCTGCATTTGCACGTCAAAGTTGTGTTTTTCTTTCTGTATTTGCATATGGGGACGTGTCCTAGATTTCCGGGCGGGGCCTCGCCACCTTTCCCGCTCTGCAGCCAACCTGGACCATGCCCCCGGTGGGATTTCTGAGCCACTGCGCCCCCTGTTGGGAAAGGGGGGGACTGCAAGCCCCGCAGGCACGCGCGCTCCTTTGGGATCCGGAGCGCGCCGCCCGCCCGCTGGTTAAGCGCTCCCAAATGCAAATGCTTTCATGGCGTCATCGCCGCCAAAGGGAAGGGGTGCGATACCTGCACGGCTTTTCGTCTCGCTTGCCAGTCCTGGCAAAAAATGCTCTCTTGCTCCAAGTCCGCCGTCACACCTGCGCTCGGTCAACCGCGGCCAGATTGACGGAGAAGACAGAGGCCGAGGAACACTTGCGCGTCAGCGGGAAGTTTACAGGCTATCGCTTCTCGGCCTTTTGGCTAAGATCAAGTGTAGTATCTGTTCTTATCAGTTTAATATCTGATACGTCCCCTATCTGGGGACCAAATATTAAATTGATTTTTGGAACAGGGAGATGGAACAGGGGCTTGCTCCGTCCACTCCACGCATCGACCTGGTATTGCAGTGCTTCCAGGAGCGGTGCAGCTTCCCCTCTTTGGGGTGGGAAGTCGCAAAAGTCAAAAAGTAGAAATAAAGTTTTTGCACCAGTTTCAGCCGTGCTTTCTTTTCTTTGCCGCCTAGGTTGCTGCTGGCTGTGAAACACCCCCCCTCCTCTTTTCAGCTTCTCGTGCCAGCCCCGCCTTCACACCTTCCTTTGGGGCTGTTTTTCTCTCTGCATTTGCACGTCAAAGTTGTGTTTTTCTTTCTGTATTTGCATATGGGGACGTGTCCTAGATTTCCGGGCGGGGCCTCGCCACCTTTCCCGCTCTGCAGCCAACCTGGACCATGCCCCCGGTGGGATTTCTGAGCCACTGCGCCCCCTGTTGGGAAAGGGGGGGACTGCAAGCCCCGCAGGCACGCGCGCTCCTTTGGGATCCGGAGCGCGCCGCCCGCCCGCTGGTTAAGCGCTCCCAAATGCAAATGCTTTCATGGCGTCATCGCCGCCAAAGGGAAGGGGTGCGATACCTGCACGGCTTTTCGTCTCGCTTGCCAGTCCTGGCAAAAAATGCTCTCTTGCTCCAAGTCCGCCGTCACACCTGCGCTCGGTCAACCGCGGCCAGATTGACGGAGAAGACAGAGGCCGAGGAACACTTGCGCGTCAGCGGGAAGTTTACAGGCTATCGCTTCTCGGCCTTTTGGCTAAGATCAAGTGTAGTATCTGTTCTTATCAGTCGTTTTGATCTGGGCAGGTATTCACACTTGATTCTAATGCTAATTGACCTTGAGTAGCGATAGTTGTTTTTCTGGTTTGGGTGGATCTTTATGCTGGCTCTGGCCTAACGCCCTTTGAAAAGCAAACTCTCCCTGCTATTGGTGGATCTTCATGCTGGCTTCGGCCTAACGCCAATCAGGGAAGAGCGATCTGCATAGATGGCGTCCGACGCAGAATCGAGCGAGGGAGCCCGAGATAAGAGCTATCGGGCTCCGATGGAGGCTCCGATGGAGGAGGGAGAACGGGACTGCGGAGCGGAGAGCGATCGGCAGGACGAGGTGGCGACCGACCGAGGAGCGAGCTCGAGGCTCCGGAGCGGAGGGCGATTGGCAGACGCGGAGGCGGCCAACCGGGCGGCGACCTCGGGCGGCCCGAGCGGAGCGCGATTGGCAGAGGAGGAGGCGGCCAACCAAGGAGCGAGCTCGGGAGTCCAGAGCGGAGAGCGATTGGCAGACGCGGAGGTGGCCAACCGGGCAACGAGCTCGGGAGGCCTGAGCAGAGGGCGATTGGCAGACGCGGAGGCGGCCAACCGGGCGGCGAGCTCGGGCGGCCCGAGCGGAGGGCGATTGGCAGACGCGGAGGCGGCCAACCGGGCGGCGAGCTCGGGCGGCCCGAGCGGAGAGCGATTGGCAGACGAGGAGGCGGCCAACCAAGGAGCGAGCTTGGGTGTCCAGAGTGGAGAGCGATTGGCAGGCAAGACGGAGGCCAATGCAGCAGCGAGCTCGGGAGGCCGGAGCGCTTTTCGATCGGCCAGCGAGGCTGCGGCCTACGGAACAGGGAGCTCGGGAGCCTGGAGAGCAGGGCGACTTGCTAGCGACATTGTGGGCAACCGAGTGGCGAGCCAGGGAGTTCGCAATACTGTCCGAGTCACAGTTAAAAAGGTGGAAGGAGGAGCGCCGGTAGACCGCTCGTTCTTCATCAAGAGAATCGTCCTTGGATGTTGCGGATTCAAAGCTGCCGACATTTTCGCCCTGCAGGATTTCCCCAACGCCGGTTACTTTGACGTAACCTTTAGAGACGTCCCTGGATGCCTGAAATTCCTGCAGGCAGTCAAGGAAAAGAGGAGTCAAGAGCTGCACTTAATTAAAAGTGCCGAGCCGCTCTTCACCCTCCCGTTTCAAAGAAACCGCCTCGTCACTGTACACATGTACAACCCCCACATCCCTGTCATCGACGTGCTCACCTTCCTCGGCAGATACGTCGATGATGCTGGAAATAGCGTGGACATTAATGACCTCTTTGGGATCTGGACGGGGAAACGGCAGATCAAGGTCACGCTGAAAGTGGACGCAAAAGGAACCATCCTGCACCCCCCTTCCAGCTTCGCCATCGGAGGAAGTCGGGGATACATGGTGTACGCCGGCCAACCCAGGGTGTGTCGAACCTGCGGGAAACCGGGGCACGTGGCGGCCAACTGCACGGTCATCATCTGCAGGAACTGCAAGAAAGAAGGCCACCAGACAAAGGACTGCAGAGAAAGTAAGATCTGCAACCTTTGTGGTGAGGCTGGTCACCTCTACAAGTCCTGCCCCAAGCGCAGTCTCAGCCAAGCGCAGGCGGCAAAGAACAATGTGGTGCTCGAGGAGGAGACCGCAAAGGTCGCCCCAAAGGAGACCAACACCGCTCCCAGCACCAAGCCCCTCAGTGATAACACCACGGTCACGGACAACTCTGAGGGAGAAAAGGGAAAGGACACTGCAGGAAACTGCCACGCCTCGGAACCCAACCCTCAGCCTCCTCCCCAGCAGATCGCACCCATGGAAGGGGAGGAACTACTGGGGGACTGGCATACGGTGAATAGGAAAAAGAAACAAGCCAAGAAAAAACCCATCCCCCGCCCAAGCCAAGACCCACCCCCCCCCCCAGGAAAAGGAAAAGTTTGCCCAAAGCGGTTGTTGGCCCCATCGGAGAGAAGCGGCTGCTCCTCGTCTGACGAGGAGAGGGGGTTTGGCAACAGCCGCCACCAACAAAAAAAGCGGCACAGCGCACCAGCACCAGAAGAGACTGAGATGACCCCTCAGCTCCAGAACACCGGAAGCAACGAAGCGACCAGTAAACCCCAGCTCCGGGATACCGGGAGCAACAAAGCGTCCAACGCACACCAGCTCCGGGAAACCGGGAGCAGCAAACCCAGAGGCGACAAGCTGAGGGAAGAACCACCCATGAACGAGGAAAACCCATCCGACATGGAGGAAGACTTCTCTTCACTGCCGTCGTCACCCCAGCGGTGCAACAGCCCCTCGAGAGACCAGGACGGGTACCTCAGCTCAGGGCAAGTAGACAATTTTGCTTACACCGTGGGTATGCAGGCACAGGCCACCGGGCCGGTTTAAGCATAAAGAACTGTTTGTTAAAATGGGACTTTGGACACTATTTTAAATTTTAAAATGGGTTTAAAAATTGCCAGCATAAATGTGCGTAGCATCAAGAGCACTACGCGATGTGTTTCCACCTTGGGGTATCTGGCCAAGGTCAAGGCCGACCTGTTGTTCCTGCAGGAGTGCGGCCTGCCGCACCTCAGCAACTACCGGCAGTGCTCGCGATGGTGGTCCCAGGGCCAATCGATCTGGTCAGGAGGCAACGATTGCCGTGCCTCCGGCCTGGGTATTCTGCTGCGGGGAGGCAACTTCACCATCACCGAAGTTAAGGAGGTGGTGGGCGGCCGCCTCCTCGTAGCAGACGTGTTGTACAAGAACGCCCCGCTCAGGCTGATCAACGTGTACGCCCCGGCTCTCAAGAACGAGCGGCTGGCCGTTTTCCAGCAGCTGCCGCTGCTGCTGGCGACGTCCAGGCCGGTTATTCTGGGCGGTGACTTCAACTGCATCATCGATGCGGCTGGACGATCCGGCAGAGCCGACAGCAAACTGGACGCCACGTCCAGACTCCTGATGGAAGCGGTAAAAGACGCCAAGCTGCACGACGTCTTCAGCAACCCTGCAGACGGAGCGCAGCGTAGATACACCTGGTCGAGACCAGACGGGTCCGTCCGTTCCAGGATAGACTTCCTGTTTGTGTCCCAAGCGCTCGCGGTCAGATCCACCGACGTCACGCCGGTGTTCTTCTCTGACCACTGCCTCTTACTGGCTGACTGTCACCCACAGGAAGAGCAGAAAGTTGGCAGAGGGATATGGAAGCTGAACGTGAAACTGTTGACCCCAGAAAACATTGAGGAACTCAAAAGGGATTACAAAGGTTGGAGAACCGTGAAACCCCTCTTTGATTCCCCGGCGCACTGGTGGGAAACGATCAAGGCGAACATCAAGAGGTTCTTTATCCTCAAAGGTGTTCAGAGGGCGAGAGAGAGACAGAGGGAAACGTCCCGACTCCAGAAAAGCATGCAGAATCTGCTCCTGCTGCAGTCGATGGGGGTCGACGTCGGGGAGGAACTCCAAGAGGTGAAGGGCCAGCAAGCCTCGCTCTACGCCTCCGAGTCCTCCAAGATCATCTTCCGCTCCAGAGTCCGCTCCGTGGAGCAGGACGAGACGTGCTCGCGTTTCTTCTTCCAAAAGGTACACAGAGGGAGCTCTGTGATCGACAGCCTGAAGGAAGAAGACGGTTCTGTGACGTCCTCGCAGCCTGACATACGAAGGATCAGCAAATCCTTCTACGCCGGGCTGTACGACGCGAAGCCCACAGACCGCGTGGCCTCCCAGTCTTTCCTGTCGTCTATCTCGGAGGTGCTAGACGACGGCAAGCGGGAGAGTCTGGACCACCCGTTAACTCTGGACGAGCTGACAAAGGCCGTCCGGTCCTTCGAGACGAGTAAAACTCCCGGAAGCGACGGCTTACCGGTCGAGTTGTATTCGGCTCTGTGGGACTGGATGGGCCCAGACCTGCTGGAAGTGTACGGGGGTATGCTTCTGGCCGGCAGCATGTCAGAATCGATGAGGAAAGGCATCATCACCCTCATCTACAAGCAGAAGGGCGAGAGGGAAGAAATTAGAAACTGGCGGCCCATTTCGCTGCTTAATGTGGACTATAAGATTCTGTCCAAGGTCATCGCCAACAGGGTCAAGTCTGCTCTGGAGCTGGTGATCCACCCCGATCAGACCTGCGCCGTCCCCGGCAGGAAGATCTCCGATAGCCTCGCGCTACTCAGGGATACGATCGCCTACGTGCGCGACAGGAGGGTGGACACCTGCTTAATCAGCTTGGACCAGGAGAAGGCCTTCGACAGAATATCGCACACGTACATGATGGACGTGCTCTCCAAAATGGGTTTTGGGGAGGGAATCCGCAATTGGATCCAACTGCTCTACACAGACATCAGTAGCGCAGTTCTAATCAACGGGTGGGAATCAGAAAGCTTTCCGATCAAATCTGGAGTCAGGCAGGGCTGTCCTCTCTCCTCTGTCTTGTTCGTGTGTTGTATCGAACCTTTTGCCGAGTCCATCAGGAGGGATACGGGCATAAGAGGGGTGACGATCCCAGGCAGCGGAGGCACTCAGGTTAAGGCCTCCCTGTACATGGACGACGTCGCCGTCTTTTGCTCGGATCCGCCGTCGGTCCGCAGATTGCTGAGCATCTGCGACCAGTTTGAACTGGCCTCGGGAGCGAAAGTTAATCGCAGCAAAAGCGAGGCCATGTTCTTTGGGAACTGGGTCGACCGATCCTTTGTGCCCTTCACCGTCAGGTCAGATTACCTGAAGGTGCTGGGAATATGGTTCGGAGCGGCCGGGGCGTGCACCAAAAACTGGGAGGAGCGTATCGCCAAGGTACGCCAGAAACTGGGAATGTGGGAGCAGCGCTCCCTGTCGATTACGGGCAAGAACCTGGTCATCAGGTGCGAGGTGCTGTCGGTGTTGCTGTACGTGGCGCAGGTGTGGCCCATACCCCGACCCTGCGCCGCCGCAGTCACCCGAGCCGTCTTCCACTTTATCTGGAGATCCAAAATGGACCGTGTCAGGAGGGACACGATGTACAAATCTCCAGAGCAAGGGGGAAAGAACGTACCCAACGTCGCCCTCATCCTGATGGCCACCTTTGTGTGCGGCTGCATCAAGCTCTGCACAGACCCTCGGTACGCAAACACCAAGTGTCACTACGTGCTGAGGTTCTACCTGTCCCCGGTGTTGCGAAGGATGGGCCTGGCCACGCTGCCGCGGAACGTTCCATCCAGTTGGACCGTGCCGGACCACCTGTCCTTCGTGGAAAAGTTCTTAAAGCAAAACACCTTCGACCACAAGGCCGTTAAACAGTGGTCGGCGCGTAACGTCCTCGAGACCCTACGGGAAAAGGAGATGGTGGATCCTGTCGGATGGTTCCCCGAGCAGACTGTCGAAGTCATTTGGCAGAATGCCTCATCGCCAGAGCTCACAAACAAGCACCAAGACGTAGCTTGGCTGGTGGTGAGAAGGGCCCTCCCCGTCAGATCCTTCATGCACTCCCGACGTCTCTGTTCCACCGCACGCTGTCCCCGAGGAGGCTGCGCCTGGGACGAGACCGTCATCCATCTCCTTCTGGAATGTGCCTTTGCAAAGAAGGTCTGGAGAGAGATGCGGTGGGCCTTGTCAAGGTTCATCCCGAGCAGCTCCGTAACACGGGACTCTGTGCTCTACGGACTGTTCCCAGGGACGCACACCGAGACAGACATCAACTGCTGCTGGAAGATCATCAACTCGGTGAAAGACGCCCTTTGGTCTGCCCGAAACTTGCTGGTCTTCCAGAGCAAGGAGTTGTCCACGACCGAGTGTTGCAGACTGGCACATTCCAGGGTCCAGGACTACGTGCTGAGGGACGCACTAAAGGTTGGTGCCGTCGCCGCCAAGGCACGATGGGGAAGGGCCACAGTTTAAGGCCCTCCCGCCAGTGTACACTGAGGGGCTGAAATCCGTATAAAAACCCCCTCAGGCCTATGAAGTACAAGTGTTTTAATTGTAAATACACTTGTAATCTGTTGATGTGAATGGAGTACCATGTATCGCATTGATTTGTATTATGCCACATGTAACATGATTGGTGGATTGTAGTGAAATGTATTTTCACAAGTATTGAAATGTATCTTGACCCCTGTATGACTTTGAAAATGTATAATGAAAATGTATAGTAACGTGTCTCTGTAAATTGAGTGCCATGTACCGCAGTTAATTTGTATTGTACCAGATGTGGACTGTATTGTGATGTATGTGAACAAATATTTTTTATGAATAAAGTATATTTTGAAATAAAAAAAAAAAAAAAAAATCTGTTCTTATCAGTTTAATATCTGATACGTCCCCTATCTGGGGACCAAATATTAAATTGATTTTTGGAACAGGGAGATGGAACAGGGGCTTGCTCCGTCCACTCCACGCATCGACCTGGTATTGCAGTGCTTCCAGGAGCGGTGCAGCTTCCCCTCTTTGGGGTGGGAAGTCGCAAAAGTCAAAAAGTAGAAATAAAGTTTTTGCACCAGTTTCAGCCGTGCTTTCTTTTCTTTGCCGCCTAGGTTGCTGCTGGCTGTGAAACACCCCCCCTCCTCTTTTCAGCTTCTCGTGCCAGCCCCGCCTTCACACCTTCCTTTGGGGCTGTTTTTCTCTCTGCATTTGCACGTCAAAGTTGTGTTTTTCTTTCTGTATTTGCATATGGGGACGTGTCCTAGATTTCCGGGCGGGGCCTCGCCACCTTTCCCGCTCTGCAGCCAACCTGGACCATGCCCCCGGTGGGATTTCTGAGCCACTGCGCCCCCTGTTGGGAAAGGGGGGGACTGCAAGCCCCGCAGGCACGCGCGCTCCTTTGGGATCCGGAGCGCGCCGCCCGCCCGCTGGTTAAGCGCTCCCAAATGCAAATGCTTTCATGGCGTCATCGCCGCCAAAGGGAAGGGGTGCGATACCTGCACGGCTTTTCGTCTCGCTTGCCAGTCCTGGCAAAAAATGCTCTCTTGCTCCAAGTCCGCCGTCACACCTGCGCTCGGTCAACCGCGGCCAGATTGACGGAGAAGACAGAGGCCGAGGAACACTTGCGCGTCAGCGGGAAGTTTACAGGCTATCGCTTCTCGGCCTTTTGGCTAAGATCAAGTGTAGTATCTGTTCTTATCAGTTTAATATCTGATACGTCCCCTATCTGGGGACCAAATATTAAATTGATTTTTGGAACAGGGAGATGGAACAGGGGCTTGCTCCGTCCACTCCACGCATCGACCTGGTATTGCAGTGCTTCCAGGAGCGGTGCAGCTTCCCCTCTTTGGGGTGGGAAGTCGCAAAAGTCAAAAAGTAGAAATAAAGTTTTTGCACCAGTTTCAGCCGTGCTTTCTTTTCTTTGCCGCCTAGGTTGCTGCTGGCTGTGAAACACCCCCCCCTCCTCTTTTCAGCTTCTCGTGCCAGCCCCGCCTTCACACCTTCCTTTGGGGCTGTTTTTCTCTCTGCATTTGCACGTCAAAGTTGTGTTTTTCTTTCTGTATTTGCATATGGGGACGTGTCCTAGATTTCCGGGCGGGGCCTCGCCACCTTTCCCGCTCTGCAGCCAACCTGGACCATGCCCCCGGTGGGATTTCTGAGCCACTGCGCCCCCTGTTGGGAAAGGGGGGGACTGCAAGCCCCGCAGGCACGCGCGCTCCTTTGGGATCCGGAGCGCGCCGCCCGCCCGCTGGTTAAGCGCTCCCAAATGCAAATGCTTTCATGGCGTCATCGCCGCCAAAGGGAAGGGGTGCGATACCTGCACGGCTTTTCGTCTCGCTTGCCAGTCCTGGCAAAAAATGCTCTCTTGCTCCAAGTCCGCCGTCACACCTGCGCTCGGTCAACCGCGGCCAGATTGACGGAGAAGACAGAGGCCGAGGAACACTTGCGCGTCAGCGGGAAGTTTACAGGCTATCGCTTCTCGGCCTTTTGGCTAAGATCAAGTGTAGTATCTGTTCTTATCAGTTTAATATCTGATACGTCCCCTATCTGGGGACCAAATATTAAATTGATTTTTGGAACAGGGAGATGGAACAGGGGCTTGCTCCGTCCACTCCACGCATCGACCTGGTATTGCAGTGCTTCCAGGAGCGGTGCAGCTTCCCCTCTTTGGGGTGGGAAGTCGCAAAAGTCAAAAAGTAGAAATAAAGTTTTTGCACCAGTTTCAGCCGTGCTTTCTTTTCTTTGCCGCCTAGGTTGCTGCTGGCTGTGAAACACCCCCCCTCCTCTTTTCAGCTTCTCGTGCCAGCCCCGCCTTCACACCTTCCTTTGGGGCTGTTTTTCTCTCTGCATTTGCACGTCAAAGTTGTGTTTTTCTTTCTGTATTTGCATATGGGGACGTGTCCTAGATTTCCGGGCGGGGCCTCGCCACCTTTCCCGCTCTGCAGCCAACCTGGACCATGCCCCCGGTGGGATTTCTGAGCCACTGCGCCCCCTGTTGGGAAAGGGGGGGACTGCAAGCCCCGCAGGCACGCGCGCTCCTTTGGGATCCGGAGCGCGCCGCCCGCCCGCTGGTTAAGCGCTCCCAAATGCAAATGCTTTCATGGCGTCATCGCCGCCAAAGGGAAGGGGTGCGATACCTGCACGGCTTTTCGTCTCGCTTGCCAGTCCTGGCAAAAAATGCTCTCTTGCTCCAAGTCCGCCGTCACACCTGCGCTCGGTCAACCGCGGCCAGATTGACGGAGAAGACAGAGGCCGAGGAACACTTGCGCGTCAGCGGGAAGTTTACAGGCTATCGCTTCTCGGCCTTTTGGCTAAGATCAAGTGTAGTATCTGTTCTTATCAGTTTAATATCTGATACGTCCCCTATCTGGGGACCAAATATTAAATTGATTTTTGGAACAGGGAGATGGAACAGGGGCTTGCTCCGTCCACTCCACGCATCGACCTGGTATTGCAGTGCTTCCAGGAGCGGTGCAGCTTCCCCTCTTTGGGGTGGGAAGTCGCAAAAGTCAAAAAGTAGAAATAAAGTTTTTGCACCAGTTTCAGCCGTGCTTTCTTTTCTTTGCCGCCTAGGTTGCTGCTGGCTGTGAAACACCCCCCCTCCTCTTTTCAGCTTCTCGTGCCAGCCCCGCCTTCACACCTTCCTTTGGGGCTGTTTTTCTCTCTGCATTTGCACGTCAAAGTTGTGTTTTTCTTTCTGTATTTGCATATGGGGACGTGTCCTAGATTTCCGGGCGGGGCCTCGCCACCTTTCCCGCTCTGCAGCCAACCTGGACCATGCCCCCGGTGGGATTTCTGAGCCACTGCGCCCCCTGTTGGGAAAGGGGGGGACTGCAAGCCCCGCAGGCACGCGCGCTCCTTTGGGATCCGGAGCGCGCCGCCCGCCCGCTGGTTAAGCGCTCCCAAATGCAAATGCTTTCATGGCGTCATCGCCGCCAAAGGGAAGGGGTGCGATACCTGCACGGCTTTTCGTCTCGCTTGCCAGTCCTGGCAAAAAATGCTCTCTTGCTCCAAGTCCGCCGTCACACCTGCGCTCGGTCAACCGCGGCCAGATTGACGGAGAAGACAGAGGCCGAGGAACACTTGCGCGTCAGCGGGAAGTTTACAGGCTATCGCTTCTCGGCCTTTTGGCTAAGATCAAGTGTAGTATCTGTTCTTATCAGTTTAATATCTGATACGTCCCCTATCTGGGGACCAAATATTAAATTGATTTTTGGAACAGGGAGATGGAACAGGGGCTTGCTCCGTCCACTCCACGCATCGACCTGGTATTGCAGTGCTTCCAGGAGCGGTGCAGCTTCCCCTCTTTGGGGTGGGAAGTCGCAAAAGTCAAAAAGTAGAAATAAAGTTTTTGCACCAGTTTCAGCCGTGCTTTCTTTTCTTTGCCGCCTAGGTTGCTGCTGGCTGTGAAACACCCCCCCTCCTCTTTTCAGCTTCTCGTGCCAGCCCCGCCTTCACACCTTCCTTTGGGGCTGTTTTTCTCTCTGCATTTGCACGTCAAAGTTGTGTTTTTCTTTCTGTATTTGCATATGGGGACGTGTCCTAGATTTCCGGGCGGGGCCTCGCCACCTTTCCCGCTCTGCAGCCAACCTGGACCATGCCCCCGGTGGGATTTCTGAGCCACTGCGCCCCCTGTTGGGAAAGGGGGGGACTGCAAGCCCCGCAGGCACGCGCGCTCCTTTGGGATCCGGAGCGCGCCGCCCGCCCGCTGGTTAAGCGCTCCCAAATGCAAATGCTTTCATGGCGTCATCGCCGCCAAAGGGAAGGGGTGCGATACCTGCACGGCTTTTCGTCTCGCTTGCCAGTCCTGGCAAAAAATGCTCTCTTGCTCCAAGTCCGCCGTCACACCTGCGCTCGGTCAACCGCGGCCAGATTGACGGAGAAGACAGAGGCCGAGGAACACTTGCGCGTCAGCGGGAAGTTTACAGGCTATCGCTTCTCGGCCTTTTGGCTAAGATCAAGTGTAGTATCTGTTCTTATCAGTCGTTTTGATCTGGGCAGGTATTCACACTTGATTCTAATGCTAATTGACCTTGAGTAGCGATAGTTGTTTTTCTGGTTTGGGTGGATCTTTATGCTGGCTCTGGCCTAACGCCCTTTGAAAAGCAAACTCTCCCTGCTATTGGTGGATCTTCATGCTGGCTTCGGCCTAACGCCAATCAGGGAAGAGCGATCTGCATAGATGGCGTCCGACGCAGAATCGAGCGAGGGAGCCCGAGATAAGAGCTATCGGGCTCCGATGGAGGCTCCGATGGAGGAGGGAGAACGGGACTGCGGAGCGGAGAGCGATCGGCAGGACGAGGTGGCGACCGACCGAGGAGCGAGCTCGAGGCTCCGGAGCGGAGGGCGATTGGCAGACGCGGAGGCGGCCAACCGGGCGGCGACCTCGGGCGGCCCGAGCGGAGCGCGATTGGCAGAGGAGGAGGCGGCCAACCAAGGAGCGAGCTCGGGAGTCCAGAGCGGAGAGCGATTGGCAGACGCGGAGGTGGCCAACCGGGCAACGAGCTCGGGAGGCCTGAGCAGAGGGCGATTGGCAGACGCGGAGGCGGCCAACCGGGCGGCGAGCTCGGGCGGCCCGAGCGGAGGGCGATTGGCAGACGCGGAGGCGGCCAACCGGGCGGCGAGCTCGGGCGGCCCGAGCGGAGAGCGATTGGCAGACGAGGAGGCGGCCAACCAAGGAGCGAGCTTGGGTGTCCAGAGTGGAGAGCGATTGGCAGGCAAGACGGAGGCCAATGCAGCAGCGAGCTCGGGAGGCCGGAGCGCTTTTCGATCGGCCAACGAGGCTGCGGCCTACGGAACAGGGAGCTCGGGAGCCTGGAGAGCAGGGCGACTTGCTAGCGACATTGTGGGCAACCGAGTGGCGAGCCAGGGAGTTCGCAATACTGTCCGAGTCACAGTTAAAAAGGTGGAAGGAGGAGCGCCGGTAGACCGCTCGTTCTTCATCAAGAGAATCGTCCTTGGATGTTGCGGATTCAAAGCTGCCGACATTTTCGCCCTGCAGGATTTCCCCAACGCCGGTTACTTTGACGTAACCTTTAGAGACGTCCCTGGATGCCTGAAATTCCTGCAGGCAGTCAAGGAAAAGAGGAGTCAAGAGCTGCACTTAATTAAAAGTGCCGAGCCGCTCTTCACCCTCCCGTTTCAAAGAAACCGCCTCGTCACTGTACACATGTACAACCCCCACATCCCTGTCATCGACGTGCTCACCTTCCTCGGCAGATACGTCGATGATGCTGGAAATAGCGTGGACATTAATGACCTCTTTGGGATCTGGACGGGGAAACGGCAGATCAAGGTCACGCTGAAAGTGGACGCAAAAGGAACCATCCTGCACCCCCCTTCCAGCTTCGCCATCGGAGGAAGTCGGGGATACATGGTGTACGCCGGCCAACCCAGGGTGTGTCGAACCTGCGGGAAACCGGGGCACGTGGCGGCCAACTGCACGGTCATCATCTGCAGGAACTGCAAGAAAGAAGGCCACCAGACAAAGGACTGCAGAGAAAGTAAGATCTGCAACCTTTGTGGTGAGGCTGGCCACCTCTACAAGTCCTGCCCCAAGCGCAGTCTCAGCCAAGCGCAGGCGGCAAAGAACAATGTGGTGCTCGAGGAGGAGACCGCAAAGGTCGCCCCAAAGGAGACCAACACCGCTCCCAGCACCAAGCCCCTCAGTGATAACACCACGGTCACGGACAACTCTGAGGGAGAAAAGGGAAAGGACACTGCAGGAAACTGCCACGCCTCGGAACCCAACCCTCAGCCTCCTCCCCAGCAGATCGCACCCATGGAAGGGGAGGAACTACGGGGGGACTGGCATACGGTGAATAGGAAAAAGAAACAAGCCAAGAAAAAACCCATCCCCCGCCCAAGCCAAGACCCACCCCCCCCCCCAGGAAAAGGAAAAGTTTGCCCAAAGCGGTTGTTGGCCCCATCGGAGAGAAGCGGCTGCTCCTCGTCTGACGAGGAGAGGGGGTTTGGCAACAGCCGCCACCAACAAAAAAAGCGGCACAGCGCACCAGCACCAGAAGAGACTGAGATGACCCCTCAGCTCCAGAACACCGGAAGCAACGAAGCGACCAGTAAACCCCAGCTCCGGGATACCGGGAGCAACAAAGCGTCCAACGCACACCAGCTCCGGGAAACCGGGAGCAGCAAACCCAGAGGCGACAAGCTGAGGGAAGAACCACCCATGAACGAGGAAAACCCATCCGACATGGAGGAAGACTTCTCTTCACTGCCGTCGTCACCCCAGCGGTGCAACAGCCCCTCGAGAGACCAGGACGGGTACCTCAGCTCAGGGCAAGTAGACAATTTTGCTTACACCGTGGGTATGCAGGCACAGGCCACCGGGCCGGTTTAAGCATAAAGAACTGTTTGTTAAAATGGGACTTTGGACACTATTTTAAATTTTAAAATGGGTTTAAAAATTGCCAGCATAAATGTGCGTAGCATCAAGAGCACTACGCGATGTGTTTCCACCTTGGGGTATCTGGCCAAGGTCAAGGCCGACCTGTTGTTCCTGCAGGAGTGCGGCCTGCCGCACCTCAGCAACTACCGGCAGTGCTCGCGATGGTGGTCCCAGGGCCAATCGATCTGGTCAGGAGGCAACGATTGCCGTGCCTCCGGCCTGGGTATTCTGCTGCGGGGAGGCAACTTCACCATCACCGAAGTTAAGGAGGTGGTGGGCGGCCGCCTCCTCGTAGCAGACGTGTTGTACAAGAACGCCCCGCTCAGGCTGATCAACGTGTACGCCCCGGCTCTCAAGAACGAGCGGCTGGCCGTTTTCCAGCAGCTGCCGCTGCTGCTGGCGACGTCCAGGCCGGTTATTCTGGGCGGTGACTTCAACTGCATCATCGATGCGGCTGGACGATCCGGCAGAGCCGACAGCAAACTGGACGCCACGTCCAGACTCCTGATGGAAGCGGTAAAAGACGCCAAGCTGCACGACGTCTTCAGCAACCCTGCAGACGGAGCGCAGCGTAGATACACCTGGTCGAGACCAGACGGGTCCGTCCGTTCCAGGATAGACTTCCTGTTTGTGTCCCAAGCGCTCGCGGTCAGATCCACCGACGTCACGCCGGTGTTCTTCTCTGACCACTGCCTCTTACTGGCTGACTGTCACCCACAGGAAGAGCAGAAAGTTGGCAGAGGGATATGGAAGCTGAACGTGAAACTGTTGACCCCAGAAAACATTGAGGAACTCAAAAGGGATTACAAAGGTTGGAGAACCGTGAAACCCCTCTTTGATTCCCCGGCGCACTGGTGGGAAACGATCAAGGCGAACATCAAGAGGTTCTTTATCCTCAAAGGTGTTCAGAGGGCGAGAGAGAGACAGAGGGAAACGTCCCGACTCCAGAAAAGCATGCAGAATCTGCTCCTGCTGCAGTCGATGGGGGTCGACGTCGGGGAGGAACTCCAAGAGGTGAAGGGCCAGCAAGCCTCGCTCTACGCCTCCGAGTCCTCCAAGATCATCTTCCGCTCCAGAGTCCGCTCCGTGGAGCAGGACGAGACGTGCTCGCGTTTCTTCTTCCAAAAGGTACACAGAGGGAGCTCTGTGATCGACAGCCTGAAGGAAGAAGACGGTTCTGTGACGTCCTCGCAGCCTGACATACGAAGGATCAGCAAATCCTTCTACGCCGGGCTGTACGACGCGAAGCCCACAGACCGCGTGGCCTCCCAGTCTTTCCTGTCGTCTATCTCGGAGGTGCTAGACGACGGCAAGCGGGAGAGTCTGGACCACCCGTTAACTCTGGACGAGCTGACAAAGGCCGTCCGGTCCTTCGAGACGAGTAAAACTCCCGGAAGCGACGGCTTACCGGTCGAGTTGTATTCGGCTCTGTGGGACTGGATGGGCCCAGACCTGCTGGAAGTGTACGGGGGTATGCTTCTGGCCGGCAGCATGTCAGAATCGATGAGGAAAGGCATCATCACCCTCATCTACAAGCAGAAGGGCGAGAGGGAAGAAATTAGAAACTGGCGGCCCATTTCGCTGCTTAATGTGGACTATAAGATTCTGTCCAAGGTCATCGCCAACAGGGTCAAGTCTGCTCTGGAGCTGGTGATCCACCCCGATCAGACCTGCGCCGTCCCCGGCAGGAAGATCTCCGATAGCCTCGCGCTACTCAGGGATACGATCGCCTACGTGCGCGACAGGAGGGTGGACACCTGCTTAATCAGCTTGGACCAGGAGAAGGCCTTCGACAGAATATCGCACACGTACATGATGGACGTGCTCTCCAAAATGGGTTTTGGGGAGGGAATCCGCAATTGGATCCAACTGCTCTACACAGACATCAGTAGCGCAGTTCTAATCAACGGGTGGGAATCAGAAAGCTTTCCGATCAAATCTGGAGTCAGGCAGGGCTGTCCTCTCTCCTCTGTCTTGTTCGTGTGTTGTATCGAACCTTTTGCCGAGTCCATCAGGAGGGATACGGGCATAAGAGGGGTGACGATCCCAGGCAGCGGAGGCACTCAGGTTAAGGCCTCCCTGTACATGGACGACGTCGCCGTCTTTTGCTCGGATCCGCCGTCGGTCCGCAGATTGCTGAGCATCTGCGACCAGTTTGAACTGGCCTCGGGAGCGAAAGTTAATCGCAGCAAAAGCGAGGCCATGTTCTTTGGGAACTGGGTCGACCGATCCTTTGTGCCCTTCACCGTCAGGTCAGATTACCTGAAGGTGCTGGGAATATGGTTCGGAGCGGCCGGGGCGTGCACCAAAAACTGGGAGGAGCGTATCGCCAAGGTACGCCAGAAACTGGGAATGTGGGAGCAGCGCTCCCTGTCGATTACGGGCAAGAACCTGGTCATCAGGTGCGAGGTGCTGTCGGTGTTGCTGTACGTGGCGCAGGTGTGGCCCATACCCCGACCCTGCGCCGCCGCAGTCACCCGAGCCGTCTTCCACTTTATCTGGAGATCCAAAATGGACCGTGTCAGGAGGGACACGATGTACAAATCTCCAGAGCAAGGGGGAAAGAACGTACCCAACGTCGCCCTCATCCTGATGGCCACCTTTGTGTGCGGCTGCATCAAGCTCTGCACAGACCCTCGGTACGCAAACACCAAGTGTCACTACGTGCTGAGGTTCTACCTGTCCCCGGTGTTGCGAAGGATGGGCCTGGCCACGCTGCCGCGGAACGTTCCATCCAGTTGGACCGTGCCGGACCACCTGTCCTTCGTGGAAAAGTTCTTAAAGCAAAACACCTTCGACCACAAGGCCGTTAAACAGTGGTCGGCACGTAACGTCCTCGAGACCCTACGGGAAAAGGAGATGGTGGATCCTGTCGGATGGTTCCCCGAGCAGACTGTCGAAGTCATTTGGCAGAATGCCTCATCGCCAGAGCTCACAAACAAGCACCAAGACGTAGCTTGGCTGGTGGTGAGAAGGGCCCTCCCCGTCAGATCCTTCATGCACTCCCGACGTCTCTGTTCCACCGCACGCTGTCCCCGAGGAGGCTGCGCCTGGGACGAGACCGTCATCCATCTCCTTCTGGAATGTGCCTTTGCAAAGAAGGTCTGGAGAGAGATGCGGTGGGCCTTGTCAAGGTTCATCCCGAGCAGCTCCGTAACACGGGACTCTGTGCTCTACGGACTGTTCCCAGGGACGCACACCGAGACAGACATCAACTGCTGCTGGAAGATCATCAACTCGGTGAAAGACGCCCTTTGGTCTGCCCGAAACTTGCTGGTCTTCCAGAGCAAGGAGTTGTCCACGACCGAGTGTTGCAGACTGGCACATTCCAGGGTCCAGGACTACGTGCTGAGGGACGCACTAAAGGTTGGTGCCGTCGCCGCCAAGGCACGATGGGGAAGGGCCACAGTTTAAGGCCCTCCCGCCAGTGTACACCGAGGGGCTGAAATCCGTATAAAAACCCCCTCGGGCCTATGAAGTACAAGTGTTTTAATGTAAATGCACTTGTAATCTGTTGATGTGAATGGAGTACCATGTATCGCATTGATTTGTATTATGCCACATGTAACATGATTGGTGGATTGTAGTGAAATGTATTTTGACAAGTATTGAAATGTATCTTGACCCCTGGCTGCATGACTTGAAAATGTATTATGAAAATGTACAGTAACGTGTCTCTGTAAATTGAGTGCCATGTACCGCAGTGAATTTGTATTGTACCAGATGTGGACTGTATTGTGATGTATGTGAACAAATATTTTTTATGAATAAAGTATATTTTGAAATAAAAAAAAAAAAAAAAATCTGTTCTTATCAGTTTAATATCTGATACGTCCCCTATCTGGGGACCAAATATTAAATTGATTTTTGGAACAGGGAGATGGAACAGGGGCTTGCTCCGTCCACTCCACGCATCGACCTGGTATTGCAGTGCTTCCAGGAGCGGTGCAGCTTCCCCTCTTTGGGGTGGGAAGTCGCAAAAGTCAAAAAGTAGAAATAAAGTTTTTGCACCAGTTTCAGCCGTGCTTTCTTTTCTTTGCCGCCTAGGTTGCTGCTGGCTGTGAAACACCCCCCCCTCCTCTTTTCAGCTTCTCGTGCCAGCCCCGCCTTCACACCTTCCTTTGGGGCTGTTTTTCTCTCTGCATTTGCACGTCAAAGTTGTGTTTTTCTTTCTGTATTTGCATATGGGGACGTGTCCTAGATTTCCGGGCGGGGCCTCGCCACCTTTCCCGCTCTGCAGCCAACCTGGACCATGCCCCCGGTGGGATTTCTGAGCCACTGCGCCCCCTGTTGGGAAAGGGGGGGACTGCAAGCCCCGCAGGCACGCGCGCTCCTTTGGGATCCGGAGCGCGCCGCCCGCCCGCTGGTTAAGCGCTCCCAAATGCAAATGCTTTCATGGCGTCATCGCCGCCAAAGGGAAGGGGTGCGATACCTGCACGGCTTTTCGTCTCGCTTGCCAGTCCTGGCAAAAAATGCTCTCTTGCTCCAAGTCCGCCGTCACACCTGCGCTCGGTCAACCGCGGCCAGATTGACGGAGAAGACAGAGGCCGAGGAACACTTGCGCGTCAGCGGGAAGTTTACAGGCTATCGCTTCTCGGCCTTTTGGCTAAGATCAAGTGTAGTATCTGTTCTTATCAGTTTAATATCTGATACGTCCCCTATCTGGGGACCAAATATTAAATTGATTTTTGGAACAGGGAGATGGAACAGGGGCTTGCTCCGTCCACTCCACGCATCGACCTGGTATTGCAGTGCTTCCAGGAGCGGTGCAGCTTCCCCTCTTTGGGGTGGGAAGTCGCAAAAGTCAAAAAGTAGAAATAAAGTTTTTGCACCAGTTTCAGCCGTGCTTTCTTTTCTTTGCCGCCTAGGTTGCTGCTGGCTGTGAAACACCCCCCCCTCCTCTTTTCAGCTTCTCGTGCCAGCCCCGCCTTCACACCTTCCTTTGGGGCTGTTTTTCTCTCTGCATTTGCACGTCAAAGTTGTGTTTTTCTTTCTGTATTTGCATATGGGGACGTGTCCTAGATTTCCGGGCGGGGCCTCGCCACCTTTCCCGCTCTGCAGCCAACCTGGACCATGCCCCCGGTGGGATTTCTGAGCCACTGCGCCCCCTGTTGGGAAAGGGGGGGACTGCAAGCCCCGCAGGCACGCGCGCTCCTTTGGGATCCGGAGCGCGCCGCCCGCCCGCTGGTTAAGCGCTCCCAAATGCAAATGCTTTCATGGCGTCATCGCCGCCAAAGGGAAGGGGTGCGATACCTGCACGGCTTTTCGTCTCGCTTGCCAGTCCTGGCAAAAAATGCTCTCTTGCTCCAAGTCCGCCGTCACACCTGCGCTCGGTCAACCGCGGCCAGATTGACGGAGAAGACAGAGGCCGAGGAACACTTGCGCGTCAGCGGGAAGTTTACAGGCTATCGCTTCTCGGCCTTTTGGCTAAGATCAAGTGTAGTATCTGTTCTTATCAGTTTAATATCTGATACGTCCCCTATCTGGGGACCAAATATTAAATTGATTTTTGGAACAGGGAGATGGAACAGGGGCTTGCTCCGTCCACTCCACGCATCGACCTGGTATTGCAGTGCTTCCAGGAGCGGTGCAGCTTCCCCTCTTTGGGGTGGGAAGTCGCAAAAGTCAAAAAGTAGAAATAAAGTTTTTGCACCAGTTTCAGCCGTGCTTTCTTTTCTTTGCCGCCTAGGTTGCTGCTGGCTGTGAAACACCCCCCCCTCCTCTTTTCAGCTTCTCGTGCCAGCCCCGCCTTCACACCTTCCTTTGGGGCTGTTTTTCTCTCTGCATTTGCACGTCAAAGTTGTGTTTTTCTTTCTGTATTTGCATATGGGGACGTGTCCTAGATTTCCGGGCGGGGCCTCGCCACCTTTCCCGCTCTGCAGCCAACCTGGACCATGCCCCCGGTGGGATTTCTGAGCCACTGCGCCCCCTGTTGGGAAAGGGGGGGACTGCAAGCCCCGCAGGCACGCGCGCTCCTTTGGGATCCGGAGCGCGCCGCCCGCCCGCTGGTTAAGCGCTCCCAAATGCAAATGCTTTCATGGCGTCATCGCCGCCAAAGGGAAGGGGTGCGATACCTGCACGGCTTTTCGTCTCGCTTGCCAGTCCTGGCAAAAAATGCTCTCTTGCTCCAAGTCCGCCGTCACACCTGCGCTCGGTCAACCGCGGCCAGATTGACGGAGAAGACAGAGGCCGAGGAACACTTGCGCGTCAGCGGGAAGTTTACAGGCTATCGCTTCTCGGCCTTTTGGCTAAGATCAAGTGTAGTATCTGTTCTTATCAGTTTAATATCTGATACGTCCCCTATCTGGGGACCAAATATTAAATTGATTTTTGGAACAGGGAGATGGAACAGGGGCTTGCTCCGTCCACTCCACGCATCGACCTGGTATTGCAGTGCTTCCAGGAGCGGTGCAGCTTCCCCTCTTTGGGGTGGGAAGTCGCAAAAGTCAAAAAGTAGAAATAAAGTTTTTGCACCAGTTTCAGCCGTGCTTTCTTTTCTTTGCCGCCTAGGTTGCTGCTGGCTGTGAAACACCCCCCCTCCTCTTTTCAGCTTCTCGTGCCAGCCCCGCCTTCACACCTTCCTTTGGGGCTGTTTTTCTCTCTGCATTTGCACGTCAAAGTTGTGTTTTTCTTTCTGTATTTGCATATGGGGACGTGTCCTAGATTTCCGGGCGGGGCCTCGCCACCTTTCCCGCTCTGCAGCCAACCTGGACCATGCCCCCGGTGGGATTTCTGAGCCACTGCGCCCCCTGTTGGGAAAGGGGGGGACTGCAAGCCCCGCAGGCACGCGCGCTCCTTTGGGATCCGGAGCGCGCCGCCCGCCCGCTGGTTAAGCGCTCCCAAATGCAAATGCTTTCATGGCGTCATCGCCGCCAAAGGGAAGGGGTGCGATACCTGCACGGCTTTTCGTCTCGCTTGCCAGTCCTGGCAAAAAATGCTCTCTTGCTCCAAGTCCGCCGTCACACCTGCGCTCGGTCAACCGCGGCCAGATTGACGGAGAAGACAGAGGCCGAGGAACACTTGCGCGTCAGCGGGAAGTTTACAGGCTATCGCTTCTCGGCCTTTTGGCTAAGATCAAGTGTAGTATCTGTTCTTATCAGTTTAATATCTGATACGTCCCCTATCTGGGGACCAAATATTAAATTGATTTTTGGAACAGGGAGATGGAACAGGGGCTTGCTCCGTCCACTCCACGCATCGACCTGGTATTGCAGTGCTTCCAGGAGCGGTGCAGCTTCCCCTCTTTGGGGTGGGAAGTCGCAAAAGTCAAAAAGTAGAAATAAAGTTTTTGCACCAGTTTCAGCCGTGCTTTCTTTTCTTTGCCGCCTAGGTTGCTGCTGGCTGTGAAACACCCCCCCTCCTCTTTTCAGCTTCTCGTGCCAGCCCCGCCTTCACACCTTCCTTTGGGGCTGTTTTTCTCTCTGCATTTGCACGTCAAAGTTGTGTTTTTCTTTCTGTATTTGCATATGGGGACGTGTCCTAGATTTCCGGGCGGGGCCTCGCCACCTTTCCCGCTCTGCAGCCAACCTGGACCATGCCCCCGGTGGGATTTCTGAGCCACTGCGCCCCCTGTTGGGAAAGGGGGGGACTGCAAGCCCCGCAGGCACGCGCGCTCCTTTGGGATCCGGAGCGCGCCGCCCGCCCGCTGGTTAAGCGCTCCCAAATGCAAATGCTTTCATGGCGTCATCGCCGCCAAAGGGAAGGGGTGCGATACCTGCACGGCTTTTCGTCTCGCTTGCCAGTCCTGGCAAAAAATGCTCTCTTGCTCCAAGTCCGCCGTCACACCTGCGCTCGGTCAACCGCGGCCAGATTGACGGAGAAGACAGAGGCCGAGGAACACTTGCGCGTCAGCGGGAAGTTTACAGGCTATCGCTTCTCGGCCTTTTGGCTAAGATCAAGTGTAGTATCTGTTCTTATCAGTTTAATATCTGATACGTCCCCTATCTGGGGACCAAATATTAAATTGATTTTTGGAACAGGGAGATGGAACAGGGGCTTGCTCCGTCCACTCCACGCATCGACCTGGTATTGCAGTGCTTCCAGGAGCGGTGCAGCTTCCCCTCTTTGGGGTGGGAAGTCGCAAAAGTCAAAAAGTAGAAATAAAGTTTTTGCACCAGTTTCAGCCGTGCTTTCTTTTCTTTGCCGCCTAGGTTGCTGCTGGCTGTGAAACACCCCCCCTCCTCTTTTCAGCTTCTCGTGCCAGCCCCGCCTTCACACCTTCCTTTGGGGCTGTTTTTCTCTCTGCATTTGCACGTCAAAGTTGTGTTTTTCTTTCTGTATTTGCATATGGGGACGTGTCCTAGATTTCCGGGCGGGGCCTCGCCACCTTTCCCGCTCTGCAGCCAACCTGGACCATGCCCCCGGTGGGATTTCTGAGCCACTGCGCCCCCTGTTGGGAAAGGGGGGGACTGCAAGCCCCGCAGGCACGCGCGCTCCTTTGGGATCCGGAGCGCGCCGCCCGCCCGCTGGTTAAGCGCTCCCAAATGCAAATGCTTTCATGGCGTCATCGCCGCCAAAGGGAAGGGGTGCGATACCTGCACGGCTTTTCGTCTCGCTTGCCAGTCCTGGCAAAAAATGCTCTCTTGCTCCAAGTCCGCCGTCACACCTGCGCTCGGTCAACCGCGGCCAGATTGACGGAGAAGACAGAGGCCGAGGAACACTTGCGCGTCAGCGGGAAGTTTACAGGCTATCGCTTCTCGGCCTTTTGGCTAAGATCAAGTGTAGTATCTGTTCTTATCAGTTTAATATCTGATACGTCCCCTATCTGGGGACCAAATATTAAATTGATTTTTGGAACAGGGAGATGGAACAGGGGCTTGCTCCGTCCACTCCACGCATCGACCTGGTATTGCAGTGCTTCCAGGAGCGGTGCAGCTTCCCCTCTTTGGGGTGGGAAGTCGCAAAAGTCAAAAAGTAGAAATAAAGTTTTTGCACCAGTTTCAGCCGTGCTTTCTTTTCTTTGCCGCCTAGGTTGCTGCTGGCTGTGAAACACCCCCCCTCCTCTTTTCAGCTTCTCGTGCCAGCCCCGCCTTCACACCTTCCTTTGGGGCTGTTTTTCTCTCTGCATTTGCACGTCAAAGTTGTGTTTTTCTTTCTGTATTTGCATATGGGGACGTGTCCTAGATTTCCGGGCGGGGCCTCGCCACCTTTCCCGCTCTGCAGCCAACCTGGACCATGCCCCCGGTGGGATTTCTGAGCCACTGCGCCCCCTGTTGGGAAAGGGGGGGACTGCAAGCCCCGCAGGCACGCGCGCTCCTTTGGGATCCGGAGCGCGCCGCCCGCCCGCTGGTTAAGCGCTCCCAAATGCAAATGCTTTCATGGCGTCATCGCCGCCAAAGGGAAGGGGTGCGATACCTGCACGGCTTTTCGTCTCGCTTGCCAGTCCTGGCAAAAAATGCTCTCTTGCTCCAAGTCCGCCGTCACACCTGCGCTCGGTCAACCGCGGCCAGATTGACGGAGAAGACAGAGGCCGAGGAACACTTGCGCGTCAGCGGGAAGTTTACAGGCTATCGCTTCTCGGCCTTTTGGCTAAGATCAAGTGTAGTATCTGTTCTTATCAGTTTAATATCTGATACGTCCCCTATCTGGGGACCAAATATTAAATTGATTTTTGGAACAGGGAGATGGAACAGGGGCTTGCTCCGTCCACTCCACGCATCGACCTGGTATTGCAGTGCTTCCAGGAGCGGTGCAGCTTCCCCTCTTTGGGGTGGGAAGTCGCAAAAGTCAAAAAGTAGAAATAAAGTTTTTGCACCAGTTTCAGCCGTGCTTTCTTTTCTTTGCCGCCTAGGTTGCTGCTGGCTGTGAAACACCCCCCCTCCTCTTTTCAGCTTCTCGTGCCAGCCCCGCCTTCACACCTTCCTTTGGGGCTGTTTTTCTCTCTGCATTTGCACGTCAAAGTTGTGTTTTTCTTTCTGTATTTGCATATGGGGACGTGTCCTAGATTTCCGGGCGGGGCCTCGCCACCTTTCCCGCTCTGCAGCCAACCTGGACCATGCCCCCGGTGGGATTTCTGAGCCACTGCGCCCCCTGTTGGGAAAGGGGGGGACTGCAAGCCCCGCAGGCACGCGCGCTCCTTTGGGATCCGGAGCGCGCCGCCCGCCCGCTGGTTAAGCGCTCCCAAATGCAAATGCTTTCATGGCGTCATCGCCGCCAAAGGGAAGGGGTGCGATACCTGCACGGCTTTTCGTCTCGCTTGCCAGTCCTGGCAAAAAATGCTCTCTTGCTCCAAGTCCGCCGTCACACCTGCGCTCGGTCAACCGCGGCCAGATTGACGGAGAAGACAGAGGCCGAGGAACACTTGCGCGTCAGCGGGAAGTTTACAGGCTATCGCTTCTCGGCCTTTTGGCTAAGATCAAGTGTAGTATCTGTTCTTATCAGTTTAATATCTGATACGTCCCCTATCTGGGGACCAAATATTAAATTGATTTTTGGAACAGGGAGATGGAACAGGGGCTTGCTCCGTCCACTCCACGCATCGACCTGGTATTGCAGTGCTTCCAGGAGCGGTGCAGCTTCCCCTCTTTGGGGTGGGAAGTCGCAAAAGTCAAAAAGTAGAAATAAAGTTTTTGCACCAGTTTCAGCCGTGCTTTCTTTTCTTTGCCGCCTAGGTTGCTGCTGGCTGTGAAACACCCCCCCTCCTCTTTTCAGCTTCTCGTGCCAGCCCCGCCTTCACACCTTCCTTTGGGGCTGTTTTTCTCTCTGCATTTGCACGTCAAAGTTGTGTTTTTCTTTCTGTATTTGCATATGGGGACGTGTCCTAGATTTCCGGGCGGGGCCTCGCCACCTTTCCCGCTCTGCAGCCAACCTGGACCATGCCCCCGGTGGGATTTCTGAGCCACTGCGCCCCCTGTTGGGAAAGGGGGGGACTGCAAGCCCCGCAGGCACGCGCGCTCCTTTGGGATCCGGAGCGCGCCGCCCGCCCGCTGGTTAAGCGCTCCCAAATGCAAATGCTTTCATGGCGTCATCGCCGCCAAAGGGAAGGGGTGCGATACCTGCACGGCTTTTCGTCTCGCTTGCCAGTCCTGGCAAAAAATGCTCTCTTGCTCCAAGTCCGCCGTCACACCTGCGCTCGGTCAACCGCGGCCAGATTGACGGAGAAGACAGAGGCCGAGGAACACTTGCGCGTCAGCGGGAAGTTTACAGGCTATCGCTTCTCGGCCTTTTGGCTAAGATCAAGTGTAGTATCTGTTCTTATCAGTCGTTTTGATCTGGGCAGGTATTCACACTTGATTCTAATGCTAATTGACCTTGAGTAGCGATAGTTGTTTTTCTGGTTTGGGTGGATCTTTATGCTGGCTCTGGCCTAACGCCCTTTGAAAAGCAAACTCTCCCTGCTATTGGTGGATCTTCATGCTGGCTTCGGCCTAACGCCAATCAGGGAAGAGCGATCTGCATAGATGGCGTCCGACGCAGAATCGAGCGAGGGAGCCCGAGATAAGAGCTATCGGGCTCCGATGGAGGCTCCGATGGAGGAGGGAGAACGGGACTGCGGAGCGGAGAGCGATCGGCAGGACGAGGTGGCGACCGACCGAGGAGCGAGCTCGAGGCTCCGGAGCGGAGGGCGATTGGCAGACGGAGGCGGCCAACCGGGCGGCGACCTCGGGCGGCCCGAGCGGAGCGCGATTGGCAGAGGAGGAGGCGGCCAACCAAGGAGCGAGCTCGGGAGTCCAGAGCGGAGAGCGATTGGCAGACGCGGAGGTGGCCAACCGGGCAACGAGCTCGGGAGGCCTGAGCAGAGGGCGATTGGCAGACGCGGAGGCGGCCAACCGGGCGGCGAGCTCGGGCGGCCCGAGCGGAGGGCGATTGGCAGACGCGGAGGCGGCCAACCGGGCGGCGAGCTCGGGCGGCCCGAGCGGAGAGCGATTGGCAGACGAGGAGGCGGCCAACCAAGGAGCGAGCTTGGGTGTCCAGAGTGGAGAGCGATTGGCAGGCAAGACGGAGGCCAATGCAGCAGCGAGCTCGGGAGGCCGGAGCGCTTTTCGATCGGCCAACGAGGCTGCGGCCTACGGAACAGGGAGCTCGGGAGCCTGGAGAGCAGGGCGACTTGCTAGCGACATTGTGGGCAACCGAGTGGCGAGCCAGGGAGTTCGCAATACTGTCCGAGTCACAGTTAAAAGGTGGAAGGAGGAGCGCCGGTAGACCGCTCGTTCTTCATCAAGAGAATCGTCCTTGGATGTTGCGGATTCAAAGCTGCCGACATTTTCGCCCTGCAGGATTTCCCCAACGCCGGTTACTTTGACGTAACCTTTAGAGACGTCCCTGGATGCCTGAAATTCCTGCAGGCAGTCAAGGAAAAGAGGAGTCAAGAGCTGCACTTAATTAAAAGTGCCGAGCCGCTCTTCACCCTCCCGTTTCAAAGAAACCGCCTCGTCACTGTACACATGTACAACCCCCACATCCCTGTCATCGACGTGCTCACCTTCCTCGGCAGATACGTCGATGATGCTGGAAATAGCGTGGACATTAATGACCTCTTTGGGATCTGGACGGGGAAACGGCAGATCAAGGTCACGCTGAAAGTGGACGCAAAAGGAACCATCCTGCACCCCCCTTCCAGCTTCGCCATCGGAGGAAGTCGGGGATACATGGTGTACGCCGGCCAACCCAGGGTGTGTCGAACCTGCGGGAAACCGGGGCACGTGGCGGCCAACTGCACGGTCATCATCTGCAGGAACTGCAAGAAAGAAGGCCACCAGACAAAGGACTGCAGAGAAAGTAAGATCTGCAACCTTTGTGGTGAGGCTGGTCACCTCTACAAGTCCTGCCCCAAGCGCAGTCTCAGCCAAGCGCAGGCGGCAAAGAACAATGTGGTGCTCGAGGAGGAGACCGCAAAGGTCGCCCCAAAGGAGACCAACACCGCTCCCAGCACCAAGCCCCTCAGTGATAACACCACGGTCACGGACAACTCTGAGGGAGAAAAGGGAAAGGACACTGCAGGAAACTGCCACGCCTCGGAACCCAACCCTCAGCCTCCTCCCCAGCAGATCGCACCCATGGAAGGGGAGGAACTACGGGGGGACTGGCATACGGTGAATAGGAAAAAGAAACAAGCCAAGAAAAAACCCATCCCCCGCCCAAGCCAAGACCCACCCCCCCCCCCAGGAAAAGGAAAAGTTTGCCCAAAGCGGTTGTTGGCCCCATCGGAGAGAAGCGGCTGCTCCTCGTCTGACGAGGAGAGGGGGTTTGGCAACAGCCGCCACCAACAAAAAAAGCGGCACAGCGCACCAGCACCAGAAGAGACTGAGATGACCCCTCAGCTCCAGAACACCGGAAGCAACGAAGCGACCAGTAAACCCCAGCTCCGGGATACCGGGAGCAACAAAGCGTCCAACGCACACCAGCTCCGGGAAACCGGGAGCAGCAAACCCAGAGGCGACAAGCTGAGGGAAGAACCACCCATGAACGAGGAAAACCCATCCGACATGGAGGAAGACTTCTCTTCACTGCCGTCGTCACCCCAGCGGTGCAACAGCCCCTCGAGAGACCAGGACGGGTACCTCAGCTCAGGGCAAGTAGACAATTTTGCTTACACCGTGGGTATGCAGGCACAGGCCACCGGGCCGGTTTAAGAACTGTTTGTTAAAATGGGACTTTGGACACTATTTTAAATTTTAAAATGGGTTTAAAAATTGCCAGCATAAATGTGCGTAGCATCAAGAGCACTACGCGATGTGTTTCCACCTTGGGGTATCTGGCCAAGGTCAAGGCCGACCTGTTGTTCCTGCAGGAGTGCGGCCTGCCGCACCTCAGCAACTACCGGCAGTGCTCGCGATGGTGGTCCCAGGGCCAATCGATCTGGTCAGGAGGCAACGATTGCCGTGCCTCCGGCCTGGGTATTCTGCTGCGGGGAGGCAACTTCACCATCACCGAAGTTAAGGAGGTGGTGGGCGGCCGCCTCCTCGTAGCAGACGTGTTGTACAAGAACGCCCCGCTCAGGCTGATCAACGTGTACGCCCCGGCTCTCAAGAACGAGCGGCTGGCCGTTTTCCAGCAGCTGCCGCTGCTGCTGGCGACGTCCAGGCCGGTTATTCTGGGCGGTGACTTCAACTGCATCATCGATGCGGCTGGACGATCCGGCAGAGCCGACAGCAAACTGGACGCCACGTCCAGACTCCTGATGGAAGCGGTAAAAGACGCCAAGCTGCACGACGTCTTCAGCAACCCTGCAGACGGAGCGCAGCGTAGATACACCTGGTCGAGACCAGACGGGTCCGTCCGTTCCAGGATAGACTTCCTGTTTGTGTCCCAAGCGCTCGCGGTCAGATCCACCGACGTCACGCCGGTGTTCTTCTCTGACCACTGCCTCTTACTGGCTGACTGTCACCCACAGGAAGAGCAGAAAGTTGGCAGAGGGATATGGAAGCTGAACGTGAAACTGTTGACCCCAGAAAACATTGAGGAACTCAAAAGGGATTACAAAGGTTGGAGAACCGTGAAACCCCTCTTTGATTCCCCGGCGCACTGGTGGGAAACGATCAAGGCGAACATCAAGAGGTTCTTTATCCTCAAAGGTGTTCAGAGGGCGAGAGAGAGACAGAGGGAAACGTCCCGACTCCAGAAAAGCATGCAGAATCTGCTCCTGCTGCAGTCGATGGGGGTCGACGTCGGGGAGGAACTCCAAGAGGTGAAGGGCCAGCAAGCCTCGCTCTACGCCTCCGAGTCCTCCAAGATCATCTTCCGCTCCAGAGTCCGCTCCGTGGAGCAGGACGAGACGTGCTCGCGTTTCTTCTTCCAAAAGGTACACAGAGGGAGCTCTGTGATCGACAGCCTGAAGGAAGAAGACGGTTCTGTGACGTCCTCGCAGCCTGACATACGAAGGATCAGCAAATCCTTCTACGCCGGGCTGTACGACGCGAAGCCCACAGACCGCGTGGCCTCCCAGTCTTTCCTGTCGTCTATCTCGGAGGTGCTAGACGACGGCAAGCGGGAGAGTCTGGACCACCCGTTAACTCTGGACGAGCTGACAAAGGCCGTCCGGTCCTTCGAGACGAGTAAAACTCCCGGAAGCGACGGCTTACCGGTCGAGTTGTATTCGGCTCTGTGGGACTGGATGGGCCCAGACCTGCTGGAAGTGTACGGGGGTATGCTTCTGGCCGGCAGCATGTCAGAATCGATGAGGAAAGGCATCATCACCCTCATCTACAAGCAGAAGGGCGAGAGGGAAGAAATTAGAAACTGGCGGCCCATTTCGCTGCTTAATGTGGACTATAAGATTCTGTCCAAGGTCATCGCCAACAGGGTCAAGTCTGCTCTGGAGCTGGTGATCCACCCCGATCAGACCTGCGCCGTCCCCGGCAGGAAGATCTCCGATAGCCTCGCGCTACTCAGGGATACGATCGCCTACGTGCGCGACAGGAGGGTGGACACCTGCTTAATCAGCTTGGACCAGGAGAAGGCCTTCGACAGAATATCGCACACGTACATGATGGACGTGCTCTCCAAAATGGGTTTTGGGGAGGGAATCCGCAATTGGATCCAACTGCTCTACACAGACATCAGTAGCGCAGTTCTAATCAACGGGTGGGAATCAGAAAGCTTTCCGATCAAATCTGGAGTCAGGCAGGGCTGTCCTCTCTCCTCTGTCTTGTTCGTGTGTTGTATCGAACCTTTTGCCGAGTCCATCAGGAGGGATACGGGCATAAGAGGGGTGACGATCCCAGGCAGCGGAGGCACTCAGGTTAAGGCCTCCCTGTACATGGACGACGTCGCCGTCTTTTGCTCGGATCCGCCGTCGGTCCGCAGATTGCTGAGCATCTGCGACCAGTTTGAACTGGCCTCGGGAGCGAAAGTTAATCGCAGCAAAAGCGAGGCCATGTTCTTTGGGAACTGGGTCGACCGATCCTTTGTGCCCTTCACCGTCAGGTCAGATTACCTGAAGGTGCTGGGAATATGGTTCGGAGCGGCCGGGGCGTGCACCAAAAACTGGGAGGAGCGTATCGCCAAGGTACGCCAGAAACTGGGAATGTGGGAGCAGCGCTCCCTGTCGATTACGGGCAAGAACCTGGTCATCAGGTGCGAGGTGCTGTCGGTGTTGCTGTACGTGGCGCAGGTGTGGCCCATACCCCGACCCTGCGCCGCCGCAGTCACCCGAGCCGTCTTCCACTTTATCTGGAGATCCAAAATGGACCGTGTCAGGAGGGACACGATGTACAAATCTCCAGAGCAAGGGGGAAAGAACGTACCCAACGTCGCCCTCATCCTGATGGCCACCTTTGTGTGCGGCTGCATCAAGCTCTGCACAGACCCTCGGTACGCAAACACCAAGTGTCACTACGTGCTGAGGTTCTACCTGTCCCCGGTGTTGCGAAGGATGGGCCTGGCCACGCTGCCGCGGAACGTTCCATCCAGTTGGACCGTGCCGGACCACCTGTCCTTCGTGGAAAAGTTCTTAAAGCAAAACACCTTCGACCACAAGGCCGTTAAACAGTGGTCGGCACGTAACGTCCTCGAGACCCTACGGGAAAAGGAGATGGTGGATCCTGTCGGATGGTTCCCCGAGCAGACTGTCGAAGTCATTTGGCAGAATGCCTCATCGCCAGAGCTCACAAACAAGCACCAAGACGTAGCTTGGCTGGTGGTGAGAAGGGCCCTCCCCGTCAGATCCTTCATGCACTCCCGACGTCTCTGTTCCACCGCACGCTGTCCCCGAGGAGGCTGCGCCTGGGACGAGACCGTCATCCATCTCCTTCTGGAATGTGCCTTTGCAAAGAAGGTCTGGAGAGAGATGCGGTGGGCCTTGTCAAGGTTCATCCCGAGCAGCTCCGTAACACGGGACTCTGTGCTCTACGGACTGTTCCCAGGGACGCACACCGAGACAGACATCAACTGCTGCTGGAAGATCATCAACTCGGTGAAAGACGCCCTTTGGTCTGCCCGAAACTTGCTGGTCTTCCAGAGCAAGGAGTTGTCCACGACCGAGTGTTGCAGACTGGCACATTCCAGGGTCCAGGACTACGTGCTGAGGGACGCACTAAAGGTTGGTGCCGTCGCCGCCAAGGCACGATGGGGAAGGGCCACAGTTTAAGGCCCTCCCGCCAGTGTACACCGAGGGGCTGAAATCCGTGTAAAAACCCCCTCGGGCCTATGAAGTACAAGTGTTTTAATGTAAATTCACTTGTAATCTGTGGACTGTGAATTGAGTACCATGTATCAGCATTGATTTGTATTATGCCACATGTAACATGATTGGTGGATTGTAGTGAAATGTATTTTGACAAGAATTGAAATGTATCTTGACCCCTGTATGACTTGAAAATGTATTATGAAAATGTACAGTAACGTGTCTCTGTAAATTGAGTGCCATGTACCGCAGTTAATTTGTATTGTACCAGATGTGGACTGTATTGTGATGTATGTGAACAAATATTTTTTATGAATAAAGTATATTTTGAAATAAAAAAAAAAAAAAAAAATCTGTTCTTATCAGTTTAATATCTGATACGTCCCCTATCTGGGGACCAAATATTAAATTGATTTTTGGAACAGGGAGATGGAACAGGGGCTTGCTCCGTCCACTCCACGCATCGACCTGGTATTGCAGTGCTTCCAGGAGCGGTGCAGCTTCCCCTCTTTGGGGTGGGAAGTCGCAAAAGTCAAAAAGTAGAAATAAAGTTTTTGCACCAGTTTCAGCCGTGCTTTCTTTTCTTTGCCGCCTAGGTTGCTGCTGGCTGTGAAACACCCCCCCTCCTCTTTTCAGCTTCTCGTGCCAGCCCCGCCTTCACACCTTCCTTTGGGGCTGTTTTTCTCTCTGCATTTGCACGTCAAAGTTGTGTTTTTCTTTCTGTATTTGCATATGGGGACGTGTCCTAGATTTCCGGGCGGGGCCTCGCCACCTTTCCCGCTCTGCAGCCAACCTGGACCATGCCCCCGGTGGGATTTCTGAGCCACTGCGCCCCCTGTTGGGAAAGGGGGGGACTGCAAGCCCCGCAGGCACGCGCGCTCCTTTGGGATCCGGAGCGCGCCGCCCGCCCGCTGGTTAAGCGCTCCCAAATGCAAATGCTTTCATGGCGTCATCGCCGCCAAAGGGAAGGGGTGCGATACCTGCACGGCTTTTCGTCTCGCTTGCCAGTCCTGGCAAAAAATGCTCTCTTGCTCCAAGTCCGCCGTCACACCTGCGCTCGGTCAACCGCGGCCAGATTGACGGAGAAGACAGAGGCCGAGGAACACTTGCGCGTCAGCGGGAAGTTTACAGGCTATCGCTTCTCGGCCTTTTGGCTAAGATCAAGTGTAGTATCTGTTCTTATCAGTTTAATATCTGATACGTCCCCTATCTGGGGACCAAATATTAAATTGATTTTTGGAACAGGGAGATGGAACAGGGGCTTGCTCCGTCCACTCCACGCATCGACCTGGTATTGCAGTGCTTCCAGGAGCGGTGCAGCTTCCCCTCTTTGGGGTGGGAAGTCGCAAAAGTCAAAAAGTAGAAATAAAGTTTTTGCACCAGTTTCAGCCGTGCTTTCTTTTCTTTGCCGCCTAGGTTGCTGCTGGCTGTGAAACACCCCCCCTCCTCTTTTCAGCTTCTCGTGCCAGCCCCGCCTTCACACCTTCCTTTGGGGCTGTTTTTCTCTCTGCATTTGCACGTCAAAGTTGTGTTTTTCTTTCTGTATTTGCATATGGGGACGTGTCCTAGATTTCCGGGCGGGGCCTCGCCACCTTTCCCGCTCTGCAGCCAACCTGGACCATGCCCCCGGTGGGATTTCTGAGCCACTGCGCCCCCTGTTGGGAAAGGGGGGGACTGCAAGCCCCGCAGGCACGCGCGCTCCTTTGGGATCCGGAGCGCGCCGCCCGCCCGCTGGTTAAGCGCTCCCAAATGCAAATGCTTTCATGGCGTCATCGCCGCCAAAGGGAAGGGGTGCGATACCTGCACGGCTTTTCGTCTCGCTTGCCAGTCCTGGCAAAAAATGCTCTCTTGCTCCAAGTCCGCCGTCACACCTGCGCTCGGTCAACCGCGGCCAGATTGACGGAGAAGACAGAGGCCGAGGAACACTTGCGCGTCAGCGGGAAGTTTACAGGCTATCGCTTCTCGGCCTTTTGGCTAAGATCAAGTGTAGTATCTGTTCTTATCAGTTTAATATCTGATACGTCCCCTATCTGGGGACCAAATATTAAATTGATTTTTGGAACAGGGAGATGGAACAGGGGCTTGCTCCGTCCACTCCACGCATCGACCTGGTATTGCAGTGCTTCCAGGAGCGGTGCAGCTTCCCCTCTTTGGGGTGGGAAGTCGCAAAAGTCAAAAAGTAGAAATAAAGTTTTTGCACCAGTTTCAGCCGTGCTTTCTTTTCTTTGCCGCCTAGGTTGCTGCTGGCTGTGAAACACCCCCCCTCCTCTTTTCAGCTTCTCGTGCCAGCCCCGCCTTCACACCTTCCTTTGGGGCTGTTTTTCTCTCTGCATTTGCACGTCAAAGTTGTGTTTTTCTTTCTGTATTTGCATATGGGGACGTGTCCTAGATTTCCGGGCGGGGCCTCGCCACCTTTCCCGCTCTGCAGCCAACCTGGACCATGCCCCCGGTGGGATTTCTGAGCCACTGCGCCCCCTGTTGGGAAAGGGGGGGACTGCAAGCCCCGCAGGCACGCGCGCTCCTTTGGGATCCGGAGCGCGCCGCCCGCCCGCTGGTTAAGCGCTCCCAAATGCAAATGCTTTCATGGCGTCATCGCCGCCAAAGGGAAGGGGTGCGATACCTGCACGGCTTTTCGTCTCGCTTGCCAGTCCTGGCAAAAAATGCTCTCTTGCTCCAAGTCCGCCGTCACACCTGCGCTCGGTCAACCGCGGCCAGATTGACGGAGAAGACAGAGGCCGAGGAACACTTGCGCGTCAGCGGGAAGTTTACAGGCTATCGCTTCTCGGCCTTTTGGCTAAGATCAAGTGTAGTATCTGTTCTTATCAGTCGTTTTGATCTGGGCAGGTATTCACACTTGATTCTAATGCTAATTGACCTTGAGTAGCGATAGTTGTTTTTCTGGTTTGGGTGGATCTTTATGCTGGCTCTGGCCTAACGCCCTTTGAAAAGCAAACTCTCCCTGCTATTGGTGGATCTTCATGCTGGCTTCGGCCTAACGCCAATCAGGGAAGAGCGATCTGCATAGATGGCGTCCGACGCAGAATCGAGCGAGGGAGCCCGAGATAAGAGCTATCGGGCTCCGATGGAGGCTCCGATGGAGGAGGGAGAACGGGACTGCGGAGCGGAGAGCGATCGGCAGGACGAGGTGGCGACCGACCGAGGAGCGAGCTCGAGGCTCCGGAGCGGAGGGCGATTGGCAGACGCGGAGGCGGCCAACCGGGCGGCGACCTCGGGCGGCCCGAGCGGAGCGCGATTGGCAGATGAGGAGGCGGCCAACCAAGGAGCGAGCTCGGGAGTCCAGAGCGGAGAGCGATTGGCAGACGCGGAGGTGGCCAACCGGGCAACGAGCTCGGGAGGCCTGAGCAGAGGGCGATTGGCAGACGCGGAGGCGGCCAACCGGGCGGCGAGCTCGGGCGGCCCGAGCGGAGGGCGATTGGCAGACGCGGAGGCGGCCAACCGGGCGGCGAGCTCGGGCGGCCCGAGCGGAGAGCGATTGGCAGACGAGGAGGCGGCCAACCAAGGAGCGAGCTTGGGTGTCCAGAGTGGAGAGCGATTGGCAGGCAAGACGGAGGCCAATGCAGCAGCGAGCTCGGGAGGCCGGAGCGCTTTTCGATCGGCCAGCGAGGCTGCGGCCTACGGAACAGGGAGCTCGGGAGCCTGGAGAGCAGGGCGACTTGCTAGCGACATTGTGGGCAACCGAGTGGCGAGCCAGGGAGTTCGCAATACTGTCCGAGTCACAGTTAAGAAGGTGGAAGGAGGAGCGCCGGTAGACCGCTCGTTCTTCATCAAGAGAATCGTCCTTGGATGTTGCGGATTCAAAGCTGCCGACATTTTCGCCCTGCAGGATTTCCCCAACGCCGGTTACTTTGACGTAACCTTTAGAGACGTCCCTGGATGCCTGAAATTCCTGCAGGCAGTCAAGGAAAAGAGGAGTCAAGAGCTGCACTTAATTAAAAGTGCCGAGCCGCTCTTCACCCTCCCGTTTCAAAGAAACCGCCTCGTCACTGTACACATGTACAACCCCCACATCCCTGTCATCGACGTGCTCACCTTCCTCGGCAGATACGTCGATGATGCTGGAAATAGCGTGGACATTAATGACCTCTTTGGGATCTGGACGGGGAAACGGCAGATCAAGGTCACGCTGAAAGTGGACGCAAAAGGAACCATCCTGCACCCCCCTTCCAGCTTCGCCATCGGAGGAAGTCGGGGATACATGGTGTACGCCGGCCAACCCAGGGTGTGTCGAACCTGCGGGAAACCGGGGCACGTGGCGGCCAACTGCACGGTCATCATCTGCAGGAACTGCAAGAAAGAAGGCCACCAGACAAAGGACTGCAGAGAAAGTAAGATCTGCAACCTTTGTGGTGAGGCTGGCCACCTCTACAAGTCCTGCCCCAAGCGCAGTCTCAGCCAAGCGCAGGCGGCAAAGAACAATGTGGTGCTCGAGGAGGAGACCGCAAAGGTCGCCCCAAAGGAGACCAACACCGCTCCCAGCACCAAGCCCCTCAGTGATAACACCACGGTCACGGACAACTCTGAGGGAGAAAAGGGAAAGGACACTGCAGGAAACTGCCACGCCTCGGAACCCAACCCTCAGCCTCCTCCCCAGCAGATCGCACCCATGGAAGGGGAGGAACTACGGGGGGACTGGCATACGGTGAATAGGAAAAAGAAACAAGCCAAGAAAAAACCCATCCCCCGCCCAAGCCAAGACCCACCCCCCCCCCCAGGAAAAGGAAAAGTTTGCCCAAAGCGGTTGTTGGCCCCATCGGAGAGAAGCGGCTGCTCCTCGTCTGACGAGGAGAGGGGGTTTGGCAACAGCCGCCACCAACAAAAAAAGCGGCACAGCGCACCAGCACCAGAAGAGACTGAGATGACCCCTCAGCTCCAGAACACCGGAAGCAACGAAGCGACCAGTAAACCCCAGCTCCGGGATACCGGGAGCAACAAAGCGTCCAACGCACACCAGCTCCGGGAAACCGGGAGCAGCAAACCCAGAGGCGACAAGCTGAGGGAAGAACCACCCATGAACGAGGAAAACCCATCCGACATGGAGGAAGACTTCTCTTCACTGCCGTCGTCACCCCAGCGGTGCAACAGCCCCTCGAGAGACCAGGACGGGTACCTCAGCTCAGGGCAAGTAGACAATTTTGCTTACACCGTGGGTATGCAGGCACAGGCCACCGGGCCGGTTTAAGAACTGTTTGTTAAAATGGGACTTTGGACACTATTTTAAATTTTAAAATGGGTTTAAAAATTGCCAGCATAAATGTGCGTAGCATCAAGAGCACTACGCGATGTGTTTCCACCTTGGGGTATCTGGCCAAGGTCAAGGCCGACCTGTTGTTCCTGCAGGAGTGCGGCCTGCCGCACCTCAGCAACTACCGGCAGTGCTCGCGATGGTGGTCCCAGGGCCAATCGATCTGGTCAGGAGGCAACGATTGCCGTGCCTCCGGCCTGGGTATTCTGCTGCGGGGAGGCAACTTCACCATCACCGAAGTTAAGGAGGTGGTGGGCGGCCGCCTCCTCGTAGCAGACGTGTTGTACAAGAACGCCCCGCTCAGGCTGATCAACGTGTACGCCCCGGCTCTCAAGAACGAGCGGCTGGCCGTTTTCCAGCAGCTGCCGCTGCTGCTGGCGACGTCCAGGCCGGTTATTCTGGGCGGTGACTTCAACTGCATCATCGATGCGGCTGGACGATCCGGCAGAGCCGACAGCAAACTGGACGCCACGTCCAGACTCCTGATGGAAGCGGTAAAAGACGCCAAGCTGCACGACGTCTTCAGCAACCCTGCAGACGGAGCGCAGCGTAGATACACCTGGTCGAGACCAGACGGGTCCGTCCGTTCCAGGATAGACTTCCTGTTTGTGTCCCAAGCGCTCGCGGTCAGATCCACCGACGTCACGCCGGTGTTCTTCTCTGACCACTGCCTCTTACTGGCTGACTGTCACCCACAGGAAGAGCAGAAAGTTGGCAGAGGGATATGGAAGCTGAACGTGAAACTGTTGACCCCAGAAAACATTGAGGAACTCAAAAGGGATTACAAAGGTTGGAGAACCGTGAAACCCCTCTTTGATTCCCCGGCGCACTGGTGGGAAACGATCAAGGCGAACATCAAGAGGTTCTTTATCCTCAAAGGTGTTCAGAGGGCGAGAGAGAGACAGAGGGAAACGTCCCGACTCCAGAAAAGCATGCAGAATCTGCTCCTGCTGCAGTCGATGGGGGTCGACGTCGGGGAGGAACTCCAAGAGGTGAAGGGCCAGCAAGCCTCGCTCTACGCCTCCGAGTCCTCCAAGATCATCTTCCGCTCCAGAGTCCGCTCCGTGGAGCAGGACGAGACGTGCTCGCGTTTCTTCTTCCAAAAGGTACACAGAGGGAGCTCTGTGATCGACAGCCTGAAGGAAGAAGACGGTTCTGTGACGTCCTCGCAGCCTGACATACGAAGGATCAGCAAATCCTTCTACGCCGGGCTGTACGACGCGAAGCCCACAGACCGCGTGGCCTCCCAGTCTTTCCTGTCGTCTATCTCGGAGGTGCTAGACGACGGCAAGCGGGAGAGTCTGGACCACCCGTTAACTCTGGACGAGCTGACAAAGGCCGTCCGGTCCTTCGAGACGAGTAAAACTCCCGGAAGCGACGGCTTACCGGTCGAGTTGTATTCGGCTCTGTGGGACTGGATGGGCCCAGACCTGCTGGAAGTGTACGGGGGTATGCTTCTGGCCGGCAGCATGTCAGAATCGATGAGGAAAGGCATCATCACCCTCATCTACAAGCAGAAGGGCGAGAGGGAAGAAATTAGAAACTGGCGGCCCATTTCGCTGCTTAATGTGGACTATAAGATTCTGTCCAAGGTCATCGCCAACAGGGTCAAGTCTGCTCTGGAGCTGGTGATCCACCCCGATCAGACCTGCGCCGTCCCCGGCAGGAAGATCTCCGATAGCCTCGCGCTACTCAGGGATACGATCGCCTACGTGCGCGACAGGAGGGTGGACACCTGCTTAATCAGCTTGGACCAGGAGAAGGCCTTCGACAGAATATCGCACACGTACATGATGGACGTGCTCTCCAAAATGGGTTTTGGGGAGGGAATCCGCAATTGGATCCAACTGCTCTACACAGACATCAGTAGCGCAGTTCTAATCAACGGGTGGGAATCAGAAAGCTTTCCGATCAAATCTGGAGTCAGGCAGGGCTGTCCTCTCTCCTCTGTCTTGTTCGTGTGTTGTATCGAACCTTTTGCCGAGTCCATCAGGAGGGATACGGGCATAAGAGGGGTGACGATCCCAGGCAGCGGAGGCACTCAGGTTAAGGCCTCCCTGTACATGGACGACGTCGCCGTCTTTTGCTCGGATCCGCCGTCGGTCCGCAGATTGCTGAGCATCTGCGACCAGTTTGAACTGGCCTCGGGAGCGAAAGTTAATCGCAGCAAAAGCGAGGCCATGTTCTTTGGGAACTGGGTCGACCGATCCTTTGTGCCCTTCACCGTCAGGTCAGATTACCTGAAGGTGCTGGGAATATGGTTCGGAGCGGCCGGGGCGTGCACCAAAAACTGGGAGGAGCGTATCGCCAAGGTACGCCAGAAACTGGGAATGTGGGAGCAGCGCTCCCTGTCGATTACGGGCAAGAACCTGGTCATCAGGTGCGAGGTGCTGTCGGTGTTGCTGTACGTGGCGCAGGTGTGGCCCATACCCCGACCCTGCGCCGCCGCAGTCACCCGAGCCGTCTTCCACTTTATCTGGAGATCCAAAATGGACCGTGTCAGGAGGGACACGATGTACAAATCTCCAGAGCAAGGGGGAAAGAACGTACCCAACGTCGCCCTCATCCTGATGGCCACCTTTGTGTGCGGCTGCATCAAGCTCTGCACAGACCCTCGGTACGCAAACACCAAGTGTCACTACGTGCTGAGGTTCTACCTGTCCCCGGTGTTGCGAAGGATGGGCCTGGCCACGCTGCCGCGGAACGTTCCATCCAGTTGGACCGTGCCGGACCACCTGTCCTTCGTGGAAAAGTTCTTAAAGCAAAACACCTTCGACCACAAGGCCGTTAAACAGTGGTCGGCGCGTAACGTCCTCGAGACCCTACGGGAAAAGGAGATGGTGGATCCTGTCGGATGGTTCCCCGAGCAGACTGTCGAAGTCATTTGGCAGAATGCCTCATCGCCAGAGCTCACAAACAAGCACCAAGACGTAGCTTGGCTGGTGGTGAGAAGGGCCCTCCCCGTCAGATCCTTCATGCACTCCCGACGTCTCTGTTCCACCGCACGCTGTCCCCGAGGAGGCTGCGCCTGGGACGAGACCGTCATCCATCTCCTTCTGGAATGTGCCTTTGCAAAGAAGGTCTGGAGAGAGATGCGGTGGGCCTTGTCAAGGTTCATCCCGAGCAGCTCCGTAACACGGGACTCTGTGCTCTACGGACTGTTCCCAGGGACGCACACCGAGACAGACATCAACTGCTGCTGGAAGATCATCAACTCGGTGAAAGACGCCCTTTGGTCTGCCCGAAACTTGCTGGTCTTCCAGAGCAAGGAGTTGTCCACGACCGAGTGTTGCAGACTGGCACATTCCAGGGTCCAGGACTACGTGCTGAGGGACGCACTAAAGGTTGGTGCCGTCGCCGCCAAGGCACGATGGGGAAGGGCCACAGTTTAAGGCCCTCCCGCCAGTGTACACTGAGGGGCTGAAATCCGAGTAAAAACCCCCTCAGGCCTATGAAGTACAAGTGTTTTAATTGTAAATACACTTGTAATCTGTTTGATTGTGAATGGAGTACCATGTATCGCATTGATTTGTATTATGCCACATGTAACATGATTGGTGGATTGTAGTGAAATGTATTTTGACAAGAATTGAAATGTATCTTGACCCCTGTATGACTTTGAAAATGTATTATGAAAATGTATAGTAACGTGTCTCTGTAAATTGAGTGCCATGTACCGCAGTTAATTTGTATTGTACCAGATGTGGACTGTATTGTGATGTATGTGAACAAATATTTTTTATGAATAAAGTATATTTTGAAATAAAAAAAAAAAAAAAAATCTGTTCTTATCAGTTTAATATCTGATACGTCCCCTATCTGGGGACCAAATATTAAATTGATTTTTGGAACAGGGAGATGGAACAGGGGCTTGCTCCGTCCACTCCACGCATCGACCTGGTATTGCAGTGCTTCCAGGAGCGGTGCAGCTTCCCCTCTTTGGGGTGGGAAGTCGCAAAAGTCAAAAAGTAGAAATAAAGTTTTTGCACCAGTTTCAGCCGTGCTTTCTTTTCTTTGCCGCCTAGGTTGCTGCTGGCTGTGAAACACCCCCCCCTCCTCTTTTCAGCTTCTCGTGCCAGCCCCGCCTTCACACCTTCCTTTGGGGCTGTTTTTCTCTCTGCATTTGCACGTCAAAGTTGTGTTTTTCTTTCTGTATTTGCATATGGGGACGTGTCCTAGATTTCCGGGCGGGGCCTCGCCACCTTTCCCGCTCTGCAGCCAACCTGGACCATGCCCCCGGTGGGATTTCTGAGCCACTGCGCCCCCTGTTGGGAAAGGGGGGGACTGCAAGCCCCGCAGGCACGCGCGCTCCTTTGGGATCCGGAGCGCGCCGCCCGCCCGCTGGTTAAGCGCTCCCAAATGCAAATGCTTTCATGGCGTCATCGCCGCCAAAGGGAAGGGGTGCGATACCTGCACGGCTTTTCGTCTCGCTTGCCAGTCCTGGCAAAAAATGCTCTCTTGCTCCAAGTCCGCCGTCACACCTGCGCTCGGTCAACCGCGGCCAGATTGACGGAGAAGACAGAGGCCGAGGAACACTTGCGCGTCAGCGGGAAGTTTACAGGCTATCGCTTCTCGGCCTTTTGGCTAAGATCAAGTGTAGTATCTGTTCTTATCAGTTTAATATCTGATACGTCCCCTATCTGGGGACCAAATATTAAATTGATTTTTGGAACAGGGAGATGGAACAGGGGCTTGCTCCGTCCACTCCACGCATCGACCTGGTATTGCAGTGCTTCCAGGAGCGGTGCAGCTTCCCCTCTTTGGGGTGGGAAGTCGCAAAAGTCAAAAAGTAGAAATAAAGTTTTTGCACCAGTTTCAGCCGTGCTTTCTTTTCTTTGCCGCCTAGGTTGCTGCTGGCTGTGAAACACCCCCCCCTCCTCTTTTCAGCTTCTCGTGCCAGCCCCGCCTTCACACCTTCCTTTGGGGCTGTTTTTCTCTCTGCATTTGCACGTCAAAGTTGTGTTTTTCTTTCTGTATTTGCATATGGGGACGTGTCCTAGATTTCCGGGCGGGGCCTCGCCACCTTTCCCGCTCTGCAGCCAACCTGGACCATGCCCCCGGTGGGATTTCTGAGCCACTGCGCCCCCTGTTGGGAAAGGGGGGGACTGCAAGCCCCGCAGGCACGCGCGCTCCTTTGGGATCCGGAGCGCGCCGCCCGCCCGCTGGTTAAGCGCTCCCAAATGCAAATGCTTTCATGGCGTCATCGCCGCCAAAGGGAAGGGGTGCGATACCTGCACGGCTTTTCGTCTCGCTTGCCAGTCCTGGCAAAAAATGCTCTCTTGCTCCAAGTCCGCCGTCACACCTGCGCTCGGTCAACCGCGGCCAGATTGACGGAGAAGACAGAGGCCGAGGAACACTTGCGCGTCAGCGGGAAGTTTACAGGCTATCGCTTCTCGGCCTTTTGGCTAAGATCAAGTGTAGTATCTGTTCTTATCAGTTTAATATCTGATACGTCCCCTATCTGGGGACCAAATATTAAATTGATTTTTGGAACAGGGAGATGGAACAGGGGCTTGCTCCGTCCACTCCACGCATCGACCTGGTATTGCAGTGCTTCCAGGAGCGGTGCAGCTTCCCCTCTTTGGGGTGGGAAGTCGCAAAAGTCAAAAAGTAGAAATAAAGTTTTTGCACCAGTTTCAGCCGTGCTTTCTTTTCTTTGCCGCCTAGGTTGCTGCTGGCTGTGAAACACCCCCCCTCCTCTTTTCAGCTTCTCGTGCCAGCCCCGCCTTCACACCTTCCTTTGGGGCTGTTTTTCTCTCTGCATTTGCACGTCAAAGTTGTGTTTTTCTTTCTGTATTTGCATATGGGGACGTGTCCTAGATTTCCGGGCGGGGCCTCGCCACCTTTCCCGCTCTGCAGCCAACCTGGACCATGCCCCCGGTGGGATTTCTGAGCCACTGCGCCCCCTGTTGGGAAAGGGGGGGACTGCAAGCCCCGCAGGCACGCGCGCTCCTTTGGGATCCGGAGCGCGCCGCCCGCCCGCTGGTTAAGCGCTCCCAAATGCAAATGCTTTCATGGCGTCATCGCCGCCAAAGGGAAGGGGTGCGATACCTGCACGGCTTTTCGTCTCGCTTGCCAGTCCTGGCAAAAAATGCTCTCTTGCTCCAAGTCCGCCGTCACACCTGCGCTCGGTCAACCGCGGCCAGATTGACGGAGAAGACAGAGGCCGAGGAACACTTGCGCGTCAGCGGGAAGTTTACAGGCTATCGCTTCTCGGCCTTTTGGCTAAGATCAAGTGTAGTATCTGTTCTTATCAGTTTAATATCTGATACGTCCCCTATCTGGGGACCAAATATTAAATTGATTTTTGGAACAGGGAGATGGAACAGGGGCTTGCTCCGTCCACTCCACGCATCGACCTGGTATTGCAGTGCTTCCAGGAGCGGTGCAGCTTCCCCTCTTTGGGGTGGGAAGTCGCAAAAGTCAAAAAGTAGAAATAAAGTTTTTGCACCAGTTTCAGCCGTGCTTTCTTTTCTTTGCCGCCTAGGTTGCTGCTGGCTGTGAAACACCCCCCCTCCTCTTTTCAGCTTCTCGTGCCAGCCCCGCCTTCACACCTTCCTTTGGGGCTGTTTTTCTCTCTGCATTTGCACGTCAAAGTTGTGTTTTTCTTTCTGTATTTGCATATGGGGACGTGTCCTAGATTTCCGGGCGGGGCCTCGCCACCTTTCCCGCTCTGCAGCCAACCTGGACCATGCCCCCGGTGGGATTTCTGAGCCACTGCGCCCCCTGTTGGGAAAGGGGGGGACTGCAAGCCCCGCAGGCACGCGCGCTCCTTTGGGATCCGGAGCGCGCCGCCCGCCCGCTGGTTAAGCGCTCCCAAATGCAAATGCTTTCATGGCGTCATCGCCGCCAAAGGGAAGGGGTGCGATACCTGCACGGCTTTTCGTCTCGCTTGCCAGTCCTGGCAAAAAATGCTCTCTTGCTCCAAGTCCGCCGTCACACCTGCGCTCGGTCAACCGCGGCCAGATTGACGGAGAAGACAGAGGCCGAGGAACACTTGCGCGTCAGCGGGAAGTTTACAGGCTATCGCTTCTCGGCCTTTTGGCTAAGATCAAGTGTAGTATCTGTTCTTATCAGTTTAATATCTGATACGTCCCCTATCTGGGGACCAAATATTAAATTGATTTTTGGAACAGGGAGATGGAACAGGGGCTTGCTCCGTCCACTCCACGCATCGACCTGGTATTGCAGTGCTTCCAGGAGCGGTGCAGCTTCCCCTCTTTGGGGTGGGAAGTCGCAAAAGTCAAAAAGTAGAAATAAAGTTTTTGCACCAGTTTCAGCCGTGCTTTCTTTTCTTTGCCGCCTAGGTTGCTGCTGGCTGTGAAACACCCCCCCCTCCTCTTTTCAGCTTCTCGTGCCAGCCCCGCCTTCACACCTTCCTTTGGGGCTGTTTTTCTCTCTGCATTTGCACGTCAAAGTTGTGTTTTTCTTTCTGTATTTGCATATGGGGACGTGTCCTAGATTTCCGGGCGGGGCCTCGCCACCTTTCCCGCTCTGCAGCCAACCTGGACCATGCCCCCGGTGGGATTTCTGAGCCACTGCGCCCCCTGTTGGGAAAGGGGGGGACTGCAAGCCCCGCAGGCACGCGCGCTCCTTTGGGATCCGGAGCGCGCCGCCCGCCCGCTGGTTAAGCGCTCCCAAATGCAAATGCTTTCATGGCGTCATCGCCGCCAAAGGGAAGGGGTGCGATACCTGCACGGCTTTTCGTCTCGCTTGCCAGTCCTGGCAAAAAATGCTCTCTTGCTCCAAGTCCGCCGTCACACCTGCGCTCGGTCAACCGCGGCCAGATTGACGGAGAAGACAGAGGCCGAGGAACACTTGCGCGTCAGCGGGAAGTTTACAGGCTATCGCTTCTCGGCCTTTTGGCTAAGATCAAGTGTAGTATCTGTTCTTATCAGTTTAATATCTGATACGTCCCCTATCTGGGGACCAAATATTAAATTGATTTTTGGAACAGGGAGATGGAACAGGGGCTTGCTCCGTCCACTCCACGCATCGACCTGGTATTGCAGTGCTTCCAGGAGCGGTGCAGCTTCCCCTCTTTGGGGTGGGAAGTCGCAAAAGTCAAAAAGTAGAAATAAAGTTTTTGCACCAGTTTCAGCCGTGCTTTCTTTTCTTTGCCGCCTAGGTTGCTGCTGGCTGTGAAACACCCCCCCTCCTCTTTTCAGCTTCTCGTGCCAGCCCCGCCTTCACACCTTCCTTTGGGGCTGTTTTTCTCTCTGCATTTGCACGTCAAAGTTGTGTTTTTCTTTCTGTATTTGCATATGGGGACGTGTCCTAGATTTCCGGGCGGGGCCTCGCCACCTTTCCCGCTCTGCAGCCAACCTGGACCATGCCCCCGGTGGGATTTCTGAGCCACTGCGCCCCCTGTTGGGAAAGGGGGGGACTGCAAGCCCCGCAGGCACGCGCGCTCCTTTGGGATCCGGAGCGCGCCGCCCGCCCGCTGGTTAAGCGCTCCCAAATGCAAATGCTTTCATGGCGTCATCGCCGCCAAAGGGAAGGGGTGCGATACCTGCACGGCTTTTCGTCTCGCTTGCCAGTCCTGGCAAAAAATGCTCTCTTGCTCCAAGTCCGCCGTCACACCTGCGCTCGGTCAACCGCGGCCAGATTGACGGAGAAGACAGAGGCCGAGGAACACTTGCGCGTCAGCGGGAAGTTTACAGGCTATCGCTTCTCGGCCTTTTGGCTAAGATCAAGTGTAGTATCTGTTCTTATCAGTTTAATATCTGATACGTCCCCTATCTGGGGACCAAATATTAAATTGATTTTTGGAACAGGGAGATGGAACAGGGGCTTGCTCCGTCCACTCCACGCATCGACCTGGTATTGCAGTGCTTCCAGGAGCGGTGCAGCTTCCCCTCTTTGGGGTGGGAAGTCGCAAAAGTCAAAAAGTAGAAATAAAGTTTTTGCACCAGTTTCAGCCGTGCTTTCTTTTCTTTGCCGCCTAGGTTGCTGCTGGCTGTGAAACACCCCCCCTCCTCTTTTCAGCTTCTCGTGCCAGCCCCGCCTTCACACCTTCCTTTGGGGCTGTTTTTCTCTCTGCATTTGCACGTCAAAGTTGTGTTTTTCTTTCTGTATTTGCATATGGGGACGTGTCCTAGATTTCCGGGCGGGGCCTCGCCACCTTTCCCGCTCTGCAGCCAACCTGGACCATGCCCCCGGTGGGATTTCTGAGCCACTGCGCCCCCTGTTGGGAAAGGGGGGGACTGCAAGCCCCGCAGGCACGCGCGCTCCTTTGGGATCCGGAGCGCGCCGCCCGCCCGCTGGTTAAGCGCTCCCAAATGCAAATGCTTTCATGGCGTCATCGCCGCCAAAGGGAAGGGGTGCGATACCTGCACGGCTTTTCGTCTCGCTTGCCAGTCCTGGCAAAAAATGCTCTCTTGCTCCAAGTCCGCCGTCACACCTGCGCTCGGTCAACCGCGGCCAGATTGACGGAGAAGACAGAGGCCGAGGAACACTTGCGCGTCAGCGGGAAGTTTACAGGCTATCGCTTCTCGGCCTTTTGGCTAAGATCAAGTGTAGTATCTGTTCTTATCAGTTTAATATCTGATACGTCCCCTATCTGGGGACCAAATATTAAATTGATTTTTGGAACAGGGAGATGGAACAGGGGCTTGCTCCGTCCACTCCACGCATCGACCTGGTATTGCAGTGCTTCCAGGAGCGGTGCAGCTTCCCCTCTTTGGGGTGGGAAGTCGCAAAAGTCAAAAAGTAGAAATAAAGTTTTTGCACCAGTTTCAGCCGTGCTTTCTTTTCTTTGCCGCCTAGGTTGCTGCTGGCTGTGAAACACCCCCCCTCCTCTTTTCAGCTTCTCGTGCCAGCCCCGCCTTCACACCTTCCTTTGGGGCTGTTTTTCTCTCTGCATTTGCACGTCAAAGTTGTGTTTTTCTTTCTGTATTTGCATATGGGGACGTGTCCTAGATTTCCGGGCGGGGCCTCGCCACCTTTCCCGCTCTGCAGCCAACCTGGACCATGCCCCCGGTGGGATTTCTGAGCCACTGCGCCCCCTGTTGGGAAAGGGGGGGACTGCAAGCCCCGCAGGCACGCGCGCTCCTTTGGGATCCGGAGCGCGCCGCCCGCCCGCTGGTTAAGCGCTCCCAAATGCAAATGCTTTCATGGCGTCATCGCCGCCAAAGGGAAGGGGTGCGATACCTGCACGGCTTTTCGTCTCGCTTGCCAGTCCTGGCAAAAAATGCTCTCTTGCTCCAAGTCCGCCGTCACACCTGCGCTCGGTCAACCGCGGCCAGATTGACGGAGAAGACAGAGGCCGAGGAACACTTGCGCGTCAGCGGGAAGTTTACAGGCTATCGCTTCTCGGCCTTTTGGCTAAGATCAAGTGTAGTATCTGTTCTTATCAGTCGTTTTGATCTGGGCAGGTATTCACACTTGATTCTAATGCTAATTGACCTTGAGTAGCGATAGTTGTTTTTCTGGTTTGGGTGGATCTTTATGCTGGCTCTGGCCTAACGCCCTTTGAAAAGCAAACTCTCCCTGCTATTGGTGGATCTTCATGCTGGCTTCGGCCTAACGCCAATCAGGGAAGAGCGATCTGCATAGATGGCGTCCGACGCAGAATCGAGCGAGGGAGCCCGAGATAAGAGCTATCGGGCTCCGATGGAGGCTCCGATGGAGGAGGGAGAACGGGACTGCGGAGCGGAGAGCGATCGGCAGGACGAGGTGGCGACCGACCGAGGAGCGAGCTCGAGGCTCCGGAGCGGAGGGCGATTGGCAGACGCGGAGGCGGCCAACCGGGCGGCGACCTCGGGCGGCCCGAGCGGAGCGCGATTGGCAGATGAGGAGGCGGCCAACCAAGGAGCGAGCTCGGGAGTCCAGAGCGGAGAGCGATTGGCAGACGCAGACGCGGAGGTGGCCAACCGGGCAACGAGCTCGGGAGGCCTGAGCAGAGGGCGATTGGCAGACGCGGAGGCGGCCAACCGGGCGGCGAGCTCGGGCGGCCCGAGCGGAGGGCGATTGGCAGACGCGGAGGCGGCCAACCGGGCGGCGAGCTCGGGCGGCCCGAGCGGAGAGCGATTGGCAGACGAGGAGGCGGCCAACCAAGGAGCGAGCTTGGGTGTCCAGAGTGGAGAGCGACTGGCAGGCAAGACGGAGGCCAATGCAGCAGCGAGCTCGGGAGGCCGGAGCGCTTTTCGATCGGCCAACGAGGCTGCGGCCTACGGAACAGGGAGCTCGGGAGCCTGGAGAGCAGGGCGACTTGCTAGCGACATTGTGGGCAACCGAGTGGCGAGCCAGGGAGTTCGCAATACTGTCCGAGTCACAGTTAAAAAGGTGGAAGGAGGAGCGCCGGTAGACCGCTCGTTCTTCATCAAGAGAATCGTCCTTGGATGTTGCGGATTCAAAGCTGCCGACATTTTCGCCCTGCAGGATTTCCCCAACGCCGGTTACTTTGACGTAACCTTTAGAGACGTCCCTGGATGCCTGAAATTCCTGCAGGCAGTCAAGGAAAAGAGGAGTCAAGAGCTGCACTTAATTAAAAGTGCCGAGCCGCTCTTCACCCTCCCGTTTCAAAGAAACCGCCTCGTCACTGTACACATGTACAACCCCCACATCCCTGTCATCGACGTGCTCACCTTCCTCGGCAGATACGTCGATGATGCTGGAAATAGCGTGGACATTAATGACCTCTTTGGGATCTGGACGGGGAAACGGCAGATCAAGGTCACGCTGAAAGTGGACGCAAAAGGAACCATCCTGCACCCCCCTTCCAGCTTCGCCATCGGAGGAAGTCGGGGATACATGGTGTACGCCGGCCAACCCAGGGTGTGTCGAACCTGCGGGAAACCGGGGCACGTGGCGGCCAACTGCACGGTCATCATCTGCAGGAACTGCAAGAAAGAAGGCCACCAGACAAAGGACTGCAGAGAAAGTAAGATCTGCAACCTTTGTGGTGAGGCTGGCCACCTCTACAAGTCCTGCCCCAAGCGCAGTCTCAGCCAAGCGCAGGCGGCAAAGAACAATGTGGTGCTCGAGGAGGAGACCGCAAAGGTCGCCCCAAAGGAGACCAACACCGCTCCCAGCACCAAGCCCCTCAGTGATAACACCACGGTCACGGACAACTCTGAGGGAGAAAAGGGAAAGGACACTGCAGGAAACTGCCACGCCTCGGAACCCAACCCTCAGCCTCCTCCCCAGCAGATCGCACCCATGGAAGGGGAGGAACTACGGGGGGACTGGCATACGGTGAATAGGAAAAAGAAACAAGCCAAGAAAAAACCCATCCCCCGCCCAAGCCAAGACCCACCCCCCCCCCCAGGAAAAGGAAAAGTTTGCCCAAAGCGGTTGTTGGCCCCATCGGAGAGAAGCGGCTGCTCCTCGTCTGACGAGGAGAGGGGGTTTGGCAACAGCCGCCACCAACAAAAAAAGCGGCACAGCGCACCAGCACCAGAAGAGACTGAGATGACCCCTCAGCTCCAGAACACCGGAAGCAACGAAGCGACCAGTAAACCCCAGCTCCGGGATACCGGGAGCAACAAAGCGTCCAACGCACACCAGCTCCGGGAAACCGGGAGCAGCAAACCCAGAGGCGACAAGCTGAGGGAAGAACCACCCATGAACGAGGAAAACCCATCCGACATGGAGGAAGACTTCTCTTCACTGCCGTCGTCACCCCAGCGGTGCAACAGCCCCTCGAGAGACCAGGACGGGTACCTCAGCTCAGGGCAAGTAGACAATTTTGCTTACACCGTGGGTATGCAGGCACAGGCCACCGGGCCGGTTTAAGCATAAGAACTGTTTGTTAAAATGGACTTTGGACACTATTTTAAATTTTAAAATGGGTTTAAAAATTGCCAGCATAAATGTGCGTAGCATCAAGAGCACTACGCGATGTGTTTCCACCTTGGGGTATCTGGCCAAGGTCAAGGCCGACCTGTTGTTCCTGCAGGAGTGCGGCCTGCCGCACCTCAGCAACTACCGGCAGTGCTCGCGATGGTGGTCCCAGGGCCAATCGATCTGGTCAGGAGGCAACGATTGCCGTGCCTCCGGCCTGGGTATTCTGCTGCGGGGAGGCAACTTCACCATCACCGAAGTTAAGGAGGTGGTGGGCGGCCGCCTCCTCGTAGCAGACGTGTTGTACAAGAACGCCCCGCTCAGGCTGATCAACGTGTACGCCCCGGCTCTCAAGAACGAGCGGCTGGCCGTTTTCCAGCAGCTGCCGCTGCTGCTGGCGACGTCCAGGCCGGTTATTCTGGGCGGTGACTTCAACTGCATCATCGATGCGGCTGGACGATCCGGCAGAGCCGACAGCAAACTGGACGCCACGTCCAGACTCCTGATGGAAGCGGTAAAAGACGCCAAGCTGCACGACGTCTTCAGCAACCCTGCAGACGGAGCGCAGCGTAGATACACCTGGTCGAGACCAGACGGGTCCGTCCGTTCCAGGATAGACTTCCTGTTTGTGTCCCAAGCGCTCGCGGTCAGATCCACCGACGTCACGCCGGTGTTCTTCTCTGACCACTGCCTCTTACTGGCTGACTGTCACCCACAGGAAGAGCAGAAAGTTGGCAGAGGGATATGGAAGCTGAACGTGAAACTGTTGACCCCAGAAAACATTGAGGAACTCAAAAGGGATTACAAAGGTTGGAGAACCGTGAAACCCCTCTTTGATTCCCCGGCGCACTGGTGGGAAACGATCAAGGCGAACATCAAGAGGTTCTTTATCCTCAAAGGTGTTCAGAGGGCGAGAGAGAGACAGAGGGAAACGTCCCGACTCCAGAAAAGCATGCAGAATCTGCTCCTGCTGCAGTCGATGGGGGTCGACGTCGGGGAGGAACTCCAAGAGGTGAAGGGCCAGCAAGCCTCGCTCTACGCCTCCGAGTCCTCCAAGATCATCTTCCGCTCCAGAGTCCGCTCCGTGGAGCAGGACGAGACGTGCTCGCGTTTCTTCTTCCAAAAGGTACACAGAGGGAGCTCTGTGATCGACAGCCTGAAGGAAGAAGACGGTTCTGTGACGTCCTCGCAGCCTGACATACGAAGGATCAGCAAATCCTTCTACGCCGGGCTGTACGACGCGAAGCCCACAGACCGCGTGGCCTCCCAGTCTTTCCTGTCGTCTATCTCGGAGGTGCTAGACGACGGCAAGCGGGAGAGTCTGGACCACCCGTTAACTCTGGACGAGCTGACAAAGGCCGTCCGGTCCTTCGAGACGAGTAAAACTCCCGGAAGCGACGGCTTACCGGTCGAGTTGTATTCGGCTCTGTGGGACTGGATGGGCCCAGACCTGCTGGAAGTGTACGGGGGTATGCTTCTGGCCGGCAGCATGTCAGAATCGATGAGGAAAGGCATCATCACCCTCATCTACAAGCAGAAGGGCGAGAGGGAAGAAATTAGAAACTGGCGGCCCATTTCGCTGCTTAATGTGGACTATAAGATTCTGTCCAAGGTCATCGCCAACAGGGTCAAGTCTGCTCTGGAGCTGGTGATCCACCCCGATCAGACCTGCGCCGTCCCCGGCAGGAAGATCTCCGATAGCCTCGCGCTACTCAGGGATACGATCGCCTACGTGCGCGACAGGAGGGTGGACACCTGCTTAATCAGCTTGGACCAGGAGAAGGCCTTCGACAGAATATCGCACACGTACATGATGGACGTGCTCTCCAAAATGGGTTTTGGGGAGGGAATCCGCAATTGGATCCAACTGCTCTACACAGACATCAGTAGCGCAGTTCTAATCAACGGGTGGGAATCAGAAAGCTTTCCGATCAAATCTGGAGTCAGGCAGGGCTGTCCTCTCTCCTCTGTCTTGTTCGTGTGTTGTATCGAACCTTTTGCCGAGTCCATCAGGAGGGATACGGGCATAAGAGGGGTGACGATCCCAGGCAGCGGAGGCACTCAGGTTAAGGCCTCCCTGTACATGGACGACGTCGCCGTCTTTTGCTCGGATCCGCCGTCGGTCCGCAGATTGCTGAGCATCTGCGACCAGTTTGAACTGGCCTCGGGAGCGAAAGTTAATCGCAGCAAAAGCGAGGCCATGTTCTTTGGGAACTGGGTCGACCGATCCTTTGTGCCCTTCACCGTCAGGTCAGATTACCTGAAGGTGCTGGGAATATGGTTCGGAGCGGCCGGGGCGTGCACCAAAAACTGGGAGGAGCGTATCGCCAAGGTACGCCAGAAACTGGGAATGTGGGAGCAGCGCTCCCTGTCGATTACGGGCAAGAACCTGGTCATCAGGTGCGAGGTGCTGTCGGTGTTGCTGTACGTGGCGCAGGTGTGGCCCATACCCCGACCCTGCGCCGCCGCAGTCACCCGAGCCGTCTTCCACTTTATCTGGAGATCCAAAATGGACCGTGTCAGGAGGGACACGATGTACAAATCTCCAGAGCAAGGGGGAAAGAACGTACCCAACGTCGCCCTCATCCTGATGGCCACCTTTGTGTGCGGCTGCATCAAGCTCTGCACAGACCCTCGGTACGCAAACACCAAGTGTCACTACGTGCTGAGGTTCTACCTGTCCCCGGTGTTGCGAAGGATGGGCCTGGCCACGCTGCCGCGGAACGTTCCATCCAGTTGGACCGTGCCGGACCACCTGTCCTTCGTGGAAAAGTTCTTAAAGCAAAACACCTTCGACCACAAGGCCGTTAAACAGTGGTCGGCACGTAACGTCCTCGAGACCCTACGGGAAAAGGAGATGGTGGATCCTGTCGGATGGTTCCCCGAGCAGACTGTCGAAGTCATTTGGCAGAATGCCTCATCGCCAGAGCTCACAAACAAGCACCAAGACGTAGCTTGGCTGGTGGTGAGAAGGGCCCTCCCCGTCAGATCCTTCATGCACTCCCGACGTCTCTGTTCCACCGCACGCTGTCCCCGAGGAGGCTGCGCCTGGGACGAGACCGTCATCCATCTCCTTCTGGAATGTGCCTTTGCAAAGAAGGTCTGGAGAGAGATGCGGTGGGCCTTGTCAAGGTTCATCCCGAGCAGCTCCGTAACACGGGACTCTGTGCTCTACGGACTGTTCCCAGGGACGCACACCGAGACAGACATCAACTGCTGCTGGAAGATCATCAACTCGGTGAAAGACGCCCTTTGGTCTGCCCGAAACTTGCTGGTCTTCCAGAGCAAGGAGTTGTCCACGACCGAGTGTTGCAGACTGGCACATTCCAGGGTCCAGGACTACGTGCTGAGGGACGCACTAAAGGTTGGTGCCGTCGCCGCCAAGGCACGATGGGGAAGGGCCACAGTTTAAGGCCCTCCCGCCAGTGTACACCGAGGGGCTGAAATCCGTGTAAAAACCCCCTCGGGCCTATGAAGTACAAGTGTTTTAATGTAAATGCACTTGTAATCTGTTGATGTGAATGGAGTACCATGTATCGCATTGATTTGTATTATGCCACATGTAACATGATTGGTGGATTGTAGAAATGTATTTTGACAAGTATTGAAATGTATCTTGACCCTGCTGTATGACTTTGAAAATGTATTATGAAAATGTACAGTAACGTGTCTCTGTAAATTGAGTGCCATGTACCGCAGTGAATTTGTATTGTACCAGATGTGGACTGTATTGTGATGTATGTGAACAAATATTTTTTATGAATAAAGTATATTTTGAAATAAAAAAAAAAAAAAAATCTGTTCTTATCAGTTTAATATCTGATACGTCCCCTATCTGGGGACCAAATATTAAATTGATTTTTGGAACAGGGAGATGGAACAGGGGCTTGCTCCGTCCACTCCACGCATCGACCTGGTATTGCAGTGCTTCCAGGAGCGGTGCAGCTTCCCCTCTTTGGGGTGGGAAGTCGCAAAAGTCAAAAAGTAGAAATAAAGTTTTTGCACCAGTTTCAGCCGTGCTTTCTTTTCTTTGCCGCCTAGGTTGCTGCTGGCTGTGAAACACCCCCCCTCCTCTTTTCAGCTTCTCGTGCCAGCCCCGCCTTCACACCTTCCTTTGGGGCTGTTTTTCTCTCTGCATTTGCACGTCAAAGTTGTGTTTTTCTTTCTGTATTTGCATATGGGGACGTGTCCTAGATTTCCGGGCGGGGCCTCGCCACCTTTCCCGCTCTGCAGCCAACCTGGACCATGCCCCCGGTGGGATTTCTGAGCCACTGCGCCCCCTGTTGGGAAAGGGGGGGACTGCAAGCCCCGCAGGCACGCGCGCTCCTTTGGGATCCGGAGCGCGCCGCCCGCCCGCTGGTTAAGCGCTCCCAAATGCAAATGCTTTCATGGCGTCATCGCCGCCAAAGGGAAGGGGTGCGATACCTGCACGGCTTTTCGTCTCGCTTGCCAGTCCTGGCAAAAAATGCTCTCTTGCTCCAAGTCCGCCGTCACACCTGCGCTCGGTCAACCGCGGCCAGATTGACGGAGAAGACAGAGGCCGAGGAACACTTGCGCGTCAGCGGGAAGTTTACAGGCTATCGCTTCTCGGCCTTTTGGCTAAGATCAAGTGTAGTATCTGTTCTTATCAGTTTAATATCTGATACGTCCCCTATCTGGGGACCAAATATTAAATTGATTTTTGGAACAGGGAGATGGAACAGGGGCTTGCTCCGTCCACTCCACGCATCGACCTGGTATTGCAGTGCTTCCAGGAGCGGTGCAGCTTCCCCTCTTTGGGGTGGGAAGTCGCAAAAGTCAAAAAGTAGAAATAAAGTTTTTGCACCAGTTTCAGCCGTGCTTTCTTTTCTTTGCCGCCTAGGTTGCTGCTGGCTGTGAAACACCCCCCCTCCTCTTTTCAGCTTCTCGTGCCAGCCCCGCCTTCACACCTTCCTTTGGGGCTGTTTTTCTCTCTGCATTTGCACGTCAAAGTTGTGTTTTTCTTTCTGTATTTGCATATGGGGACGTGTCCTAGATTTCCGGGCGGGGCCTCGCCACCTTTCCCGCTCTGCAGCCAACCTGGACCATGCCCCCGGTGGGATTTCTGAGCCACTGCGCCCCCTGTTGGGAAAGGGGGGGACTGCAAGCCCCGCAGGCACGCGCGCTCCTTTGGGATCCGGAGCGCGCCGCCCGCCCGCTGGTTAAGCGCTCCCAAATGCAAATGCTTTCATGGCGTCATCGCCGCCAAAGGGAAGGGGTGCGATACCTGCACGGCTTTTCGTCTCGCTTGCCAGTCCTGGCAAAAAATGCTCTCTTGCTCCAAGTCCGCCGTCACACCTGCGCTCGGTCAACCGCGGCCAGATTGACGGAGAAGACAGAGGCCGAGGAACACTTGCGCGTCAGCGGGAAGTTTACAGGCTATCGCTTCTCGGCCTTTTGGCTAAGATCAAGTGTAGTATCTGTTCTTATCAGTTTAATATCTGATACGTCCCCTATCTGGGGACCAAATATTAAATTGATTTTTGGAACAGGGAGATGGAACAGGGGCTTGCTCCGTCCACTCCACGCATCGACCTGGTATTGCAGTGCTTCCAGGAGCGGTGCAGCTTCCCCTCTTTGGGGTGGGAAGTCGCAAAAGTCAAAAAGTAGAAATAAAGTTTTTGCACCAGTTTCAGCCGTGCTTTCTTTTCTTTGCCGCCTAGGTTGCTGCTGGCTGTGAAACACCCCCCCTCCTCTTTTCAGCTTCTCGTGCCAGCCCCGCCTTCACACCTTCCTTTGGGGCTGTTTTTCTCTCTGCATTTGCACGTCAAAGTTGTGTTTTTCTTTCTGTATTTGCATATGGGGACGTGTCCTAGATTTCCGGGCGGGGCCTCGCCACCTTTCCCGCTCTGCAGCCAACCTGGACCATGCCCCCGGTGGGATTTCTGAGCCACTGCGCCCCCTGTTGGGAAAGGGGGGGACTGCAAGCCCCGCAGGCACGCGCGCTCCTTTGGGATCCGGAGCGCGCCGCCCGCCCGCTGGTTAAGCGCTCCCAAATGCAAATGCTTTCATGGCGTCATCGCCGCCAAAGGGAAGGGGTGCGATACCTGCACGGCTTTTCGTCTCGCTTGCCAGTCCTGGCAAAAAATGCTCTCTTGCTCCAAGTCCGCCGTCACACCTGCGCTCGGTCAACCGCGGCCAGATTGACGGAGAAGACAGAGGCCGAGGAACACTTGCGCGTCAGCGGGAAGTTTACAGGCTATCGCTTCTCGGCCTTTTGGCTAAGATCAAGTGTAGTATCTGTTCTTATCAGTTTAATATCTGATACGTCCCCTATCTGGGGACCAAATATTAAATTGATTTTTGGAACAGGGAGATGGAACAGGGGCTTGCTCCGTCCACTCCACGCATCGACCTGGTATTGCAGTGCTTCCAGGAGCGGTGCAGCTTCCCCTCTTTGGGGTGGGAAGTCGCAAAAGTCAAAAAGTAGAAATAAAGTTTTTGCACCAGTTTCAGCCGTGCTTTCTTTTCTTTGCCGCCTAGGTTGCTGCTGGCTGTGAAACACCCCCCCTCCTCTTTTCAGCTTCTCGTGCCAGCCCCGCCTTCACACCTTCCTTTGGGGCTGTTTTTCTCTCTGCATTTGCACGTCAAAGTTGTGTTTTTCTTTCTGTATTTGCATATGGGGACGTGTCCTAGATTTCCGGGCGGGGCCTCGCCACCTTTCCCGCTCTGCAGCCAACCTGGACCATGCCCCCGGTGGGATTTCTGAGCCACTGCGCCCCCTGTTGGGAAAGGGGGGGACTGCAAGCCCCGCAGGCACGCGCGCTCCTTTGGGATCCGGAGCGCGCCGCCCGCCCGCTGGTTAAGCGCTCCCAAATGCAAATGCTTTCATGGCGTCATCGCCGCCAAAGGGAAGGGGTGCGATACCTGCACGGCTTTTCGTCTCGCTTGCCAGTCCTGGCAAAAAATGCTCTCTTGCTCCAAGTCCGCCGTCACACCTGCGCTCGGTCAACCGCGGCCAGATTGACGGAGAAGACAGAGGCCGAGGAACACTTGCGCGTCAGCGGGAAGTTTACAGGCTATCGCTTCTCGGCCTTTTGGCTAAGATCAAGTGTAGTATCTGTTCTTATCAGTCGTTTTGATCTGGGCAGGTATTCACACTTGATTCTAATGCTAATTGACCTTGAGTAGCGATAGTTGTTTTTCTGGTTTGGGTGGATCTTTATGCTGGCTCTGGCCTAACGCCCTTTGAAAAGCAAACTCTCCCTGCTATTGGTGGATCTTCATGCTGGCTTCGGCCTAACGCCAATCAGGGAAGAGCGATCTGCATAGATGGCGTCCGACGCAGAATCGAGCGAGGGAGCCCGAGATAAGAGCTATCGGGCTCCGATGGAGGCTCCGATGGAGGAGGGAGAACGGGACTGCGGAGCGGAGAGCGATCGGCAGGACGAGGTGGCGACCGACCGAGGAGCGAGCTCGAGGCTCCGGAGCGGAGGGCGATTGGCGGAGGCGGCCAACCGGGCGGCGACCTCGGGCGGCCCGAGCGGAGCGCGATTGGCAGAGGAGGAGGCGGCCAACCAAGGAGCGAGCTCGGGAGTCCAGAGCGGAGAGCGATTGGCAGACGCGGAGGTGGCCAACCGGGCAACGAGCTCGGGAGGCCTGAGCAGAGGGCGATTGGCAGACGCGGAGGCGGCCAACCGGGCGGCGAGCTCGGGCGGCCCGAGCGGAGGGCGATTGGCAGACGCGGAGGCGGCCAACCGGGCGGCGAGCTCGGGCGGCCCGAGCGGAGAGCGATTGGCAGACGAGGAGGCGGCCAACCAAGGAGCGAGCTTGGGTGTCCAGAGTGGAGAGCGATTGGCAGGCAAGACGGAGGCCAATGCAGCAGCGAGCTCGGGAGGCCGGAGCGCTTTTCGATCGGCCAGCGAGGCTGCGGCCTACGGAACAGGGAGCTCGGGAGCCTGGAGAGCAGGGCGACTTGCTAGCGACATTGTGGGCAACCGAGTGGCGAGCCAGGGAGTTCGCAATACTGTCCGAGTCACAGTTAAAAGGTGGAAGGAGGAGCGCCGGTAGACCGCTCGTTCTTCATCAAGAGAATCGTCCTTGGATGTTGCGGATTCAAAGCTGCCGACATTTTCGCCCTGCAGGATTTCCCCAACGCCGGTTACTTTGACGTAACCTTTAGAGACGTCCCTGGATGCCTGAAATTCCTGCAGGCAGTCAAGGAAAAGAGGAGTCAAGAGCTGCACTTAATTAAAAGTGCCGAGCCGCTCTTCACCCTCCCGTTTCAAAGAAACCGCCTCGTCACTGTACACATGTACAACCCCCACATCCCTGTCATCGACGTGCTCACCTTCCTCGGCAGATACGTCGATGATGCTGGAAATAGCGTGGACATTAATGACCTCTTTGGGATCTGGACGGGGAAACGGCAGATCAAGGTCACGCTGAAAGTGGACGCAAAAGGAACCATCCTGCACCCCCCTTCCAGCTTCGCCATCGGAGGAAGTCGGGGATACATGGTGTACGCCGGCCAACCCAGGGTGTGTCGAACCTGCGGGAAACCGGGGCACGTGGCGGCCAACTGCACGGTCATCATCTGCAGGAACTGCAAGAAAGAAGGCCACCAGACAAAGGACTGCAGAGAAAGTAAGATCTGCAACCTTTGTGGTGAGGCTGGCCACCTCTACAAGTCCTGCCCCAAGCGCAGTCTCAGCCAAGCGCAGGCGGCAAAGAACAATGTGGTGCTCGAGGAGGAGACCGCAAAGGTCGCCCCAAAGGAGACCAACACCGCTCCCAGCACCAAGCCCCTCAGTGATAACACCACGGTCACGGACAACTCTGAGGGAGAAAAGGGAAAGGACACTGCAGGAAACTGCCACGCCTCGGAACCCAACCCTCAGCCTCCTCCCCAGCAGATCGCACCCATGGAAGGGGAGGAACTACGGGGGGACTGGCATACGGTGAATAGGAAAAAGAAACAAGCCAAGAAAAAACCCATCCCCCGCCCAAGCCAAGACCCACCCCCCCCCCCAGGAAAAGGAAAAGTTTGCCCAAAGCGGTTGTTGGCCCTATCTGATACGTCCCCTATCTGGGGACCAAATATTAAATTGATTTTTGGAACAGGGAGATGGAACAGGGGCTTGCTCCGTCCACTCCACGCATCGACCTGGTATTGCAGTGCTTCCAGGAGCGGTGCAGCTTCCCCTCTTTGGGGTGGGAAGTCGCAAAAGTCAAAAAGTAGAAATAAAGTTTTTGCACCAGTTTCAGCCGTGCTTTCTTTTCTTTGCCGCCTAGGTTGCTGCTGGCTGTGAAACACCCCCCCTCCTCTTTTCAGCTTCTCGTGCCAGCCCCGCCTTCACACCTTCCTTTGGGGCTGTTTTTCTCTCTGCATTTGCACGTCAAAGTTGTGTTTTTCTTTCTGTATTTGCATATGGGGACGTGTCCTAGATTTCCGGGCGGGGCCTCGCCACCTTTCCCGCTCTGCAGCCAACCTGGACCATGCCCCCGGTGGGATTTCTGAGCCACTGCGCCCCCTGTTGGGAAAGGGGGGGACTGCAAGCCCCGCAGGCACGCGCGCTCCTTTGGGATCCGGAGCGCGCCGCCCGCCCGCTGGTTAAGCGCTCCCAAATGCAAATGCTTTCATGGCGTCATCGCCGCCAAAGGGAAGGGGTGCGATACCTGCACGGCTTTTCGTCTCGCTTGCCAGTCCTGGCAAAAAATGCTCTCTTGCTCCAAGTCCGCCGTCACACCTGCGCTCGGTCAACCGCGGCCAGATTGACGGAGAAGACAGAGGCCGAGGAACACTTGCGCGTCAGCGGGAAGTTTACAGGCTATCGCTTCTCGGCCTTTTGGCTAAGATCAAGTGTAGTATCTGTTCTTATCAGTTTAATATCTGATACGTCCCCTATCTGGGGACCAAATATTAAATTGATTTTTGGAACAGGGAGATGGAACAGGGGCTTGCTCCGTCCACTCCACGCATCGACCTGGTATTGCAGTGCTTCCAGGAGCGGTGCAGCTTCCCCTCTTTGGGGTGGGAAGTCGCAAAAGTCAAAAAGTAGAAATAAAGTTTTTGCACCAGTTTCAGCCGTGCTTTCTTTTCTTTGCCGCCTAGGTTGCTGCTGGCTGTGAAACACCCCCCCTCCTCTTTTCAGCTTCTCGTGCCAGCCCCGCCTTCACACCTTCCTTTGGGGCTGTTTTTCTCTCTGCATTTGCACGTCAAAGTTGTGTTTTTCTTTCTGTATTTGCATATGGGGACGTGTCCTAGATTTCCGGGCGGGGCCTCGCCACCTTTCCCGCTCTGCAGCCAACCTGGACCATGCCCCCGGTGGGATTTCTGAGCCACTGCGCCCCCTGTTGGGAAAGGGGGGGACTGCAAGCCCCGCAGGCACGCGCGCTCCTTTGGGATCCGGAGCGCGCCGCCCGCCCGCTGGTTAAGCGCTCCCAAATGCAAATGCTTTCATGGCGTCATCGCCGCCAAAGGGAAGGGGTGCGATACCTGCACGGCTTTTCGTCTCGCTTGCCAGTCCTGGCAAAAAATGCTCTCTTGCTCCAAGTCCGCCGTCACACCTGCGCTCGGTCAACCGCGGCCAGATTGACGGAGAAGACAGAGGCCGAGGAACACTTGCGCGTCAGCGGGAAGTTTACAGGCTATCGCTTCTCGGCCTTTTGGCTAAGATCAAGTGTAGTATCTGTTCTTATCAGTTTAATATCTGATACGTCCCCTATCTGGGGACCAAATATTAAATTGATTTTTGGAACAGGGAGATGGAACAGGGGCTTGCTCCGTCCACTCCACGCATCGACCTGGTATTGCAGTGCTTCCAGGAGCGGTGCAGCTTCCCCTCTTTGGGGTGGGAAGTCGCAAAAGTCAAAAAGTAGAAATAAAGTTTTTGCACCAGTTTCAGCCGTGCTTTCTTTTCTTTGCCGCCTAGGTTGCTGCTGGCTGTGAAACACCCCCCCTCCTCTTTTCAGCTTCTCGTGCCAGCCCCGCCTTCACACCTTCCTTTGGGGCTGTTTTTCTCTCTGCATTTGCACGTCAAAGTTGTGTTTTTCTTTCTGTATTTGCATATGGGGACGTGTCCTAGATTTCCGGGCGGGGCCTCGCCACCTTTCCCGCTCTGCAGCCAACCTGGACCATGCCCCCGGTGGGATTTCTGAGCCACTGCGCCCCCTGTTGGGAAAGGGGGGGACTGCAAGCCCCGCAGGCACGCGCGCTCCTTTGGGATCCGGAGCGCGCCGCCCGCCCGCTGGTTAAGCGCTCCCAAATGCAAATGCTTTCATGGCGTCATCGCCGCCAAAGGGAAGGGGTGCGATACCTGCACGGCTTTTCGTCTCGCTTGCCAGTCCTGGCAAAAAATGCTCTCTTGCTCCAAGTCCGCCGTCACACCTGCGCTCGGTCAACCGCGGCCAGATTGACGGAGAAGACAGAGGCCGAGGAACACTTGCGCGTCAGCGGGAAGTTTACAGGCTATCGCTTCTCGGCCTTTTGGCTAAGATCAAGTGTAGTATCTGTTCTTATCAGTCGTTTTGATCTGGGCAGGTATTCACACTTGATTCTAATGCTAATTGACCTTGAGTAGCGATAGTTGTTTTTCTGGTTTGGGTGGATCTTTATGCTGGCTCTGGCCTAACGCCCTTTGAAAAGCAAACTCTCCCTGCTATTGGTGGATCTTCATGCTGGCTTCGGCCTAACGCCAATCAGGGAAGAGCGATCTGCATAGATGGCGTCCGACGCAGAATCGAGCGAGGGAGCCCGAGATAAGAGCTATCGGGCTCCGATGGAGGCTCCGATGGAGGAGGGAGAACGGGACTGCGGAGCGGAGAGCGATCGGCAGGACGAGGTGGCGACCGACCGAGGAGCGAGCTCGAGGCTCCGGAGCGGAGGGCGATTGGCAGACGCGGAGGCGGCCAACCGGGCGGCGACCTCGGGCGGCCCGAGCGGAGCGCGATTGGCAGATGAGGAGGCGGCCAACCAAGGAGCGAGCTCGGGAGTCCAGAGCGGAGAGCGATTGGCAGACGCGGAGGTGGCCAACCGGGCAACGAGCTCGGGAGGCCTGAGCAGAGGGCGATTGGCAGACGCGGAGGCGGCCAACCGGGCGGCGAGCTCGGGCGGCCCGAGCGGAGGGCGATTGGCAGACGCGGAGGCGGCCAACCGGGCGGCGAGCTCGGGCGGCCCGAGCGGAGAGCGATTGGCAGACGAGGAGGCGGCCAACCAAGGAGCGAGCTTGGGTGTCCAGAGTGGAGAGCGATTGGCAGGCAAGACGGAGGCCAATGCAGCAGCGAGCTCGGGAGGCCGGAGCGCTTTTCGATCGGCCTACGAGGCTGCGGCCTACGGAACAGGGAGCTCGGGAGCCTGGAGAGCAGGGCGACTTGCTAGCGACATTGTGGGCAACCGAGTGGCGAGCCAGGGAGTTCGCAATACTGTCCGAGTCACAGTTAAGAAGGTGGAAGGAGGAGCGCCGGTAGACCGCTCGTTCTTCATCAAGAGAATCGTCCTTGGATGTTGCGGATTCAAAGCTGCCGACATTTTCGCCCTGCAGGATTTCCCCAACGCCGGTTACTTTGACGTAACCTTTAGAGACGTCCCTGGATGCCTGAAATTCCTGCAGGCAGTCAAGGAAAAGAGGAGTCAAGAGCTGCACTTAATCAAAAGTGCCGAGCCGCTCTTCACCCTCCCGTTTCAAAGAAACCGCCTCGTCACTGTACACATGTACAACCCCCACATCCCTGTCATCGACGTGCTCACCTTCCTCGGCAGATACGTCGATGATGCTGGAAATAGCGTGGACATTAATGACCTCTTTGGGATCTGGACGGGGAAACGGCAGATCAAGGTCACGCTGAAAGTGGACGCAAAAGGAACCATCCTGCACCCCCCTTCCAGCTTCGCCATCGGAGGAAGTCGGGGATACATGGTGTACGCCGGCCAACCCAGGGTGTGTCGAACCTGCGGGAAACCGGGGCACGTGGCGGCCAACTGCACGGTCATCATCTGCAGGAACTGCAAGAAAGAAGGCCACCAGACAAAGGACTGCAGAGAAAGTAAGATCTGCAACCTTTGTGGTGAGGCTGGCCACCTCTACAAGTCCTGCCCCAAGCGCAGTCTCAGCCAAGCGCAGGCGGCAAAGAACAATGTGGTGCTCGAGGAGGAGACCGCAAAGGTCGCCCCAAAGGAGACCAACACCGCTCCCAGCACCAAGCCCCTCAGTGATAACACCACGGTCACGGACAACTCTGAGGGAGAAAAGGGAAAGGACACTGCAGGAAACTGCCACGCCTCGGAACCCAACCCTCAGCCTCCTCCCCAGCAGATCGCACCCATGGAAGGGGAGGAACTACGGGGGGACTGGCATACGGTGAATAGGAAAAAGAAACAAGCCAAGAAAAAACCCATCCCCCGCCCAAGCCAAGACCCACCCCCCCCCCCAGGAAAAGGAAAAGTTTGCCCAAAGCGGTTGTTGGCCCCATCGGAGAGAAGCGGCTGCTCCTCGTCTGACGAGGAGAGGGGGTTTGGCAACAGCCGCCACCAACAAAAAAAGCGGCACAGCGCACCAGCACCAGAAGAGACTGAGATGACCCCTCAGCTCCAGAACACCGGAAGCAACGAAGCGACCAGTAAACCCCAGCTCCGGGATACCGGGAGCAACAAAGCGTCCAACGCACACCAGCTCCGGGAAACCGGGAGCAGCAAACCCAGAGGCGACAAGCTGAGGGAAGAACCACCCATGAACGAGGAAAACCCATCCGACATGGAGGAAGACTTCTCTTCACTGCCGTCGTCACCCCAGCGGTGCAACAGCCCCTCGAGAGACCAGGACGGGTACCTCAGCTCAGGGCAAGTAGACAATTTTGCTTACACCGTGGGTATGCAGGCACAGGCCACCGGGCCGGTTTAAGAACTGTTTGTTAAAATGGACTTTGGACACTATTTTAAATTTTAAAATGGGTTTAAAAATTGCCAGCATAAATGTGCGTAGCATCAAGAGCACTACGCGATGTGTTTCCACCTTGGGGTATCTGGCCAAGGTCAAGGCCGACCTGTTGTTCCTGCAGGAGTGCGGCCTGCCGCACCTCAGCAACTACCGGCAGTGCTCGCGATGGTGGTCCCAGGGCCAATCGATCTGGTCAGGAGGCAACGATTGCCGTGCCTCCGGCCTGGGTATTCTGCTGCGGGGAGGCAACTTCACCATCACCGAAGTTAAGGAGGTGGTGGGCGGCCGCCTCCTCGTAGCAGACGTGTTGTACAAGAACGCCCCGCTCAGGCTGATCAACGTGTACGCCCCGGCTCTCAAGAACGAGCGGCTGGCCGTTTTCCAGCAGCTGCCGCTGCTGCTGGCGACGTCCAGGCCGGTTATTCTGGGCGGTGACTTCAACTGCATCATCGATGCGGCTGGACGATCCGGCAGAGCCGACAGCAAACTGGACGCCACGTCCAGACTCCTGATGGAAGCGGTAAAAGACGCCAAGCTGCACGACGTCTTCAGCAACCCTGCAGACGGAGCGCAGCGTAGATACACCTGGTCGAGACCAGACGGGTCCGTCCGTTCCAGGATAGACTTCCTGTTTGTGTCCCAAGCGCTCGCGGTCAGATCCACCGACGTCACGCCGGTGTTCTTCTCTGACCACTGCCTCTTACTGGCTGACTGTCACCCACAGGAAGAGCAGAAAGTTGGCAGAGGGATATGGAAGCTGAACGTGAAACTGTTGACCCCAGAAAACATTGAGGAACTCAAAAGGGATTACAAAGGTTGGAGAACCGTGAAACCCCTCTTTGATTCCCCGGCGCACTGGTGGGAAACGATCAAGGCGAACATCAAGAGGTTCTTTATCCTCAAAGGTGTTCAGAGGGCGAGAGAGAGACAGAGGGAAACGTCCCGACTCCAGAAAAGCATGCAGAATCTGCTCCTGCTGCAGTCGATGGGGGTCGACGTCGGGGAGGAACTCCAAGAGGTGAAGGGCCAGCAAGCCTCGCTCTACGCCTCCGAGTCCTCCAAGATCATCTTCCGCTCCAGAGTCCGCTCCGTGGAGCAGGACGAGACGTGCTCGCGTTTCTTCTTCCAAAAGGTACACAGAGGGAGCTCTGTGATCGACAGCCTGAAGGAAGAAGACGGTTCTGTGACGTCCTCGCAGCCTGACATACGAAGGATCAGCAAATCCTTCTACGCCGGGCTGTACGACGCGAAGCCCACAGACCGCGTGGCCTCCCAGTCTTTCCTGTCGTCTATCTCGGAGGTGCTAGACGACGGCAAGCGGGAGAGTCTGGACCACCCGTTAACTCTGGACGAGCTGACAAAGGCCGTCCGGTCCTTCGAGACGAGTAAAACTCCCGGAAGCGACGGCTTACCGGTCGAGTTGTATTCGGCTCTGTGGGACTGGATGGGCCCAGACCTGCTGGAAGTGTACGGGGGTATGCTTCTGGCCGGCAGCATGTCAGAATCGATGAGGAAAGGCATCATCACCCTCATCTACAAGCAGAAGGGCGAGAGGGAAGAAATTAGAAACTGGCGGCCCATTTCGCTGCTTAATGTGGACTATAAGATTCTGTCCAAGGTCATCGCCAACAGGGTCAAGTCTGCTCTGGAGCTGGTGATCCACCCCGATCAGACCTGCGCCGTCCCCGGCAGGAAGATCTCCGATAGCCTCGCGCTACTCAGGGATACGATCGCCTACGTGCGCGACAGGAGGGTGGACACCTGCTTAATCAGCTTGGACCAGGAGAAGGCCTTCGACAGAATATCGCACACGTACATGATGGACGTGCTCTCCAAAATGGGTTTTGGGGAGGGAATCCGCAATTGGATCCAACTGCTCTACACAGACATCAGTAGCGCAGTTCTAATCAACGGGTGGGAATCAGAAAGCTTTCCGATCAAATCTGGAGTCAGGCAGGGCTGTCCTCTCTCCTCTGTCTTGTTCGTGTGTTGTATCGAACCTTTTGCCGAGTCCATCAGGAGGGATACGGGCATAAGAGGGGTGACGATCCCAGGCAGCGGAGGCACTCAGGTTAAGGCCTCCCTGTACATGGACGACGTCGCCGTCTTTTGCTCGGATCCGCCGTCGGTCCGCAGATTGCTGAGCATCTGCGACCAGTTTGAACTGGCCTCGGGAGCGAAAGTTAATCGCAGCAAAAGCGAGGCCATGTTCTTTGGGAACTGGGTCGACCGATCCTTTGTGCCCTTCACCGTCAGGTCAGATTACCTGAAGGTGCTGGGAATATGGTTCGGAGCGGCCGGGGCGTGCACCAAAAACTGGGAGGAGCGTATCGCCAAGGTACGCCAGAAACTGGGAATGTGGGAGCAGCGCTCCCTGTCGATTACGGGCAAGAACCTGGTCATCAGGTGCGAGGTGCTGTCGGTGTTGCTGTACGTGGCGCAGGTGTGGCCCATACCCCGACCCTGCGCCGCCGCAGTCACCCGAGCCGTCTTCCACTTTATCTGGAGATCCAAAATGGACCGTGTCAGGAGGGACACGATGTACAAATCTCCAGAGCAAGGGGGAAAGAACGTACCCAACGTCGCCCTCATCCTGATGGCCACCTTTGTGTGCGGCTGCATCAAGCTCTGCACAGACCCTCGGTACGCAAACACCAAGTGTCACTACGTGCTGAGGTTCTACCTGTCCCCGGTGTTGCGAAGGATGGGCCTGGCCACGCTGCCGCGGAACGTTCCATCCAGTTGGACCGTGCCGGACCACCTGTCCTTCGTGGAAAAGTTTTTCAGAAAAACACCTTCGACCACAAGGCCGTTAAACAGTGGTCGGCACGTAACGTCCTCGAGACCCTACGGGAAAAGGAGATGGTGGATCCTGTCGGATGGTTCCCCGAGCAGACTGTCGAAGTCATTTGGCAGAATGCCTCATCGCCAGAGCTCACAAACAAGCACCAAGACGTAGCTTGGCTGGTGGTGAGAAGGGCCCTCCCCGTCAGATCCTTCATGCACTCCCGACGTCTCTGTTCCACCGCACGCTGTCCCCGAGGAGGCTGCGCCTGGGACGAGACCGTCATCCATCTCCTTCTGGAATGTGCCTTTGCAAAGAAGGTCTGGAGAGAGATGCGGTGGGCCTTGTCAAGGTTCATCCCGAGCAGCTCCGTAACACGGGACTCTGTGCTCTACGGACTGTTCCCAGGGACGCACACCGAGACAGACATCAACTGCTGCTGGAAGATCATCAACTCGGTGAAAGACGCCCTTTGGTCTGCCCGAAACTTGCTGGTCTTCCAGAGCAAGGAGTTGTCCACGACCGAGTGTTGCAGACTGGCACATTCCAAGGTCCAGGAGTACGTGCTGAGGGACGCACTAAAGGTTGGTGCCGTCGCCGCCAAGGCACGATGGGGAAGGGCCACAGTTTAAGGCCCTCCCGCCAGTGTACACTGAGGGGCTGAAATCCGAGTAAAAACCCCCTCAGGCCTATGAAGTACAAGTGTTTTAATTGTAAATACACTTGTAATCTGTTGATTGTGAATGGAGTACCATGTATCGCATTGATTTGTATTATGCCACATGTAACATGATTGGTGGATTGTAGTGAAATGTATTTTGACAAGAATTGAAATGTATCTTGACCCCTGTATGACTTTGAAAATGTATTATGAAAATGTACAGTAACGTGTCTCTGTAAATTGAGTGCCATGTACCGCAGTGAATTTGTATTGTACCAGATGTGGACTGTATTGTGATGTATGTGAACAAATATTTTTTATGAATAAAGTATATTTTGAAATAAAAAAAAAAAAAAAAAAAAAATCTGTTCTTATCAGTTTAATATCTGATACGTCCCCTATCTGGGGACCAAATATTAAATTGATTTTTGGAACAGGGAGATGGAACAGGGGCTTGCTCCGTCCACTCCACGCATCGACCTGGTATTGCAGTGCTTCCAGGAGCGGTGCAGCTTCCCCTCTTTGGGGTGGGAAGTCGCAAAAGTCAAAAAGTAGAAATAAAGTTTTTGCACCAGTTTCAGCCGTGCTTTCTTTTCTTTGCCGCCTAGGTTGCTGCTGGCTGTGAAACACCCCCCCTCCTCTTTTCAGCTTCTCGTGCCAGCCCCGCCTTCACACCTTCCTTTGGGGCTGTTTTTCTCTCTGCATTTGCACGTCAAAGTTGTGTTTTTCTTTCTGTATTTGCATATGGGGACGTGTCCTAGATTTCCGGGCGGGGCCTCGCCACCTTTCCCGCTCTGCAGCCAACCTGGACCATGCCCCCGGTGGGATTTCTGAGCCACTGCGCCCCCTGTTGGGAAAGGGGGGGACTGCAAGCCCCGCAGGCACGCGCGCTCCTTTGGGATCCGGAGCGCGCCGCCCGCCCGCTGGTTAAGCGCTCCCAAATGCAAATGCTTTCATGGCGTCATCGCCGCCAAAGGGAAGGGGTGCGATACCTGCACGGCTTTTCGTCTCGCTTGCCAGTCCTGGCAAAAAATGCTCTCTTGCTCCAAGTCCGCCGTCACACCTGCGCTCGGTCAACCGCGGCCAGATTGACGGAGAAGACAGAGGCCGAGGAACACTTGCGCGTCAGCGGGAAGTTTACAGGCTATCGCTTCTCGGCCTTTTGGCTAAGATCAAGTGTAGTATCTGTTCTTATCAGTTTAATATCTGATACGTCCCCTATCTGGGGACCAAATATTAAATTGATTTTTGGAACAGGGAGATGGAACAGGGGCTTGCTCCGTCCACTCCACGCATCGACCTGGTATTGCAGTGCTTCCAGGAGCGGTGCAGCTTCCCCTCTTTGGGGTGGGAAGTCGCAAAAGTCAAAAAGTAGAAATAAAGTTTTTGCACCAGTTTCAGCCGTGCTTTCTTTTCTTTGCCGCCTAGGTTGCTGCTGGCTGTGAAACACCCCCCCTCCTCTTTTCAGCTTCTCGTGCCAGCCCCGCCTTCACACCTTCCTTTGGGGCTGTTTTTCTCTCTGCATTTGCACGTCAAAGTTGTGTTTTTCTTTCTGTATTTGCATATGGGGACGTGTCCTAGATTTCCGGGCGGGGCCTCGCCACCTTTCCCGCTCTGCAGCCAACCTGGACCATGCCCCCGGTGGGATTTCTGAGCCACTGCGCCCCCTGTTGGGAAAGGGGGGGACTGCAAGCCCCGCAGGCACGCGCGCTCCTTTGGGATCCGGAGCGCGCCGCCCGCCCGCTGGTTAAGCGCTCCCAAATGCAAATGCTTTCATGGCGTCATCGCCGCCAAAGGGAAGGGGTGCGATACCTGCACGGCTTTTCGTCTCGCTTGCCAGTCCTGGCAAAAAATGCTCTCTTGCTCCAAGTCCGCCGTCACACCTGCGCTCGGTCAACCGCGGCCAGATTGACGGAGAAGACAGAGGCCGAGGAACACTTGCGCGTCAGCGGGAAGTTTACAGGCTATCGCTTCTCGGCCTTTTGGCTAAGATCAAGTGTAGTATCTGTTCTTATCAGTTTAATATCTGATACGTCCCCTATCTGGGGACCAAATATTAAATTGATTTTTGGAACAGGGAGATGGAACAGGGGCTTGCTCCGTCCACTCCACGCATCGACCTGGTATTGCAGTGCTTCCAGGAGCGGTGCAGCTTCCCCTCTTTGGGGTGGGAAGTCGCAAAAGTCAAAAAGTAGAAATAAAGTTTTTGCACCAGTTTCAGCCGTGCTTTCTTTTCTTTGCCGCCTAGGTTGCTGCTGGCTGTGAAACACCCCCCCTCCTCTTTTCAGCTTCTCGTGCCAGCCCCGCCTTCACACCTTCCTTTGGGGCTGTTTTTCTCTCTGCATTTGCACGTCAAAGTTGTGTTTTTCTTTCTGTATTTGCATATGGGGACGTGTCCTAGATTTCCGGGCGGGGCCTCGCCACCTTTCCCGCTCTGCAGCCAACCTGGACCATGCCCCCGGTGGGATTTCTGAGCCACTGCGCCCCCTGTTGGGAAAGGGGGGGACTGCAAGCCCCGCAGGCACGCGCGCTCCTTTGGGATCCGGAGCGCGCCGCCCGCCCGCTGGTTAAGCGCTCCCAAATGCAAATGCTTTCATGGCGTCATCGCCGCCAAAGGGAAGGGGTGCGATACCTGCACGGCTTTTCGTCTCGCTTGCCAGTCCTGGCAAAAAATGCTCTCTTGCTCCAAGTCCGCCGTCACACCTGCGCTCGGTCAACCGCGGCCAGATTGACGGAGAAGACAGAGGCCGAGGAACACTTGCGCGTCAGCGGGAAGTTTACAGGCTATCGCTTCTCGGCCTTTTGGCTAAGATCAAGTGTAGTATCTGTTCTTATCAGTTTAATATCTGATACGTCCCCTATCTGGGGACCAAATATTAAATTGATTTTTGGAACAGGGAGATGGAACAGGGGCTTGCTCCGTCCACTCCACGCATCGACCTGGTATTGCAGTGCTTCCAGGAGCGGTGCAGCTTCCCCTCTTTGGGGTGGGAAGTCGCAAAAGTCAAAAAGTAGAAATAAAGTTTTTGCACCAGTTTCAGCCGTGCTTTCTTTTCTTTGCCGCCTAGGTTGCTGCTGGCTGTGAAACACCCCCCCCTCCTCTTTTCAGCTTCTCGTGCCAGCCCCGCCTTCACACCTTCCTTTGGGGCTGTTTTTCTCTCTGCATTTGCACGTCAAAGTTGTGTTTTTCTTTCTGTATTTGCATATGGGGACGTGTCCTAGATTTCCGGGCGGGGCCTCGCCACCTTTCCCGCTCTGCAGCCAACCTGGACCATGCCCCCGGTGGGATTTCTGAGCCACTGCGCCCCCTGTTGGGAAAGGGGGGGACTGCAAGCCCCGCAGGCACGCGCGCTCCTTTGGGATCCGGAGCGCGCCGCCCGCCCGCTGGTTAAGCGCTCCCAAATGCAAATGCTTTCATGGCGTCATCGCCGCCAAAGGGAAGGGGTGCGATACCTGCACGGCTTTTCGTCTCGCTTGCCAGTCCTGGCAAAAAATGCTCTCTTGCTCCAAGTCCGCCGTCACACCTGCGCTCGGTCAACCGCGGCCAGATTGACGGAGAAGACAGAGGCCGAGGAACACTTGCGCGTCAGCGGGAAGTTTACAGGCTATCGCTTCTCGGCCTTTTGGCTAAGATCAAGTGTAGTATCTGTTCTTATCAGTTTAATATCTGATACGTCCCCTATCTGGGGACCAAATATTAAATTGATTTTTGGAACAGGGAGATGGAACAGGGGCTTGCTCCGTCCACTCCACGCATCGACCTGGTATTGCAGTGCTTCCAGGAGCGGTGCAGCTTCCCCTCTTTGGGGTGGGAAGTCGCAAAAGTCAAAAAGTAGAAATAAAGTTTTTGCACCAGTTTCAGCCGTGCTTTCTTTTCTTTGCCGCCTAGGTTGCTGCTGGCTGTGAAACACCCCCCCCTCCTCTTTTCAGCTTCTCGTGCCAGCCCCGCCTTCACACCTTCCTTTGGGGCTGTTTTTCTCTCTGCATTTGCACGTCAAAGTTGTGTTTTTCTTTCTGTATTTGCATATGGGGACGTGTCCTAGATTTCCGGGCGGGGCCTCGCCACCTTTCCCGCTCTGCAGCCAACCTGGACCATGCCCCCGGTGGGATTTCTGAGCCACTGCGCCCCCTGTTGGGAAAGGGGGGGACTGCAAGCCCCGCAGGCACGCGCGCTCCTTTGGGATCCGGAGCGCGCCGCCCGCCCGCTGGTTAAGCGCTCCCAAATGCAAATGCTTTCATGGCGTCATCGCCGCCAAAGGGAAGGGGTGCGATACCTGCACGGCTTTTCGTCTCGCTTGCCAGTCCTGGCAAAAAATGCTCTCTTGCTCCAAGTCCGCCGTCACACCTGCGCTCGGTCAACCGCGGCCAGATTGACGGAGAAGACAGAGGCCGAGGAACACTTGCGCGTCAGCGGGAAGTTTACAGGCTATCGCTTCTCGGCCTTTTGGCTAAGATCAAGTGTAGTATCTGTTCTTATCAGTTTAATATCTGATACGTCCCCTATCTGGGGACCAAATATTAAATTGATTTTTGGAACAGGGAGATGGAACAGGGGCTTGCTCCGTCCACTCCACGCATCGACCTGGTATTGCAGTGCTTCCAGGAGCGGTGCAGCTTCCCCTCTTTGGGGTGGGAAGTCGCAAAAGTCAAAAAGTAGAAATAAAGTTTTTGCACCAGTTTCAGCCGTGCTTTCTTTTCTTTGCCGCCTAGGTTGCTGCTGGCTGTGAAACACCCCCCCTCCTCTTTTCAGCTTCTCGTGCCAGCCCCGCCTTCACACCTTCCTTTGGGGCTGTTTTTCTCTCTGCATTTGCACGTCAAAGTTGTGTTTTTCTTTCTGTATTTGCATATGGGGACGTGTCCTAGATTTCCGGGCGGGGCCTCGCCACCTTTCCCGCTCTGCAGCCAACCTGGACCATGCCCCCGGTGGGATTTCTGAGCCACTGCGCCCCCTGTTGGGAAAGGGGGGGACTGCAAGCCCCGCAGGCACGCGCGCTCCTTTGGGATCCGGAGCGCGCCGCCCGCCCGCTGGTTAAGCGCTCCCAAATGCAAATGCTTTCATGGCGTCATCGCCGCCAAAGGGAAGGGGTGCGATACCTGCACGGCTTTTCGTCTCGCTTGCCAGTCCTGGCAAAAAATGCTCTCTTGCTCCAAGTCCGCCGTCACACCTGCGCTCGGTCAACCGCGGCCAGATTGACGGAGAAGACAGAGGCCGAGGAACACTTGCGCGTCAGCGGGAAGTTTACAGGCTATCGCTTCTCGGCCTTTTGGCTAAGATCAAGTGTAGTATCTGTTCTTATCAGTTTAATATCTGATACGTCCCCTATCTGGGGACCAAATATTAAATTGATTTTTGGAACAGGGAGATGGAACAGGGGCTTGCTCCGTCCACTCCACGCATCGACCTGGTATTGCAGTGCTTCCAGGAGCGGTGCAGCTTCCCCTCTTTGGGGTGGGAAGTCGCAAAAGTCAAAAAGTAGAAATAAAGTTTTTGCACCAGTTTCAGCCGTGCTTTCTTTTCTTTGCCGCCTAGGTTGCTGCTGGCTGTGAAACACCCCCCCCTCCTCTTTTCAGCTTCTCGTGCCAGCCCCGCCTTCACACCTTCCTTTGGGGCTGTTTTTCTCTCTGCATTTGCACGTCAAAGTTGTGTTTTTCTTTCTGTATTTGCATATGGGGACGTGTCCTAGATTTCCGGGCGGGGCCTCGCCACCTTTCCCGCTCTGCAGCCAACCTGGACCATGCCCCCGGTGGGATTTCTGAGCCACTGCGCCCCCTGTTGGGAAAGGGGGGGACTGCAAGCCCCGCAGGCACGCGCGCTCCTTTGGGATCCGGAGCGCGCCGCCCGCCCGCTGGTTAAGCGCTCCCAAATGCAAATGCTTTCATGGCGTCATCGCCGCCAAAGGGAAGGGGTGCGATACCTGCACGGCTTTTCGTCTCGCTTGCCAGTCCTGGCAAAAAATGCTCTCTTGCTCCAAGTCCGCCGTCACACCTGCGCTCGGTCAACCGCGGCCAGATTGACGGAGAAGACAGAGGCCGAGGAACACTTGCGCGTCAGCGGGAAGTTTACAGGCTATCGCTTCTCGGCCTTTTGGCTAAGATCAAGTGTAGTATCTGTTCTTATCAGTTTAATATCTGATACGTCCCCTATCTGGGGACCAAATATTAAATTGATTTTTGGAACAGGGAGATGGAACAGGGGCTTGCTCCGTCCACTCCACGCATCGACCTGGTATTGCAGTGCTTCCAGGAGCGGTGCAGCTTCCCCTCTTTGGGGTGGGAAGTCGCAAAAGTCAAAAAGTAGAAATAAAGTTTTTGCACCAGTTTCAGCCGTGCTTTCTTTTCTTTGCCGCCTAGGTTGCTGCTGGCTGTGAAACACCCCCCCCTCCTCTTTTCAGCTTCTCGTGCCAGCCCCGCCTTCACACCTTCCTTTGGGGCTGTTTTTCTCTCTGCATTTGCACGTCAAAGTTGTGTTTTTCTTTCTGTATTTGCATATGGGGACGTGTCCTAGATTTCCGGGCGGGGCCTCGCCACCTTTCCCGCTCTGCAGCCAACCTGGACCATGCCCCCGGTGGGATTTCTGAGCCACTGCGCCCCCTGTTGGGAAAGGGGGGGACTGCAAGCCCCGCAGGCACGCGCGCTCCTTTGGGATCCGGAGCGCGCCGCCCGCCCGCTGGTTAAGCGCTCCCAAATGCAAATGCTTTCATGGCGTCATCGCCGCCAAAGGGAAGGGGTGCGATACCTGCACGGCTTTTCGTCTCGCTTGCCAGTCCTGGCAAAAAATGCTCTCTTGCTCCAAGTCCGCCGTCACACCTGCGCTCGGTCAACCGCGGCCAGATTGACGGAGAAGACAGAGGCCGAGGAACACTTGCGCGTCAGCGGGAAGTTTACAGGCTATCGCTTCTCGGCCTTTTGGCTAAGATCAAGTGTAGTATCTGTTCTTATCAGTTTAATATCTGATACGTCCCCTATCTGGGGACCAAATATTAAATTGATTTTTGGAACAGGGAGATGGAACAGGGGCTTGCTCCGTCCACTCCACGCATCGACCTGGTATTGCAGTGCTTCCAGGAGCGGTGCAGCTTCCCCTCTTTGGGGTGGGAAGTCGCAAAAGTCAAAAAGTAGAAATAAAGTTTTTGCACCAGTTTCAGCCGTGCTTTCTTTTCTTTGCCGCCTAGGTTGCTGCTGGCTGTGAAACACCCCCCCCTCCTCTTTTCAGCTTCTCGTGCCAGCCCCGCCTTCACACCTTCCTTTGGGGCTGTTTTTCTCTCTGCATTTGCACGTCAAAGTTGTGTTTTTCTTTCTGTATTTGCATATGGGGACGTGTCCTAGATTTCCGGGCGGGGCCTCGCCACCTTTCCCGCTCTGCAGCCAACCTGGACCATGCCCCCGGTGGGATTTCTGAGCCACTGCGCCCCCTGTTGGGAAAGGGGGGGACTGCAAGCCCCGCAGGCACGCGCGCTCCTTTGGGATCCGGAGCGCGCCGCCCGCCCGCTGGTTAAGCGCTCCCAAATGCAAATGCTTTCATGGCGTCATCGCCGCCAAAGGGAAGGGGTGCGATACCTGCACGGCTTTTCGTCTCGCTTGCCAGTCCTGGCAAAAAATGCTCTCTTGCTCCAAGTCCGCCGTCACACCTGCGCTCGGTCAACCGCGGCCAGATTGACGGAGAAGACAGAGGCCGAGGAACACTTGCGCGTCAGCGGGAAGTTTACAGGCTATCGCTTCTCGGCCTTTTGGCTAAGATCAAGTGTAGTATCTGTTCTTATCAGTTTAATATCTGATACGTCCCCTATCTGGGGACCAAATATTAAATTGATTTTTGGAACAGGGAGATGGAACAGGGGCTTGCTCCGTCCACTCCACGCATCGACCTGGTATTGCAGTGCTTCCAGGAGCGGTGCAGCTTCCCCTCTTTGGGGTGGGAAGTCGCAAAAGTCAAAAAGTAGAAATAAAGTTTTTGCACCAGTTTCAGCCGTGCTTTCTTTTCTTTGCCGCCTAGGTTGCTGCTGGCTGTGAAACACCCCCCCCTCCTCTTTTCAGCTTCTCGTGCCAGCCCCGCCTTCACACCTTCCTTTGGGGCTGTTTTTCTCTCTGCATTTGCACGTCAAAGTTGTGTTTTTCTTTCTGTATTTGCATATGGGGACGTGTCCTAGATTTCCGGGCGGGGCCTCGCCACCTTTCCCGCTCTGCAGCCAACCTGGACCATGCCCCCGGTGGGATTTCTGAGCCACTGCGCCCCCTGTTGGGAAAGGGGGGGACTGCAAGCCCCGCAGGCACGCGCGCTCCTTTGGGATCCGAGCGCGCCGCCCGCCCGCTGGTTAAGCGCTCCCAAATGCAAATGCTTTCATGGCGTCATCGCCGCCAAAGGGAAGGGGTGCGATACCTGCACGGCTTTTCGTCTCGCTTGCCAGTCCTGGCAAAAAATGCTCTCTTGCTCCAAGTCCGCCGTCACACCTGCGCTCGGTCAACCGCGGCCAGATTGACGGAGAAGACAGAGGCCGAGGAACACTTGCGCGTCAGCGGGAAGTTTACAGGCTATCGCTTCTCGGCCTTTTGGCTAAGATCAAGTGTAGTATCTGTTCTTATCAGTCGTTTTGATCTGGGCAGGTATTCACACTTGATTCTAATGCTAATTGACCTTGAGTAGCGATAGTTGTTTTTCTGGTTTGGGTGGATCTTTATGCTGGCTCTGGCCTAACGCCCTTTGAAAAGCAAACTCTCCCTGCTATTGGTGGATCTTCATGCTGGCTTCGGCCTAACGCCAATCAGGGAAGAGCGATCTGCATAGATGGCGTCCGACGCAGAATCGAGCGAGGGAGCCCGAGATAAGAGCTATCGGGCTCCGATGGAGGCTCCGATGGAGGAGGGAGAACGGGACTGCGGAGCGGAGAGCGATCGGCAGGACGAGGTGGCGACCGACCGAGGAGCGAGCTCGAGGCTCCGGAGCGGAGGGCGATTGGCAGACGCGGAGGCGGCCAACCGGGCGGCGACCTCGGGCGGCCCGAGCGGAGCGCGATTGGCAGATGAGGAGGCGGCCAACCAAGGAGCGAGCTCGGGAGTCCAGAGCGGAGAGCGATTGGCAGACGCGGAGGTGGCCAACCGGGCAACGAGCTCGGGAGGCCTGAGCAGAGGGCGATTGGCAGACGCGGAGGCGGCCAACCGGGCGGCGAGCTCGGGCGGCCCGAGCGGAGGGCGATTGGCAGACGCGGAGGCGGCCAACCGGGCGGCGAGCTCGGGCGGCCCGAGCGGAGAGCGATTGGCAGACGAGGAGGCGGCCAACCAAGGAGCGAGCTTGGGTGTCCAGAGTGGAGAGCGATTGGCAGGCAAGACGGAGGCCAATGCAGCAGCGAGCTCGGGAGGCCGGAGCGCTTTTCGATCGGCCAGCGAGGCTGCGGCCTACGGAACAGGGAGCTCGGGAGCCTGGAGAGCAGGGCGACTTGCTAGCGACATTGTGGGCAACCGAGTGGCGAGCCAGGGAGTTCGCAATACTGTCCGAGTCACAGTTAAAAAGGTGGAAGGAGGAGCGCCGGTAGACCGCTCGTTCTTCATCAAGAGAATCGTCCTTGGATGTTGCGGATTCAAAGCTGCCGACATTTTCGCCCTGCAGGATTTCCCCAACGCCGGTTACTTTGACGTAACCTTTAGAGACGTCCCTGGATGCCTGAAATTCCTGCAGGCAGTCAAGGAAAAGAGGAGTCAAGAGCTGCACTTAATTAAAAGTGCCGAGCCGCTCTTCACCCTCCCGTTTCAAAGAAACCGCCTCGTCACTGTACACATGTACAACCCCCACATCCCTGTCATCGACGTGCTCACCTTCCTCGGCAGATACGTCGATGATGCTGGAAATAGCGTGGACATTAATGACCTCTTTGGGATCTGGACGGGGAAACGGCAGATCAAGGTCACGCTGAAAGTGGACGCAAAAGGAACCATCCTGCACCCCCCTTCCAGCTTCGCCATCGGAGGAAGTCGGGGATACATGGTGTACGCCGGCCAACCCAGGGTGTGTCGAACCTGCGGGAAACCGGGGCACGTGGCGGCCAACTGCACGGTCATCATCTGCAGGAACTGCAAGAAAGAAGGCCACCAGACAAAGGACTGCAGAGAAAGTAAGATCTGCAACCTTTGTGGTGAGGCTGGCCACCTCTACAAGTCCTGCCCCAAGCGCAGTCTCAGCCAAGCGCAGGCGGCAAAGAACAATGTGGTGCTCGAGGAGGAGACCGCAAAGGTCGCCCCAAAGGAGACCAACACCGCTCCCAGCACCAAGCCCCTCAGTGATAACACCACGGTCACGGACAACTCTGAGGGAGAAAAGGGAAAGGACACTGCAGGAAACTGCCACGCCTCGGAACCCAACCCTCAGCCTCCTCCCCAGCAGATCGCACCCATGGAAGGGGAGGAACTACGGGGGGACTGGCATACGGTGAATAGGAAAAAGAAACAAGCCAAGAAAAAACCCATCCCCCGCCCAAGCCAAGACCCACCCCCCCCCCCAGGAAAAGGAAAAGTTTGCCCAAAGCGGTTGTTGGCCCCATCGGAGAGAAGCGGCTGCTCCTCGTCTGACGAGGAGAGGGGGTTTGGCAACAGCCGCCACCAACAAAAAAAGCGGCACAGCGCACCAGCACCAGAAGAGACTGAGATGACCCCTCAGCTCCAGAACACCGGAAGCAACGAAGCGACCAGTAAACCCCAGCTCCGGGATACCGGGAGCAACAAAGCGTCCAACGCACACCAGCTCCGGGAAACCGGGAGCAGCAAACCCAGAGGCGACAAGCTGAGGGAAGAACCACCCATGAACGAGGAAAACCCATCCGACATGGAGGAAGACTTCTCTTCACTGCCGTCGTCACCCCAGCGGTGCAACAGCCCCTCGAGAGACCAGGACGGGTACCTCAGCTCAGGGCAAGTAGACAATTTTGCTTACACCGTGGGTATGCAGGCACAGGCCACCGGGCCGGTTTAAGAACTGTTTGTTAAAATGGGACTTTGGACACTATTTTAAATTTTAAAATGGGTTTAAAAATTGCCAGCATAAATGTGCGTAGCATCAAGAGCACTACGCGATGTGTTTCCACCTTGGGGTATCTGGCCAAGGTCAAGGCCGACCTGTTGTTCCTGCAGGAGTGCGGCCTGCCGCACCTCAGCAACTACCGGCAGTGCTCGCGATGGTGGTCCCAGGGCCAATCGATCTGGTCAGGAGGCAACGATTGCCGTGCCTCCGGCCTGGGTATTCTGCTGCGGGGAGGCAACTTCACCATCACCGAAGTTAAGGAGGTGGTGGGCGGCCGCCTCCTCGTAGCAGACGTGTTGTACAAGAACGCCCCGCTCAGGCTGATCAACGTGTACGCCCCGGCTCTCAAGAACGAGCGGCTGGCCGTTTTCCAGCAGCTGCCGCTGCTGCTGGCGACGTCCAGGCCGGTTATTCTGGGCGGTGACTTCAACTGCATCATCGATGCGGCTGGACGATCCGGCAGAGCCGACAGCAAACTGGACGCCACGTCCAGACTCCTGATGGAAGCGGTAAAAGACGCCAAGCTGCACGACGTCTTCAGCAACCCTGCAGACGGAGCGCAGCGTAGATACACCTGGTCGAGACCAGACGGGTCCGTCCGTTCCAGGATAGACTTCCTGTTTGTGTCCCAAGCGCTCGCGGTCAGATCCACCGACGTCACGCCGGTGTTCTTCTCTGACCACTGCCTCTTACTGGCTGACTGTCACCCACAGGAAGAGCAGAAAGTTGGCAGAGGGATATGGAAGCTGAACGTGAAACTGTTGACCCCAGAAAACATTGAGGAACTCAAAAGGGATTACAAAGGTTGGAGAACCGTGAAACCCCTCTTTGATTCCCCGGCGCACTGGTGGGAAACGATCAAGGCGAACATCAAGAGGTTCTTTATCCTCAAAGGTGTTCAGAGGGCGAGAGAGAGACAGAGGGAAACGTCCCGACTCCAGAAAAGCATGCAGAATCTGCTCCTGCTGCAGTCGATGGGGGTCGACGTCGGGGAGGAACTCCAAGAGGTGAAGGGCCAGCAAGCCTCGCTCTACGCCTCCGAGTCCTCCAAGATCATCTTCCGCTCCAGAGTCCGCTCCGTGGAGCAGGACGAGACGTGCTCGCGTTTCTTCTTCCAAAAGGTACACAGAGGGAGCTCTGTGATCGACAGCCTGAAGGAAGAAGACGGTTCTGTGACGTCCTCGCAGCCTGACATACGAAGGATCAGCAAATCCTTCTACGCCGGGCTGTACGACGCGAAGCCCACAGACCGCGTGGCCTCCCAGTCTTTCCTGTCGTCTATCTCGGAGGTGCTAGACGACGGCAAGCGGGAGAGTCTGGACCACCCGTTAACTCTGGACGAGCTGACAAAGGCCGTCCGGTCCTTCGAGACGAGTAAAACTCCCGGAAGCGACGGCTTACCGGTCGAGTTGTATTCGGCTCTGTGGGACTGGATGGGCCCAGACCTGCTGGAAGTGTACGGGGGTATGCTTCTGGCCGGCAGCATGTCAGAATCGATGAGGAAAGGCATCATCACCCTCATCTACAAGCAGAAGGGCGAGAGGGAAGAAATTAGAAACTGGCGGCCCATTTCGCTGCTTAATGTGGACTATAAGATTCTGTCCAAGGTCATCGCCAACAGGGTCAAGTCTGCTCTGGAGCTGGTGATCCACCCCGATCAGACCTGCGCCGTCCCCGGCAGGAAGATCTCCGATAGCCTCGCGCTACTCAGGGATACGATCGCCTACGTGCGCGACAGGAGGGTGGACACCTGCTTAATCAGCTTGGACCAGGAGAAGGCCTTCGACAGAATATCGCACACGTACATGATGGACGTGCTCTCCAAAATGGGTTTTGGGGAGGGAATCCGCAATTGGATCCAACTGCTCTACACAGACATCAGTAGCGCAGTTCTAATCAACGGGTGGGAATCAGAAAGCTTTCCGATCAAATCTGGAGTCAGGCAGGGCTGTCCTCTCTCCTCTGTCTTGTTCGTGTGTTGTATCGAACCTTTTGCCGAGTCCATCAGGAGGGATACGGGCATAAGAGGGGTGACGATCCCAGGCAGCGGAGGCACTCAGGTTAAGGCCTCCCTGTACATGGACGACGTCGCCGTCTTTTGCTCGGATCCGCCGTCGGTCCGCAGATTGCTGAGCATCTGCGACCAGTTTGAACTGGCCTCGGGAGCGAAAGTTAATCGCAGCAAAAGCGAGGCCATGTTCTTTGGGAACTGGGTCGACCGATCCTTTGTGCCCTTCACCGTCAGGTCAGATTACCTGAAGGTGCTGGGAATATGGTTCGGAGCGGCCGGGGCGTGCACCAAAAACTGGGAGGAGCGTATCGCCAAGGTACGCCAGAAACTGGGAATGTGGGAGCAGCGCTCCCTGTCGATTACGGGCAAGAACCTGGTCATCAGGTGCGAGGTGCTGTCGGTGTTGCTGTACGTGGCGCAGGTGTGGCCCATACCCCGACCCTGCGCCGCCGCAGTCACCCGAGCCGTCTTCCACTTTATCTGGAGATCCAAAATGGACCGTGTCAGGAGGGACACGATGTACAAATCTCCAGAGCAAGGGGGAAAGAACGTACCCAACGTCGCCCTCATCCTGATGGCCACCTTTGTGTGCGGCTGCATCAAGCTCTGCACAGACCCTCGGTACGCAAACACCAAGTGTCACTACGTGCTGAGGTTCTACCTGTCCCCGGTGTTGCGAAGGATGGGCCTGGCCACGCTGCCGCGGAACGTTCCATCCAGTTGGACCGTGCCGGACCACCTGTCCTTCGTGGAAAAGTTCTTAAAGCAAAACACCTTCGACCACAAGGCCGTTAAACAGTGGTCGGCACGTAACGTCCTCGAGACCCTACGGGAAAAGGAGATGGTGGATCCTGTCGGATGGTTCCCCGAGCAGACTGTCGAAGTCATTTGGCAGAATGCCTCATCGCCAGAGCTCACAAACAAGCACCAAGACGTAGCTTGGCTGGTGGTGAGAAGGGCCCTCCCCGTCAGATCCTTCATGCACTCCCGACGTCTCTGTTCCACCGCACGCTGTCCCCGAGGAGGCTGCGCCTGGGACGAGACCGTCATCCATCTCCTTCTGGAATGTGCCTTTGCAAAGAAGGTCTGGAGAGAGATGCGGTGGGCCTTGTCAAGGTTCATCCCGAGCAGCTCCGTAACACGGGACTCTGTGCTCTACGGACTGTTCCCAGGGACGCACACCGAGACAGACATCAACTGCTGCTGGAAGATCATCAACTCGGTGAAAGACGCCCTTTGGTCTGCCCGAAACTTGCTGGTCTTCCAGAGCAAGGAGTTGTCCACGACCGAGTGTTGCAGACTGGCACATTCCAGGGTCCAGGACTACGTGCTGAGGGACGCACTAAAGGTTGGTGCCGTCGCCGCCAAGGCACGATGGGGAAGGGCCACAGTTTAAGGCCCTCCCGCCAGTGTACACTGAGGGGCTGAAATCCGAGTAAAAACCCCCTCAGGCCTATGAAGTACAAGTGTTTTAATTGTAAATACACTTGTAATCTGTTTGATTGTGAATGGAGTACCATGTATCGCATTGATTTGTATTATGCCACATGTAACATGATTGGTGGATTGTAGTGAAATGTATTTTGACAAGAATTGAAATGTATCTTGACCCCTGTATGACTTTGAAAATGTATTATGAAAATGTACAGTAACGTGTCTCTGTAAATTGAGTGCCATGTACCGCAGTTAATTTGTATTGTACCAGATGTGGACTGTATTGTGATGTATGTGAACAAATATTTTTTATGAATAAAGTATATTTTGAAATAAAAAAAAAAAAAAAAATCTGTTCTTATCAGTTTAATATCTGATACGTCCCCTATCTGGGGACCAAATATTAAATTGATTTTTGGAACAGGGAGATGGAACAGGGGCTTGCTCCGTCCACTCCACGCATCGACCTGGTATTGCAGTGCTTCCAGGAGCGGTGCAGCTTCCCCTCTTTGGGGTGGGAAGTCGCAAAAGTCAAAAAGTAGAAATAAAGTTTTTGCACCAGTTTCAGCCGTGCTTTCTTTTCTTTGCCGCCTAGGTTGCTGCTGGCTGTGAAACCCCCCCCCCCCTCTTTTCAGCTTCTCGTGCCAGCCCCGCCTTCACACCTTCCTTTGGGGCTGTTTTTCTCTCTGCATTTGCACGTCAAAGTTGTGTTTTTCTTTCTGTATTTGCATATGGGGACGTGTCCTAGATTTCCGGGCGGGGCCTCGCCACCTTTCCCGCTCTGCAGCCAACCTGGACCATGCCCCCGGTGGGATTTCTGAGCCACTGCGCCCCCTGTTGGGAAAGGGGGGGACTGCAAGCCCCGCAGGCACGCGCGCTCCTTTGGGATCCGGAGCGCGCCGCCCGCCCGCTGGTTAAGCGCTCCCAAATGCAAATGCTTTCATGGCGTCATCGCCGCCAAAGGGAAGGGGTGCGATACCTGCACGGCTTTTCGTCTCGCTTGCCAGTCCTGGCAAAAAATGCTCTCTTGCTCCAAGTCCGCCGTCACACCTGCGCTCGGTCAACCGCGGCCAGATTGACGGAGAAGACAGAGGCCGAGGAACACTTGCGCGTCAGCGGGAAGTTTACAGGCTATCGCTTCTCGGCCTTTTGGCTAAGATCAAGTGTAGTATCTGTTCTTATCAGTTTAATATCTGATACGTCCCCTATCTGGGGACCAAATATTAAATTGATTTTTGGAACAGGGAGATGGAACAGGGGCTTGCTCCGTCCACTCCACGCATCGACCTGGTATTGCAGTGCTTCCAGGAGCGGTGCAGCTTCCCCTCTTTGGGGTGGGAAGTCGCAAAAGTCAAAAAGTAGAAATAAAGTTTTTGCACCAGTTTCAGCCGTGCTTTCTTTTCTTTGCCGCCTAGGTTGCTGCTGGCTGTGAAACACCCCCCCCTCCTCTTTTCAGCTTCTCGTGCCAGCCCCGCCTTCACACCTTCCTTTGGGGCTGTTTTTCTCTCTGCATTTGCACGTCAAAGTTGTGTTTTTCTTTCTGTATTTGCATATGGGGACGTGTCCTAGATTTCCGGGCGGGGCCTCGCCACCTTTCCCGCTCTGCAGCCAACCTGGACCATGCCCCCGGTGGGATTTCTGAGCCACTGCGCCCCCTGTTGGGAAAGGGGGGGACTGCAAGCCCCGCAGGCACGCGCGCTCCTTTGGGATCCGGAGCGCGCCGCCCGCCCGCTGGTTAAGCGCTCCCAAATGCAAATGCTTTCATGGCGTCATCGCCGCCAAAGGGAAGGGGTGCGATACCTGCACGGCTTTTCGTCTCGCTTGCCAGTCCTGGCAAAAAATGCTCTCTTGCTCCAAGTCCGCCGTCACACCTGCGCTCGGTCAACCGCGGCCAGATTGACGGAGAAGACAGAGGCCGAGGAACACTTGCGCGTCAGCGGGAAGTTTACAGGCTATCGCTTCTCGGCCTTTTGGCTAAGATCAAGTGTAGTATCTGTTCTTATCAGTCGTTTTGATCTGGGCAGGTATTCACACTTGATTCTAATGCTAATTGACCTTGAGTAGCGATAGTTGTTTTTCTGGTTTGGGTGGATCTTTATGCTGGCTCTGGCCTAACGCCCTTTGAAAAGCAAACTCTCCCTGCTATTGGTGGATCTTCATGCTGGCTTCGGCCTAACGCCAATCAGGGAAGAGCGATCTGCATAGATGGCGTCCGACGCAGAATCGAGCGAGGGAGCCCGAGATAAGAGCTATCGGGCTCCGATGGAGGCTCCGATGGAGGAGGGAGAACGGGACTGCGGAGCGGAGAGCGATCGGCAGGACGAGGTGGCGACCGACCGAGGAGCGAGCTCGAGGCTCCGGAGCGGAGGGCGATTGGCAGACGGAGGCGGCCAACCGGGCGGCGACCTCGGGCGGCCCGAGCGGAGCGCGATTGGCAGAGGAGGAGGCGGCCAACCAAGGAGCGAGCTCGGGAGTCCAGAGCGGAGAGCGATTGGCAGACGCGGAGGTGGCCAACCGGGCAACGAGCTCGGGAGGCCTGAGCAGAGGGCGATTGGCAGACGCGGAGGCGGCCAACCGGGCGGCGAGCTCGGGCGGCCCGAGCGGAGGGCGATTGGCAGACGCGGAGGCGGCCAACCGGGCGGCGAGCTCGGGCGGCCCGAGCGGAGAGCGATTGGCAGACGAGGAGGCGGCCAACCAAGGAGCGAGCTTGGGTGTCCAGAGTGGAGAGCGATTGGCAGGCAAGACGGAGGCCAATGCAGCAGCGAGCTCGGGAGGCCGGAGCGCTTTTCGATCGGCCAGCGAGGCTGCGGCCTACGGAACAGGGAGCTCGGGAGCCTGGAGAGCAGGGCGACTTGCTAGCGACATTGTGGGCAACCGAGTGGCGAGCCAGGGAGTTCGCAATACTGTCCGAGTCACAGTTAAGAAGGTGGAAGGAGGAGCGCCGGTAGACCGCTCGTTCTTCATCAAGAGAATCGTCCTTGGATGTTGCGGATTCAAAGCTGCCGACATTTTCGCCCTGCAGGATTTCCCCAACGCCGGTTACTTTGACGTAACCTTTAGAGACGTCCCTGGATGCCTGAAATTCCTGCAGGCAGTCAAGGAAAAGAGGAGTCAAGAGCTGCACTTAATTAAAAGTGCCGAGCCGCTCTTCACCCTCCCGTTTCAAAGAAACCGCCTCGTCACTGTACACATGTACAACCCCCACATCCCTGTCATCGACGTGCTCACCTTCCTCGGCAGATACGTCGATGATGCTGGAAATAGCGTGGACATTAATGACCTCTTTGGGATCTGGACGGGGAAACGGCAGATCAAGGTCACGCTGAAAGTGGACGCAAAAGGAACCATCCTGCACCCCCCTTCCAGCTTCGCCATCGGAGGAAGTCGGGGATACATGGTGTACGCCGGCCAACCCAGGGTGTGTCGAACCTGCGGGAAACCGGGGCACGTGGCGGCCAACTGCACGGTCATCATCTGCAGGAACTGCAAGAAAGAAGGCCACCAGACAAAGGACTGCAGAGAAAGTAAGATCTGCAACCTTTGTGGTGAGGCTGGCCACCTCTACAAGTCCTGCCCCAAGCGCAGTCTCAGCCAAGCGCAGGCGGCAAAGAACAATGTGGTGCTCGAGGAGGAGACCGCAAAGGTCGCCCCAAAGGAGACCAACACCGCTCCCAGCACCAAGCCCCTCAGTGATAACACCACGGTCACGGACAACTCTGAGGGAGAAAAGGGAAAGGACACTGCAGGAAACTGCCACGCCTCGGAACCCAACCCTCAGCCTCCTCCCCAGCAGATCGCACCCATGGAAGGGGAGGAACTACGGGGGGACTGGCATACGGTGAATAGGAAAAAGAAACAAGCCAAGAAAAAACCCATCCCCCGCCCAAGCCAAGACCCACCCCCCCCCCCAGGAAAAGGAAAAGTTTGCCCAAAGCGGTTGTTGGCCCCATCGGAGAGAAGCGGCTGCTCCTCGTCTGACGAGGAGAGGGGGTTTGGCAACAGCCGCCACCAACAAAAAAAGCGGCACAGCGCACCAGCACCAGAAGAGACTGAGATGACCCCTCAGCTCCAGAACACCGGAAGCAACGAAGCGACCAGTAAACCCCAGCTCCGGGATACCGGGAGCAACAAAGCGTCCAACGCACACCAGCTCCGGGAAACCGGGAGCAGCAAACCCAGAGGCGACAAGCTGAGGGAAGAACCACCCATGAACGAGGAAAACCCATCCGACATGGAGGAAGACTTCTCTTCACTGCCGTCGTCACCCCAGCGGTGCAACAGCCCCTCGAGAGACCAGGACGGGTACCTCAGCTCAGGGCAAGTAGACAATTTTGCTTACACCGTGGGTATGCAGGCACAGGCCACCGGGCCGGTTTAAGAACTGTTTGTTAAAATGGGACTTTGGACACTATTTTAAATTTTAAAATGGGTTTAAAAATTGCCAGCATAAATGTGCGTAGCATCAAGAGCACTACGCGATGTGTTTCCACCTTGGGGTATCTGGCCAAGGTCAAGGCCGACCTGTTGTTCCTGCAGGAGTGCGGCCTGCCGCACCTCAGCAACTACCGGCAGTGCTCGCGATGGTGGTCCCAGGGCCAATCGATCTGGTCAGGAGGCAACGATTGCCGTGCCTCCGGCCTGGGTATTCTGCTGCGGGGAGGCAACTTCACCATCACCGAAGTTAAGGAGGTGGTGGGCGGCCGCCTCCTCGTAGCAGACGTGTTGTACAAGAACGCCCCGCTCAGGCTGATCAACGTGTACGCCCCGGCTCTCAAGAACGAGCGGCTGGCCGTTTTCCAGCAGCTGCCGCTGCTGCTGGCGACGTCCAGGCCGGTTATTCTGGGCGGTGACTTCAACTGCATCATCGATGCGGCTGGACGATCCGGCAGAGCCGACAGCAAACTGGACGCCACGTCCAGACTCCTGATGGAAGCGGTAAAAGACGCCAAGCTGCACGACGTCTTCAGCAACCCTGCAGACGGAGCGCAGCGTAGATACACCTGGTCGAGACCAGACGGGTCCGTCCGTTCCAGGATAGACTTCCTGTTTGTGTCCCAAGCGCTCGCGGTCAGATCCACCGACGTCACGCCGGTGTTCTTCTCTGACCACTGCCTCTTACTGGCTGACTGTCACCCACAGGAAGAGCAGAAAGTTGGCAGAGGGATATGGAAGCTGAACGTGAAACTGTTGACCCCAGAAAACATTGAGGAACTCAAAAGGGATTACAAAGGTTGGAGAACCGTGAAACCCCTCTTTGATTCCCCGGCGCACTGGTGGGAAACGATCAAGGCGAACATCAAGAGGTTCTTTATCCTCAAAGGTGTTCAGAGGGCGAGAGAGAGACAGAGGGAAACGTCCCGACTCCAGAAAAGCATGCAGAATCTGCTCCTGCTGCAGTCGATGGGGGTCGACGTCGGGGAGGAACTCCAAGAGGTGAAGGGCCAGCAAGCCTCGCTCTACGCCTCCGAGTCCTCCAAGATCATCTTCCGCTCCAGAGTCCGCTCCGTGGAGCAGGACGAGACGTGCTCGCGTTTCTTCTTCCAAAAGGTACACAGAGGGAGCTCTGTGATCGACAGCCTGAAGGAAGAAGACGGTTCTGTGACGTCCTCGCAGCCTGACATACGAAGGATCAGCAAATCCTTCTACGCCGGGCTGTACGACGCGAAGCCCACAGACCGCGTGGCCTCCCAGTCTTTCCTGTCGTCTATCTCGGAGGTGCTAGACGACGGCAAGCGGGAGAGTCTGGACCACCCGTTAACTCTGGACGAGCTGACAAAGGCCGTCCGGTCCTTCGAGACGAGTAAAACTCCCGGAAGCGACGGCTTACCGGTCGAGTTGTATTCGGCTCTGTGGGACTGGATGGGCCCAGACCTGCTGGAAGTGTACGGGGGTATGCTTCTGGCCGGCAGCATGTCAGAATCGATGAGGAAAGGCATCATCACCCTCATCTACAAGCAGAAGGGCGAGAGGGAAGAAATTAGAAACTGGCGGCCCATTTCGCTGCTTAATGTGGACTATAAGATTCTGTCCAAGGTCATCGCCAACAGGGTCAAGTCTGCTCTGGAGCTGGTGATCCACCCCGATCAGACCTGCGCCGTCCCCGGCAGGAAGATCTCCGATAGCCTCGCGCTACTCAGGGATACGATCGCCTACGTGCGCGACAGGAGGGTGGACACCTGCTTAATCAGCTTGGACCAGGAGAAGGCCTTCGACAGAATATCGCACACGTACATGATGGACGTGCTCTCCAAAATGGGTTTTGGGGAGGGAATCCGCAATTGGATCCAACTGCTCTACACAGACATCAGTAGCGCAGTTCTAATCAACGGGTGGGAATCAGAAAGCTTTCCGATCAAATCTGGAGTCAGGCAGGGCTGTCCTCTCTCCTCTGTCTTGTTCGTGTGTTGTATCGAACCTTTTGCCGAGTCCATCAGGAGGGATACGGGCATAAGAGGGGTGACGATCCCAGGCAGCGGAGGCACTCAGGTTAAGGCCTCCCTGTACATGGACGACGTCGCCGTCTTTTGCTCGGATCCGCCGTCGGTCCGCAGATTGCTGAGCATCTGCGACCAGTTTGAACTGGCCTCGGGAGCGAAAGTTAATCGCAGCAAAAGCGAGGCCATGTTCTTTGGGAACTGGGTCGACCGATCCTTTGTGCCCTTCACCGTCAGGTCAGATTACCTGAAGGTGCTGGGAATATGGTTCGGAGCGGCCGGGGCGTGCACCAAAAACTGGGAGGAGCGTATCGCCAAGGTACGCCAGAAACTGGGAATGTGGGAGCAGCGCTCCCTGTCGATTACGGGCAAGAACCTGGTCATCAGGTGCGAGGTGCTGTCGGTGTTGCTGTACGTGGCGCAGGTGTGGCCCATACCCCGACCCTGCGCCGCCGCAGTCACCCGAGCCGTCTTCCACTTTATCTGGAGATCCAAAATGGACCGTGTCAGGAGGGACACGATGTACAAATCTCCAGAGCAAGGGGGAAAGAACGTACCCAACGTCGCCCTCATCCTGATGGCCACCTTTGTGTGCGGCTGCATCAAGCTCTGCACAGACCCTCGGTACGCAAACACCAAGTGTCACTACGTGCTGAGGTTCTACCTGTCCCCGGTGTTGCGAAGGATGGGCCTGGCCACGCTGCCGCGGAACGTTCCATCCAGTTGGACCGTGCCGGACCACCTGTCCTTCGTGGAAAAGTTCTTAAAGCAAAACACCTTCGACCACAAGGCCGTTAAACAGTGGTCGGCGCGTAACGTCCTCGAGACCCTACGGGAAAAGGAGATGGTGGATCCTGTCGGATGGTTCCCCGAGCAGACTGTCGAAGTCATTTGGCAGAATGTCTCATCGCCAGAGCTCACAAACAAGCACCAAGACGTAGCTTGGCTGGTGGTGAGAAGGGCCCTCCCCGTCAGATCCTTCATGCACTCCCGACGTCTCTGTTCCACCGCACGCTGTCCCCGAGGAGGCTGCGCCTGGGACGAGACCGTCATCCATCTCCTTCTGGAATGTGCCTTTGCAAAGAAGGTCTGGAGAGAGATGCGGTGGGCCTTGTCAAGGTTCATCCCGAGCAGCTCCGTAACACGGGACTCTGTGCTCTACGGACTGTTCCCAGGGACGCACACCGAGACAGACATCAACTGCTGCTGGAAGATCATCAACTCGGTGAAAGACGCCCTTTGGTCTGCCCGAAACTTGCTGGTCTTCCAGAGCAAGGAGTTGTCCACGACCGAGTGTTGCAGACTGGCACATTCCAGGGTCCAGGACTACGTGCTGAGGGACGCACTAAAGGTTGGTGCCGTCGCCGCCAAGGCACGATGGGGAAGGGCCACAGTTTAAGGCCCTCCCGCCAGTGTACACTGAGGGGCTGAAATCCGAGTAAAAACCCCCTCAGGCCTATGAAGTACAAGTGTTTTAATTGTAAATACACTTGTAATCTGTTTGATTGTGAATGGAGTACCATGTATTGCATTGATTTGTATTATGCCACATGTAACATGATTGGTGGATTGTAGTGAAATGTATTTTCACAAGTATTGAAATGTATCTTGATCCCTCAGGCTGTATGACTTTGAAAATGTATAATGAAAATGTATAGTAACGTGTCTCTGTAAATTGAGTGCCATGTACCGCAGTTAATTTGTATTGTACCAGATGTGGACTGTATTGTGATGTATGTGAACAAATATTTTTTATGAATAAAGTATATTTTGAAATAAAAAAAAAAAAAAATCTGTTCTTATCAGTTTAATATCTGATACGTCCCCTATCTGGGGACCAAATATTAAATTGATTTTTGGAACAGGGAGATGGAACAGGGGCTTGCTCCGTCCACTCCACGCATCGACCTGGTATTGCAGTGCTTCCAGGAGCGGTGCAGCTTCCCCTCTTTGGGGTGGGAAGTCGCAAAAGTCAAAAAGTAGAAATAAAGTTTTTGCACCAGTTTCAGCCGTGCTTTCTTTTCTTTGCCGCCTAGGTTGCTGCTGGCTGTGAAACACCCCCCCCTCCTCTTTTCAGCTTCTCGTGCCAGCCCCGCCTTCACACCTTCCTTTGGGGCTGTTTTTCTCTCTGCATTTGCACGTCAAAGTTGTGTTTTTCTTTCTGTATTTGCATATGGGGACGTGTCCTAGATTTCCGGGCGGGGCCTCGCCACCTTTCCCGCTCTGCAGCCAACCTGGACCATGCCCCCGGTGGGATTTCTGAGCCACTGCGCCCCCTGTTGGGAAAGGGGGGGACTGCAAGCCCCGCAGGCACGCGCGCTCCTTTGGGATCCGGAGCGCGCCGCCCGCCCGCTGGTTAAGCGCTCCCAAATGCAAATGCTTTCATGGCGTCATCGCCGCCAAAGGGAAGGGGTGCGATACCTGCACGGCTTTTCGTCTCGCTTGCCAGTCCTGGCAAAAAATGCTCTCTTGCTCCAAGTCCGCCGTCACACCTGCGCTCGGTCAACCGCGGCCAGATTGACGGAGAAGACAGAGGCCGAGGAACACTTGCGCGTCAGCGGGAAGTTTACAGGCTATCGCTTCTCGGCCTTTTGGCTAAGATCAAGTGTAGTATCTGTTCTTATCAGTTTAATATCTGATACGTCCCCTATCTGGGGACCAAATATTAAATTGATTTTTGGAACAGGGAGATGGAACAGGGGCTTGCTCCGTCCACTCCACGCATCGACCTGGTATTGCAGTGCTTCCAGGAGCGGTGCAGCTTCCCCTCTTTGGGGTGGGAAGTCGCAAAAGTCAAAAAGTAGAAATAAAGTTTTTGCACCAGTTTCAGCCGTGCTTTCTTTTCTTTGCCGCCTAGGTTGCTGCTGGCTGTGAAACACCCCCCCTCCTCTTTTCAGCTTCTCGTGCCAGCCCCGCCTTCACACCTTCCTTTGGGGCTGTTTTTCTCTCTGCATTTGCACGTCAAAGTTGTGTTTTTCTTTCTGTATTTGCATATGGGGACGTGTCCTAGATTTCCGGGCGGGGCCTCGCCACCTTTCCCGCTCTGCAGCCAACCTGGACCATGCCCCCGGTGGGATTTCTGAGCCACTGCGCCCCCTGTTGGGAAAGGGGGGGACTGCAAGCCCCGCAGGCACGCGCGCTCCTTTGGGATCCGGAGCGCGCCGCCCGCCCGCTGGTTAAGCGCTCCCAAATGCAAATGCTTTCATGGCGTCATCGCCGCCAAAGGGAAGGGGTGCGATACCTGCACGGCTTTTCGTCTCGCTTGCCAGTCCTGGCAAAAAATGCTCTCTTGCTCCAAGTCCGCCGTCACACCTGCGCTCGGTCAACCGCGGCCAGATTGACGGAGAAGACAGAGGCCGAGGAACACTTGCGCGTCAGCGGGAAGTTTACAGGCTATCGCTTCTCGGCCTTTTGGCTAAGATCAAGTGTAGTATCTGTTCTTATCAGTTTAATATCTGATACGTCCCCTATCTGGGGACCAAATATTAAATTGATTTTTGGAACAGGGAGATGGAACAGGGGCTTGCTCCGTCCACTCCACGCATCGACCTGGTATTGCAGTGCTTCCAGGAGCGGTGCAGCTTCCCCTCTTTGGGGTGGGAAGTCGCAAAAGTCAAAAAGTAGAAATAAAGTTTTTGCACCAGTTTCAGCCGTGCTTTCTTTTCTTTGCCGCCTAGGTTGCTGCTGGCTGTGAAACACCCCCCCTCCTCTTTTCAGCTTCTCGTGCCAGCCCCGCCTTCACACCTTCCTTTGGGGCTGTTTTTCTCTCTGCATTTGCACGTCAAAGTTGTGTTTTTCTTTCTGTATTTGCATATGGGGACGTGTCCTAGATTTCCGGGCGGGGCCTCGCCACCTTTCCCGCTCTGCAGCCAACCTGGACCATGCCCCCGGTGGGATTTCTGAGCCACTGCGCCCCCTGTTGGGAAAGGGGGGGACTGCAAGCCCCGCAGGCACGCGCGCTCCTTTGGGATCCGGAGCGCGCCGCCCGCCCGCTGGTTAAGCGCTCCCAAATGCAAATGCTTTCATGGCGTCATCGCCGCCAAAGGGAAGGGGTGCGATACCTGCACGGCTTTTCGTCTCGCTTGCCAGTCCTGGCAAAAAATGCTCTCTTGCTCCAAGTCCGCCGTCACACCTGCGCTCGGTCAACCGCGGCCAGATTGACGGAGAAGACAGAGGCCGAGGAACACTTGCGCGTCAGCGGGAAGTTTACAGGCTATCGCTTCTCGGCCTTTTGGCTAAGATCAAGTGTAGTATCTGTTCTTATCAGTTTAATATCTGATACGTCCCCTATCTGGGGACCAAATATTAAATTGATTTTTGGAACAGGGAGATGGAACAGGGGCTTGCTCCGTCCACTCCACGCATCGACCTGGTATTGCAGTGCTTCCAGGAGCGGTGCAGCTTCCCCTCTTTGGGGTGGGAAGTCGCAAAAGTCAAAAAGTAGAAATAAAGTTTTTGCACCAGTTTCAGCCGTGCTTTCTTTTCTTTGCCGCCTAGGTTGCTGCTGGCTGTGAAACACCCCCCCTCCTCTTTTCAGCTTCTCGTGCCAGCCCCGCCTTCACACCTTCCTTTGGGGCTGTTTTTCTCTCTGCATTTGCACGTCAAAGTTGTGTTTTTCTTTCTGTATTTGCATATGGGGACGTGTCCTAGATTTCCGGGCGGGGCCTCGCCACCTTTCCCGCTCTGCAGCCAACCTGGACCATGCCCCCGGTGGGATTTCTGAGCCACTGCGCCCCCTGTTGGGAAAGGGGGGGACTGCAAGCCCCGCAGGCACGCGCGCTCCTTTGGGATCCGGAGCGCGCCGCCCGCCCGCTGGTTAAGCGCTCCCAAATGCAAATGCTTTCATGGCGTCATCGCCGCCAAAGGGAAGGGGTGCGATACCTGCACGGCTTTTCGTCTCGCTTGCCAGTCCTGGCAAAAAATGCTCTCTTGCTCCAAGTCCGCCGTCACACCTGCGCTCGGTCAACCGCGGCCAGATTGACGGAGAAGACAGAGGCCGAGGAACACTTGCGCGTCAGCGGGAAGTTTACAGGCTATCGCTTCTCGGCCTTTTGGCTAAGATCAAGTGTAGTATCTGTTCTTATCAGTTTAATATCTGATACGTCCCCTATCTGGGGACCAAATATTAAATTGATTTTTGGAACAGGGAGATGGAACAGGGGCTTGCTCCGTCCACTCCACGCATCGACCTGGTATTGCAGTGCTTCCAGGAGCGGTGCAGCTTCCCCTCTTTGGGGTGGGAAGTCGCAAAAGTCAAAAAGTAGAAATAAAGTTTTTGCACCAGTTTCAGCCGTGCTTTCTTTTCTTTGCCGCCTAGGTTGCTGCTGGCTGTGAAACACCCCCCCTCCTCTTTTCAGCTTCTCGTGCCAGCCCCGCCTTCACACCTTCCTTTGGGGCTGTTTTTCTCTCTGCATTTGCACGTCAAAGTTGTGTTTTTCTTTCTGTATTTGCATATGGGGACGTGTCCTAGATTTCCGGGCGGGGCCTCGCCACCTTTCCCGCTCTGCAGCCAACCTGGACCATGCCCCCGGTGGGATTTCTGAGCCACTGCGCCCCCTGTTGGGAAAGGGGGGGACTGCAAGCCCCGCAGGCACGCGCGCTCCTTTGGGATCCGGAGCGCGCCGCCCGCCCGCTGGTTAAGCGCTCCCAAATGCAAATGCTTTCATGGCGTCATCGCCGCCAAAGGGAAGGGGTGCGATACCTGCACGGCTTTTCGTCTCGCTTGCCAGTCCTGGCAAAAAATGCTCTCTTGCTCCAAGTCCGCCGTCACACCTGCGCTCGGTCAACCGCGGCCAGATTGACGGAGAAGACAGAGGCCGAGGAACACTTGCGCGTCAGCGGGAAGTTTACAGGCTATCGCTTCTCGGCCTTTTGGCTAAGATCAAGTGTAGTATCTGTTCTTATCAGTTTAATATCTGATACGTCCCCTATCTGGGGACCAAATATTAAATTGATTTTTGGAACAGGGAGATGGAACAGGGGCTTGCTCCGTCCACTCCACGCATCGACCTGGTATTGCAGTGCTTCCAGGAGCGGTGCAGCTTCCCCTCTTTGGGGTGGGAAGTCGCAAAAGTCAAAAAGTAGAAATAAAGTTTTTGCACCAGTTTCAGCCGTGCTTTCTTTTCTTTGCCGCCTAGGTTGCTGCTGGCTGTGAAACACCCCCCCTCCTCTTTTCAGCTTCTCGTGCCAGCCCCGCCTTCACACCTTCCTTTGGGGCTGTTTTTCTCTCTGCATTTGCACGTCAAAGTTGTGTTTTTCTTTCTGTATTTGCATATGGGGACGTGTCCTAGATTTCCGGGCGGGGCCTCGCCACCTTTCCCGCTCTGCAGCCAACCTGGACCATGCCCCCGGTGGGATTTCTGAGCCACTGCGCCCCCTGTTGGGAAAGGGGGGGACTGCAAGCCCCGCAGGCACGCGCGCTCCTTTGGGATCCGGAGCGCGCCGCCCGCCCGCTGGTTAAGCGCTCCCAAATGCAAATGCTTTCATGGCGTCATCGCCGCCAAAGGGAAGGGGTGCGATACCTGCACGGCTTTTCGTCTCGCTTGCCAGTCCTGGCAAAAAATGCTCTCTTGCTCCAAGTCCGCCGTCACACCTGCGCTCGGTCAACCGCGGCCAGATTGACGGAGAAGACAGAGGCCGAGGAACACTTGCGCGTCAGCGGGAAGTTTACAGGCTATCGCTTCTCGGCCTTTTGGCTAAGATCAAGTGTAGTATCTGTTCTTATCAGTTTAATATCTGATACGTCCCCTATCTGGGGACCAAATATTAAATTGATTTTTGGAACAGGGAGATGGAACAGGGGCTTGCTCCGTCCACTCCACGCATCGACCTGGTATTGCAGTGCTTCCAGGAGCGGTGCAGCTTCCCCTCTTTGGGGTGGGAAGTCGCAAAAGTCAAAAAGTAGAAATAAAGTTTTTGCACCAGTTTCAGCCGTGCTTTCTTTTCTTTGCCGCCTAGGTTGCTGCTGGCTGTGAAACACCCCCCCTCCTCTTTTCAGCTTCTCGTGCCAGCCCCGCCTTCACACCTTCCTTTGGGGCTGTTTTTCTCTCTGCATTTGCACGTCAAAGTTGTGTTTTTCTTTCTGTATTTGCATATGGGGACGTGTCCTAGATTTCCGGGCGGGGCCTCGCCACCTTTCCCGCTCTGCAGCCAACCTGGACCATGCCCCCGGTGGGATTTCTGAGCCACTGCGCCCCCTGTTGGGAAAGGGGGGGACTGCAAGCCCCGCAGGCACGCGCGCTCCTTTGGGATCCGGAGCGCGCCGCCCGCCCGCTGGTTAAGCGCTCCCAAATGCAAATGCTTTCATGGCGTCATCGCCGCCAAAGGGAAGGGGTGCGATACCTGCACGGCTTTTCGTCTCGCTTGCCAGTCCTGGCAAAAAATGCTCTCTTGCTCCAAGTCCGCCGTCACACCTGCGCTCGGTCAACCGCGGCCAGATTGACGGAGAAGACAGAGGCCGAGGAACACTTGCGCGTCAGCGGGAAGTTTACAGGCTATCGCTTCTCGGCCTTTTGGCTAAGATCAAGTGTAGTATCTGTTCTTATCAGTTTAATATCTGATACGTCCCCTATCTGGGGACCAAATATTAAATTGATTTTTGGAACAGGGAGATGGAACAGGGGCTTGCTCCGTCCACTCCACGCATCGACCTGGTATTGCAGTGCTTCCAGGAGCGGTGCAGCTTCCCCTCTTTGGGGTGGGAAGTCGCAAAAGTCAAAAAGTAGAAATAAAGTTTTTGCACCAGTTTCAGCCGTGCTTTCTTTTCTTTGCCGCCTAGGTTGCTGCTGGCTGTGAAACACCCCCCCTCCTCTTTTCAGCTTCTCGTGCCAGCCCCGCCTTCACACCTTCCTTTGGGGCTGTTTTTCTCTCTGCATTTGCACGTCAAAGTTGTGTTTTTCTTTCTGTATTTGCATATGGGGACGTGTCCTAGATTTCCGGGCGGGGCCTCGCCACCTTTCCCGCTCTGCAGCCAACCTGGACCATGCCCCCGGTGGGATTTCTGAGCCACTGCGCCCCCTGTTGGGAAAGGGGGGGACTGCAAGCCCCGCAGGCACGCGCGCTCCTTTGGGATCCGGAGCGCGCCGCCCGCCCGCTGGTTAAGCGCTCCCAAATGCAAATGCTTTCATGGCGTCATCGCCGCCAAAGGGAAGGGGTGCGATACCTGCACGGCTTTTCGTCTCGCTTGCCAGTCCTGGCAAAAAATGCTCTCTTGCTCCAAGTCCGCCGTCACACCTGCGCTCGGTCAACCGCGGCCAGATTGACGGAGAAGACAGAGGCCGAGGAACACTTGCGCGTCAGCGGGAAGTTTACAGGCTATCGCTTCTCGGCCTTTTGGCTAAGATCAAGTGTAGTATCTGTTCTTATCAGTCGTTTTGATCTGGGCAGGTATTCACACTTGATTCTAATGCTAATTGACCTTGAGTAGCGATAGTTGTTTTTCTGGTTTGGGTGGATCTTTATGCTGGCTCTGGCCTAACGCCCTTTGAAAAGCAAACTCTCCCTGCTATTGGTGGATCTTCATGCTGGCTTCGGCCTAACGCCAATCAGGGAAGAGCGATCTGCATAGATGGCGTCCGACGCAGAATCGAGCGAGGGAGCCCGAGATAAGAGCTATCGGGCTCCGATGGAGGCTCCGATGGAGGAGGGAGAACGGGACTGCGGAGCGGAGAGCGATCGGCAGGACGAGGTGGCGACCGACCGAGGAGCGAGCTCGAGGCTCCGGAGCGGAGGGCGATTGGCAGACGCGGAGGCGGCCAACCGGGCGGCGACCTCGGGCGGCCCGAGCGGAGCGCGATTGGCAGATGAGGAGGCGGCCAACCAAGGAGCGAGCTCGGGAGTCCAGAGCGGAGAGCGATTGGCAGACGGGAGGTGGCCAACCGGGCAACGAGCTCGGGAGGCCTGAGCAGAGGGCGATTGGCAGACGCGGAGGCGGCCAACCGGGCGGCGAGCTCGGGCGGCCCGAGCGGAGGGCGATTGGCAGACGCGGAGGCGGCCAACCGGGCGGCGAGCTCGGGCGGCCCGAGCGGAGAGCGATTGGCAGACGAGGAGGCGGCCAACCAAGGAGCGAGCTTGGGTGTCCAGAGTGGAGAGCGATTGGCAGGCAAGACGGAGGCCAATGCAGCAGCGAGCTCGGGAGGCCGGAGCGCTTTTCGATCGGCCAACGAGGCTGCGGCCTACGGAACAGGGAGCTCGGGAGCCTGGAGAGCAGGGCGACTTGCTAGCGACATTGTGGGCAACCGAGTGGCGAGCCAGGGAGTTCGCAATACTGTCCGAGTCACAGTTAAAAAGGTGGAAGGAGGAGCGCCGGTAGACCGCTCGTTCTTCATCAAGAGAATCGTCCTTGGATGTTGCGGATTCAAAGCTGCCGACATTTTCGCCCTGCAGGATTTCCCCAACGCCGGTTACTTTGACGTAACCTTTAGAGACGTCCCTGGATGCCTGAAATTCCTGCAGGCAGTCAAGGAAAAGAGGAGTCAAGAGCTGCACTTAATTAAAAGTGCCGAGCCGCTCTTCACCCTCCCGTTTCAAAGAAACCGCCTCGTCACTGTACACATGTACAACCCCCACATCCCTGTCATCGACGTGCTCACCTTCCTCGGCAGATACGTCGATGATGCTGGAAATAGCGTGGACATTAATGACCTCTTTGGGATCTGGACGGGGAAACGGCAGATCAAGGTCACGCTGAAAGTGGACGCAAAAGGAACCATCCTGCACCCCCCTTCCAGCTTCGCCATCGGAGGAAGTCGGGGATACATGGTGTACGCCGGCCAACCCAGGGTGTGTCGAACCTGCGGGAAACCGGGGCACGTGGCGGCCAACTGCACGGTCATCATCTGCAGGAACTGCAAGAAAGAAGGCCACCAGACAAAGGACTGCAGAGAAAGTAAGATCTGCAACCTTTGTGGTGAGGCTGGTCACCTCTACAAGTCCTGCCCCAAGCGCAGTCTCAGCCAAGCGCAGGCGGCAAAGAACAATGTGGTGCTCGAGGAGGAGACCGCAAAGGTCGCCCCAAAGGAGACCAACACCGCTCCCAGCACCAAGCCCCTCAGTGATAACACCACGGTCACGGACAACTCTGAGGGAGAAAAGGGAAAGGACACTGCAGGAAACTGCCACGCCTCGGAACCCAACCCTCAGCCTCCTCCCCAGCAGATCGCACCCATGGAAGGGGAGGAACTACGGGGGGACTGGCATACGGTGAATAGGAAAAAGAAACAAGCCAAGAAAAAACCCATCCCCCGCCCAAGCCAAGACCCACCCCCCCCCCCAGGAAAAGGAAAAGTTTGCCCAAAGCGGTTGTTGGCCCCATCGGAGAGAAGCGGCTGCTCCTCGTCTGACGAGGAGAGGGGGTTTGGCAACAGCCGCCACCAACAAAAAAAGCGGCACAGCGCACCAGCACCAGAAGAGACTGAGATGACCCCTCAGCTCCAGAACACCGGAAGCAACGAAGCGACCAGTAAACCCCAGCTCCGGGATACCGGGAGCAACAAAGCGTCCAACGCACACCAGCTCCGGGAAACCGGGAGCAGCAAACCCAGAGGCGACAAGCTGAGGGAAGAACCACCCATGAACGAGGAAAACCCATCCGACATGGAGGAAGACTTCTCTTCACTGCCGTCGTCACCCCAGCGGTGCAACAGCCCCTCGAGAGACCAGGACGGGTACCTCAGCTCAGGGCAAGTAGACAATTTTGCTTACACCGTGGGTATGCAGGCACAGGCCACCGGGCCGGTTTAAGCATAAAGAACTGTTTGTTAAAATGGGACTTTGGACACTATTTTAAATTTTAAAATGGGTTTAAAAATTGCCAGCATAAATGTGCGTAGCATCAAGAGCACTACGCGATGTGTTTCCACCTTGGGGTATCTGGCCAAGGTCAAGGCCGACCTGTTGTTCCTGCAGGAGTGCGGCCTGCCGCACCTCAGCAACTACCGGCAGTGCTCGCGATGGTGGTCCCAGGGCCAATCGATCTGGTCAGGAGGCAACGATTGCCGTGCCTCCGGCCTGGGTATTCTGCTGCGGGGAGGCAACTTCACCATCACCGAAGTTAAGGAGGTGGTGGGCGGCCGCCTCCTCGTAGCAGACGTGTTGTACAAGAACGCCCCGCTCAGGCTGATCAACGTGTACGCCCCGGCTCTCAAGAACGAGCGGCTGGCCGTTTTCCAGCAGCTGCCGCTGCTGCTGGCGACGTCCAGGCCGGTTATTCTGGGCGGTGACTTCAACTGCATCATCGATGCGGCTGGACGATCCGGCAGAGCCGACAGCAAACTGGACGCCACGTCCAGACTCCTGATGGAAGCGGTAAAAGACGCCAAGCTGCACGACGTCTTCAGCAACCCTGCAGACGGAGCGCAGCGTAGATACACCTGGTCGAGACCAGACGGGTCCGTCCGTTCCAGGATAGACTTCCTGTTTGTGTCCCAAGCGCTCGCGGTCAGATCCACCGACGTCACGCCGGTGTTCTTCTCTGACCACTGCCTCTTACTGGCTGACTGTCACCCACAGGAAGAGCAGAAAGTTGGCAGAGGGATATGGAAGCTGAACGTGAAACTGTTGACCCCAGAAAACATTGAGGAACTCAAAAGGGATTACAAAGGTTGGAGAACCGTGAAACCCCTCTTTGATTCCCCGGCGCACTGGTGGGAAACGATCAAGGCGAACATCAAGAGGTTCTTTATCCTCAAAGGTGTTCAGAGGGCGAGAGAGAGACAGAGGGAAACGTCCCGACTCCAGAAAAGCATGCAGAATCTGCTCCTGCTGCAGTCGATGGGGGTCGACGTCGGGGAGGAACTCCAAGAGGTGAAGGGCCAGCAAGCCTCGCTCTACGCCTCCGAGTCCTCCAAGATCATCTTCCGCTCCAGAGTCCGCTCCGTGGAGCAGGACGAGACGTGCTCGCGTTTCTTCTTCCAAAAGGTACACAGAGGGAGCTCTGTGATCGACAGCCTGAAGGAAGAAGACGGTTCTGTGACGTCCTCGCAGCCTGACATACGAAGGATCAGCAAATCCTTCTACGCCGGGCTGTACGACGCGAAGCCCACAGACCGCGTGGCCTCCCAGTCTTTCCTGTCGTCTATCTCGGAGGTGCTAGACGACGGCAAGCGGGAGAGTCTGGACCACCCGTTAACTCTGGACGAGCTGACAAAGGCCGTCCGGTCCTTCGAGACGAGTAAAACTCCCGGAAGCGACGGCTTACCGGTCGAGTTGTATTCGGCTCTGTGGGACTGGATGGGCCCAGACCTGCTGGAAGTGTACGGGGGTATGCTTCTGGCCGGCAGCATGTCAGAATCGATGAGGAAAGGCATCATCACCCTCATCTACAAGCAGAAGGGCGAGAGGGAAGAAATTAGAAACTGGCGGCCCATTTCGCTGCTTAATGTGGACTATAAGATTCTGTCCAAGGTCATCGCCAACAGGGTCAAGTCTGCTCTGGAGCTGGTGATCCACCCCGATCAGACCTGCGCCGTCCCCGGCAGGAAGATCTCCGATAGCCTCGCGCTACTCAGGGATACGATCGCCTACGTGCGCGACAGGAGGGTGGACACCTGCTTAATCAGCTTGGACCAGGAGAAGGCCTTCGACAGAATATCGCACACGTACATGATGGACGTGCTCTCCAAAATGGGTTTTGGGGAGGGAATCCGCAATTGGATCCAACTGCTCTACACAGACATCAGTAGCGCAGTTCTAATCAACGGGTGGGAATCAGAAAGCTTTCCGATCAAATCTGGAGTCAGGCAGGGCTGTCCTCTCTCCTCTGTCTTGTTCGTGTGTTGTATCGAACCTTTTGCCGAGTCCATCAGGAGGGATACGGGCATAAGAGGGGTGACGATCCCAGGCAGCGGAGGCACTCAGGTTAAGGCCTCCCTGTACATGGACGACGTCGCCGTCTTTTGCTCGGATCCGCCGTCGGTCCGCAGATTGCTGAGCATCTGCGACCAGTTTGAACTGGCCTCGGGAGCGAAAGTTAATCGCAGCAAAAGCGAGGCCATGTTCTTTGGGAACTGGGTCGACCGATCCTTTGTGCCCTTCACCGTCAGGTCAGATTACCTGAAGGTGCTGGGAATATGGTTCGGAGCGGCCGGGGCGTGCACCAAAAACTGGGAGGAGCGTATCGCCAAGGTACGCCAGAAACTGGGAATGTGGGAGCAGCGCTCCCTGTCGATTACGGGCAAGAACCTGGTCATCAGGTGCGAGGTGCTGTCGGTGTTGCTGTACGTGGCGCAGGTGTGGCCCATACCCCGACCCTGCGCCGCCGCAGTCACCCGAGCCGTCTTCCACTTTATCTGGAGATCCAAAATGGACCGTGTCAGGAGGGACACGATGTACAAATCTCCAGAGCAAGGGGGAAAGAACGTACCCAACGTCGCCCTCATCCTGATGGCCACCTTTGTGTGCGGCTGCATCAAGCTCTGCACAGACCCTCGGTACGCAAACACCAAGTGTCACTACGTGCTGAGGTTCTACCTGTCCCCGGTGTTGCGAAGGATGGGCCTGGCCACGCTGCCGCGGAACGTTCCATCCAGTTGGACCGTGCCGGACCACCTGTCCTTCGTGGAAAAGTTCTTAAAGCAAAACACCTTCGACCACAAGGCCGTTAAACAGTGGTCGGCGCGTAACGTCCTCGAGACCCTACGGGAAAAGGAGATGGTGGATCCTGTCGGATGGTTCCCCGAGCAGACTGTCGAAGTCATTTGGCAGAATGCCTCATCGCCAGAGCTCACAAACAAGCACCAAGACGTAGCTTGGCTGGTGGTGAGAAGGGCCCTCCCCGTCAGATCCTTCATGCACTCCCGACGTCTCTGTTCCACCGCACGCTGTCCCCGAGGAGGCTGCGCCTGGGACGAGACCGTCATCCATCTCCTTCTGGAATGTGCCTTTGCAAAGAAGGTCTGGAGAGAGATGCGGTGGGCCTTGTCAAGGTTCATCCCGAGCAGCTCCGTAACACGGGACTCTGTGCTCTACGGACTGTTCCCAGGGACGCACACCGAGACAGACATCAACTGCTGCTGGAAGATCATCAACTCGGTGAAAGACGCCCTTTGGTCTGCCCGAAACTTGCTGGTCTTCCAGAGCAAGGAGTTGTCCACGACCGAGTGTTGCAGACTGGCACATTCCAAGGTCCAGGACTACGTGCTGAGGGACGCACTAAAGGTTGGTGCTGCCGCCGCCAAGGCACGATGGGGAAGGGCCACAGTTTAAGGCCCTCCCGCCAGTGTACACCGAGGGGCTGAAATCCGTGTAAAAACCCCCTCGGGCCTATGAAGTACAAGTGTTTTAATGTAAATTCACTTGTAATCTGTGGACTGTGAATGGAGTACCATGTATCACATTGATTTGTATTATGCCACATGTAACATGATTGGTGGATTGTAGTGAAATGTATTTTGACAAGAATTGAAATGTATCTTGACCCCTGTATGACTTTGAAAATGTATTATGAAAATGTATAGTAACGTGTCTCTGTAAATTGAGTGCCATGTACCGCAGTGAATTTGTATTGTACCAGATGTGGACTGTATTGTGATGTATGTGAACAAATATTTTTTATGAATAAAGTATATTTTGAAATAAAAAAAAAAAAAAATCTGTTCTTATCAGTTTAATATCTGATACGTCCCCTATCTGGGGACCAAATATTAAATTGATTTTTGGAACAGGGAGATGGAACAGGGGCTTGCTCCGTCCACTCCACGCATCGACCTGGTATTGCAGTGCTTCCAGGAGCGGTGCAGCTTCCCCTCTTTGGGGTGGGAAGTCGCAAAAGTCAAAAAGTAGAAATAAAGTTTTTGCACCAGTTTCAGCCGTGCTTTCTTTTCTTTGCCGCCTAGGTTGCTGCTGGCTGTGAAACACCCCCCCCTCCTCTTTTCAGCTTCTCGTGCCAGCCCCGCCTTCACACCTTCCTTTGGGGCTGTTTTTCTCTCTGCATTTGCACGTCAAAGTTGTGTTTTTCTTTCTGTATTTGCATATGGGGACGTGTCCTAGATTTCCGGGCGGGGCCTCGCCACCTTTCCCGCTCTGCAGCCAACCTGGACCATGCCCCCGGTGGGATTTCTGAGCCACTGCGCCCCCTGTTGGGAAAGGGGGGGACTGCAAGCCCCGCAGGCACGCGCGCTCCTTTGGGATCCGGAGCGCGCCGCCCGCCCGCTGGTTAAGCGCTCCCAAATGCAAATGCTTTCATGGCGTCATCGCCGCCAAAGGGAAGGGGTGCGATACCTGCACGGCTTTTCGTCTCGCTTGCCAGTCCTGGCAAAAAATGCTCTCTTGCTCCAAGTCCGCCGTCACACCTGCGCTCGGTCAACCGCGGCCAGATTGACGGAGAAGACAGAGGCCGAGGAACACTTGCGCGTCAGCGGGAAGTTTACAGGCTATCGCTTCTCGGCCTTTTGGCTAAGATCAAGTGTAGTATCTGTTCTTATCAGTTTAATATCTGATACGTCCCCTATCTGGGGACCAAATATTAAATTGATTTTTGGAACAGGGAGATGGAACAGGGGCTTGCTCCGTCCACTCCACGCATCGACCTGGTATTGCAGTGCTTCCAGGAGCGGTGCAGCTTCCCCTCTTTGGGGTGGGAAGTCGCAAAAGTCAAAAAGTAGAAATAAAGTTTTTGCACCAGTTTCAGCCGTGCTTTCTTTTCTTTGCCGCCTAGGTTGCTGCTGGCTGTGAAACACCCCCCCCTCCTCTTTTCAGCTTCTCGTGCCAGCCCCGCCTTCACACCTTCCTTTGGGGCTGTTTTTCTCTCTGCATTTGCACGTCAAAGTTGTGTTTTTCTTTCTGTATTTGCATATGGGGACGTGTCCTAGATTTCCGGGCGGGGCCTCGCCACCTTTCCCGCTCTGCAGCCAACCTGGACCATGCCCCCGGTGGGATTTCTGAGCCACTGCGCCCCCTGTTGGGAAAGGGGGGGACTGCAAGCCCCGCAGGCACGCGCGCTCCTTTGGGATCCGGAGCGCGCCGCCCGCCCGCTGGTTAAGCGCTCCCAAATGCAAATGCTTTCATGGCGTCATCGCCGCCAAAGGGAAGGGGTGCGATACCTGCACGGCTTTTCGTCTCGCTTGCCAGTCCTGGCAAAAAATGCTCTCTTGCTCCAAGTCCGCCGTCACACCTGCGCTCGGTCAACCGCGGCCAGATTGACGGAGAAGACAGAGGCCGAGGAACACTTGCGCGTCAGCGGGAAGTTTACAGGCTATCGCTTCTCGGCCTTTTGGCTAAGATCAAGTGTAGTATCTGTTCTTATCAGTTTAATATCTGATACGTCCCCTATCTGGGGACCAAATATTAAATTGATTTTTGGAACAGGGAGATGGAACAGGGGCTTGCTCCGTCCACTCCACGCATCGACCTGGTATTGCAGTGCTTCCAGGAGCGGTGCAGCTTCCCCTCTTTGGGGTGGGAAGTCGCAAAAGTCAAAAAGTAGAAATAAAGTTTTTGCACCAGTTTCAGCCGTGCTTTCTTTTCTTTGCCGCCTAGGTTGCTGCTGGCTGTGAAACACCCCCCCCTCCTCTTTTCAGCTTCTCGTGCCAGCCCCGCCTTCACACCTTCCTTTGGGGCTGTTTTTCTCTCTGCATTTGCACGTCAAAGTTGTGTTTTTCTTTCTGTATTTGCATATGGGGACGTGTCCTAGATTTCCGGGCGGGGCCTCGCCACCTTTCCCGCTCTGCAGCCAACCTGGACCATGCCCCCGGTGGGATTTCTGAGCCACTGCGCCCCCTGTTGGGAAAGGGGGGGACTGCAAGCCCCGCAGGCACGCGCGCTCCTTTGGGATCCGGAGCGCGCCGCCCGCCCGCTGGTTAAGCGCTCCCAAATGCAAATGCTTTCATGGCGTCATCGCCGCCAAAGGGAAGGGGTGCGATACCTGCACGGCTTTTCGTCTCGCTTGCCAGTCCTGGCAAAAAATGCTCTCTTGCTCCAAGTCCGCCGTCACACCTGCGCTCGGTCAACCGCGGCCAGATTGACGGAGAAGACAGAGGCCGAGGAACACTTGCGCGTCAGCGGGAAGTTTACAGGCTATCGCTTCTCGGCCTTTTGGCTAAGATCAAGTGTAGTATCTGTTCTTATCAGTTTAATATCTGATACGTCCCCTATCTGGGGACCAAATATTAAATTGATTTTTGGAACAGGGAGATGGAACAGGGGCTTGCTCCGTCCACTCCACGCATCGACCTGGTATTGCAGTGCTTCCAGGAGCGGTGCAGCTTCCCCTCTTTGGGGTGGGAAGTCGCAAAAGTCAAAAAGTAGAAATAAAGTTTTTGCACCAGTTTCAGCCGTGCTTTCTTTTCTTTGCCGCCTAGGTTGCTGCTGGCTGTGAAACACCCCCCCCTCCTCTTTTCAGCTTCTCGTGCCAGCCCCGCCTTCACACCTTCCTTTGGGGCTGTTTTTCTCTCTGCATTTGCACGTCAAAGTTGTGTTTTTCTTTCTGTATTTGCATATGGGGACGTGTCCTAGATTTCCGGGCGGGGCCTCGCCACCTTTCCCGCTCTGCAGCCAACCTGGACCATGCCCCCGGTGGGATTTCTGAGCCACTGCGCCCCCTGTTGGGAAAGGGGGGGACTGCAAGCCCCGCAGGCACGCGCGCTCCTTTGGGATCCGGAGCGCGCCGCCCGCCCGCTGGTTAAGCGCTCCCAAATGCAAATGCTTTCATGGCGTCATCGCCGCCAAAGGGAAGGGGTGCGATACCTGCACGGCTTTTCGTCTCGCTTGCCAGTCCTGGCAAAAAATGCTCTCTTGCTCCAAGTCCGCCGTCACACCTGCGCTCGGTCAACCGCGGCCAGATTGACGGAGAAGACAGAGGCCGAGGAACACTTGCGCGTCAGCGGGAAGTTTACAGGCTATCGCTTCTCGGCCTTTTGGCTAAGATCAAGTGTAGTATCTGTTCTTATCAGTTTAATATCTGATACGTCCCCTATCTGGGGACCAAATATTAAATTGATTTTTGGAACAGGGAGATGGAACAGGGGCTTGCTCCGTCCACTCCACGCATCGACCTGGTATTGCAGTGCTTCCAGGAGCGGTGCAGCTTCCCCTCTTTGGGGTGGGAAGTCGCAAAAGTCAAAAAGTAGAAATAAAGTTTTTGCACCAGTTTCAGCCGTGCTTTCTTTTCTTTGCCGCCTAGGTTGCTGCTGGCTGTGAAACACCCCCCCCTCCTCTTTTCAGCTTCTCGTGCCAGCCCCGCCTTCACACCTTCCTTTGGGGCTGTTTTTCTCTCTGCATTTGCACGTCAAAGTTGTGTTTTTCTTTCTGTATTTGCATATGGGGACGTGTCCTAGATTTCCGGGCGGGGCCTCGCCACCTTTCCCGCTCTGCAGCCAACCTGGACCATGCCCCCGGTGGGATTTCTGAGCCACTGCGCCCCCTGTTGGGAAAGGGGGGGACTGCAAGCCCCGCAGGCACGCGCGCTCCTTTGGGATCCGGAGCGCGCCGCCCGCCCGCTGGTTAAGCGCTCCCAAATGCAAATGCTTTCATGGCGTCATCGCCGCCAAAGGGAAGGGGTGCGATACCTGCACGGCTTTTCGTCTCGCTTGCCAGTCCTGGCAAAAAATGCTCTCTTGCTCCAAGTCCGCCGTCACACCTGCGCTCGGTCAACCGCGGCCAGATTGACGGAGAAGACAGAGGCCGAGGAACACTTGCGCGTCAGCGGGAAGTTTACAGGCTATCGCTTCTCGGCCTTTTGGCTAAGATCAAGTGTAGTATCTGTTCTTATCAGTTTAATATCTGATACGTCCCCTATCTGGGGACCAAATATTAAATTGATTTTTGGAACAGGGAGATGGAACAGGGGCTTGCTCCGTCCACTCCACGCATCGACCTGGTATTGCAGTGCTTCCAGGAGCGGTGCAGCTTCCCCTCTTTGGGGTGGGAAGTCGCAAAAGTCAAAAAGTAGAAATAAAGTTTTTGCACCAGTTTCAGCCGTGCTTTCTTTTCTTTGCCGCCTAGGTTGCTGCTGGCTGTGAAACACCCCCCCCTCCTCTTTTCAGCTTCTCGTGCCAGCCCCGCCTTCACACCTTCCTTTGGGGCTGTTTTTCTCTCTGCATTTGCACGTCAAAGTTGTGTTTTTCTTTCTGTATTTGCATATGGGGACGTGTCCTAGATTTCCGGGCGGGGCCTCGCCACCTTTCCCGCTCTGCAGCCAACCTGGACCATGCCCCCGGTGGGATTTCTGAGCCACTGCGCCCCCTGTTGGGAAAGGGGGGGACTGCAAGCCCCGCAGGCACGCGCGCTCCTTTGGGATCCGGAGCGCGCCGCCCGCCCGCTGGTTAAGCGCTCCCAAATGCAAATGCTTTCATGGCGTCATCGCCGCCAAAGGGAAGGGGTGCGATACCTGCACGGCTTTTCGTCTCGCTTGCCAGTCCTGGCAAAAAATGCTCTCTTGCTCCAAGTCCGCCGTCACACCTGCGCTCGGTCAACCGCGGCCAGATTGACGGAGAAGACAGAGGCCGAGGAACACTTGCGCGTCAGCGGGAAGTTTACAGGCTATCGCTTCTCGGCCTTTTGGCTAAGATCAAGTGTAGTATCTGTTCTTATCAGTTTAATATCTGATACGTCCCCTATCTGGGGACCAAATATTAAATTGATTTTTGGAACAGGGAGATGGAACAGGGGCTTGCTCCGTCCACTCCACGCATCGACCTGGTATTGCAGTGCTTCCAGGAGCGGTGCAGCTTCCCCTCTTTGGGGTGGGAAGTCGCAAAAGTCAAAAAGTAGAAATAAAGTTTTTGCACCAGTTTCAGCCGTGCTTTCTTTTCTTTGCCGCCTAGGTTGCTGCTGGCTGTGAAACACCCCCCCCTCCTCTTTTCAGCTTCTCGTGCCAGCCCCGCCTTCACACCTTCCTTTGGGGCTGTTTTTCTCTCTGCATTTGCACGTCAAAGTTGTGTTTTTCTTTCTGTATTTGCATATGGGGACGTGTCCTAGATTTCCGGGCGGGGCCTCGCCACCTTTCCCGCTCTGCAGCCAACCTGGACCATGCCCCCGGTGGGATTTCTGAGCCACTGCGCCCCCTGTTGGGAAAGGGGGGGACTGCAAGCCCCGCAGGCACGCGCGCTCCTTTGGGATCCGGAGCGCGCCGCCCGCCCGCTGGTTAAGCGCTCCCAAATGCAAATGCTTTCATGGCGTCATCGCCGCCAAAGGGAAGGGGTGCGATACCTGCACGGCTTTTCGTCTCGCTTGCCAGTCCTGGCAAAAAATGCTCTCTTGCTCCAAGTCCGCCGTCACACCTGCGCTCGGTCAACCGCGGCCAGATTGACGGAGAAGACAGAGGCCGAGGAACACTTGCGCGTCAGCGGGAAGTTTACAGGCTATCGCTTCTCGGCCTTTTGGCTAAGATCAAGTGTAGTATCTGTTCTTATCAGTTTAATATCTGATACGTCCCCTATCTGGGGACCAAATATTAAATTGATTTTTGGAACAGGGAGATGGAACAGGGGCTTGCTCCGTCCACTCCACGCATCGACCTGGTATTGCAGTGCTTCCAGGAGCGGTGCAGCTTCCCCTCTTTGGGGTGGGAAGTCGCAAAAGTCAAAAAGTAGAAATAAAGTTTTTGCACCAGTTTCAGCCGTGCTTTCTTTTCTTTGCCGCCTAGGTTGCTGCTGGCTGTGAAACACCCCCCCCTCCTCTTTTCAGCTTCTCGTGCCAGCCCCGCCTTCACACCTTCCTTTGGGGCTGTTTTTCTCTCTGCATTTGCACGTCAAAGTTGTGTTTTTCTTTCTGTATTTGCATATGGGGACGTGTCCTAGATTTCCGGGCGGGGCCTCGCCACCTTTCCCGCTCTGCAGCCAACCTGGACCATGCCCCCGGTGGGATTTCTGAGCCACTGCGCCCCCTGTTGGGAAAGGGGGGGACTGCAAGCCCCGCAGGCACGCGCGCTCCTTTGGGATCCGGAGCGCGCCGCCCGCCCGCTGGTTAAGCGCTCCCAAATGCAAATGCTTTCATGGCGTCATCGCCGCCAAAGGGAAGGGGTGCGATACCTGCACGGCTTTTCGTCTCGCTTGCCAGTCCTGGCAAAAAATGCTCTCTTGCTCCAAGTCCGCCGTCACACCTGCGCTCGGTCAACCGCGGCCAGATTGACGGAGAAGACAGAGGCCGAGGAACACTTGCGCGTCAGCGGGAAGTTTACAGGCTATCGCTTCTCGGCCTTTTGGCTAAGATCAAGTGTAGTATCTGTTCTTATCAGTTTAATATCTGATACGTCCCCTATCTGGGGACCAAATATTAAATTGATTTTTGGAACAGGGAGATGGAACAGGGGCTTGCTCCGTCCACTCCACGCATCGACCTGGTATTGCAGTGCTTCCAGGAGCGGTGCAGCTTCCCCTCTTTGGGGTGGGAAGTCGCAAAAGTCAAAAAGTAGAAATAAAGTTTTTGCACCAGTTTCAGCCGTGCTTTCTTTTCTTTGCCGCCTAGGTTGCTGCTGGCTGTGAAACACCCCCCCCTCCTCTTTTCAGCTTCTCGTGCCAGCCCCGCCTTCACACCTTCCTTTGGGGCTGTTTTTCTCTCTGCATTTGCACGTCAAAGTTGTGTTTTTCTTTCTGTATTTGCATATGGGGACGTGTCCTAGATTTCCGGGCGGGGCCTCGCCACCTTTCCCGCTCTGCAGCCAACCTGGACCATGCCCCCGGTGGGATTTCTGAGCCACTGCGCCCCCTGTTGGGAAAGGGGGGGACTGCAAGCCCCGCAGGCACGCGCGCTCCTTTGGGATCCGGAGCGCGCCGCCCGCCCGCTGGTTAAGCGCTCCCAAATGCAAATGCTTTCATGGCGTCATCGCCGCCAAAGGGAAGGGGTGCGATACCTGCACGGCTTTTCGTCTCGCTTGCCAGTCCTGGCAAAAAATGCTCTCTTGCTCCAAGTCCGCCGTCACACCTGCGCTCGGTCAACCGCGGCCAGATTGACGGAGAAGACAGAGGCCGAGGAACACTTGCGCGTCAGCGGGAAGTTTACAGGCTATCGCTTCTCGGCCTTTTGGCTAAGATCAAGTGTAGTATCTGTTCTTATCAGTTTAATATCTGATACGTCCCCTATCTGGGGACCAAATATTAAATTGATTTTTGGAACAGGGAGATGGAACAGGGGCTTGCTCCGTCCACTCCACGCATCGACCTGGTATTGCAGTGCTTCCAGGAGCGGTGCAGCTTCCCCTCTTTGGGGTGGGAAGTCGCAAAAGTCAAAAAGTAGAAATAAAGTTTTTGCACCAGTTTCAGCCGTGCTTTCTTTTCTTTGCCGCCTAGGTTGCTGCTGGCTGTGAAACACCCCCCCCTCCTCTTTTCAGCTTCTCGTGCCAGCCCCGCCTTCACACCTTCCTTTGGGGCTGTTTTTCTCTCTGCATTTGCACGTCAAAGTTGTGTTTTTCTTTCTGTATTTGCATATGGGGACGTGTCCTAGATTTCCGGGCGGGGCCTCGCCACCTTTCCCGCTCTGCAGCCAACCTGGACCATGCCCCCGGTGGGATTTCTGAGCCACTGCGCCCCCTGTTGGGAAAGGGGGGGACTGCAAGCCCCGCAGGCACGCGCGCTCCTTTGGGATCCGGAGCGCGCCGCCCGCCCGCTGGTTAAGCGCTCCCAAATGCAAATGCTTTCATGGCGTCATCGCCGCCAAAGGGAAGGGGTGCGATACCTGCACGGCTTTTCGTCTCGCTTGCCAGTCCTGGCAAAAAATGCTCTCTTGCTCCAAGTCCGCCGTCACACCTGCGCTCGGTCAACCGCGGCCAGATTGACGGAGAAGACAGAGGCCGAGGAACACTTGCGCGTCAGCGGGAAGTTTACAGGCTATCGCTTCTCGGCCTTTTGGCTAAGATCAAGTGTAGTATCTGTTCTTATCAGTTTAATATCTGATACGTCCCCTATCTGGGGACCAAATATTAAATTGATTTTTGGAACAGGGAGATGGAACAGGGGCTTGCTCCGTCCACTCCACGCATCGACCTGGTATTGCAGTGCTTCCAGGAGCGGTGCAGCTTCCCCTCTTTGGGGTGGGAAGTCGCAAAAGTCAAAAAGTAGAAATAAAGTTTTTGCACCAGTTTCAGCCGTGCTTTCTTTTCTTTGCCGCCTAGGTTGCTGCTGGCTGTGAAACACCCCCCCTCCTCTTTTCAGCTTCTCGTGCCAGCCCCGCCTTCACACCTTCCTTTGGGGCTGTTTTTCTCTCTGCATTTGCACGTCAAAGTTGTGTTTTTCTTTCTGTATTTGCATATGGGGACGTGTCCTAGATTTCCGGGCGGGGCCTCGCCACCTTTCCCGCTCTGCAGCCAACCTGGACCATGCCCCCGGTGGGATTTCTGAGCCACTGCGCCCCCTGTTGGGAAAGGGGGGGACTGCAAGCCCCGCAGGCACGCGCGCTCCTTTGGGATCCGGAGCGCGCCGCCCGCCCGCTGGTTAAGCGCTCCCAAATGCAAATGCTTTCATGGCGTCATCGCCGCCAAAGGGAAGGGGTGCGATACCTGCACGGCTTTTCGTCTCGCTTGCCAGTCCTGGCAAAAAATGCTCTCTTGCTCCAAGTCCGCCGTCACACCTGCGCTCGGTCAACCGCGGCCAGATTGACGGAGAAGACAGAGGCCGAGGAACACTTGCGCGTCAGCGGGAAGTTTACAGGCTATCGCTTCTCGGCCTTTTGGCTAAGATCAAGTGTAGTATCTGTTCTTATCAGTTTAATATCTGATACGTCCCCTATCTGGGGACCAAATATTAAATTGATTTTTGGAACAGGGAGATGGAACAGGGGCTTGCTCCGTCCACTCCACGCATCGACCTGGTATTGCAGTGCTTCCAGGAGCGGTGCAGCTTCCCCTCTTTGGGGTGGGAAGTCGCAAAAGTCAAAAAGTAGAAATAAAGTTTTTGCACCAGTTTCAGCCGTGCTTTCTTTTCTTTGCCGCCTAGGTTGCTGCTGGCTGTGAAACACCCCCCCCTCCTCTTTTCAGCTTCTCGTGCCAGCCCCGCCTTCACACCTTCCTTTGGGGCTGTTTTTCTCTCTGCATTTGCACGTCAAAGTTGTGTTTTTCTTTCTGTATTTGCATATGGGGACGTGTCCTAGATTTCCGGGCGGGGCCTCGCCACCTTTCCCGCTCTGCAGCCAACCTGGACCATGCCCCCGGTGGGATTTCTGAGCCACTGCGCCCCCTGTTGGGAAAGGGGGGGACTGCAAGCCCCGCAGGCACGCGCGCTCCTTTGGGATCCGGAGCGCGCCGCCCGCCCGCTGGTTAAGCGCTCCCAAATGCAAATGCTTTCATGGCGTCATCGCCGCCAAAGGGAAGGGGTGCGATACCTGCACGGCTTTTCGTCTCGCTTGCCAGTCCTGGCAAAAAATGCTCTCTTGCTCCAAGTCCGCCGTCACACCTGCGCTCGGTCAACCGCGGCCAGATTGACGGAGAAGACAGAGGCCGAGGAACACTTGCGCGTCAGCGGGAAGTTTACAGGCTATCGCTTCTCGGCCTTTTGGCTAAGATCAAGTGTAGTATCTGTTCTTATCAGTTTAATATCTGATACGTCCCCTATCTGGGGACCAAATATTAAATTGATTTTTGGAACAGGGAGATGGAACAGGGGCTTGCTCCGTCCACTCCACGCATCGACCTGGTATTGCAGTGCTTCCAGGAGCGGTGCAGCTTCCCCTCTTTGGGGTGGGAAGTCGCAAAAGTCAAAAAGTAGAAATAAAGTTTTTGCACCAGTTTCAGCCGTGCTTTCTTTTCTTTGCCGCCTAGGTTGCTGCTGGCTGTGAAACACCCCCCCCTCCTCTTTTCAGCTTCTCGTGCCAGCCCCGCCTTCACACCTTCCTTTGGGGCTGTTTTTCTCTCTGCATTTGCACGTCAAAGTTGTGTTTTTCTTTCTGTATTTGCATATGGGGACGTGTCCTAGATTTCCGGGCGGGGCCTCGCCACCTTTCCCGCTCTGCAGCCAACCTGGACCATGCCCCCGGTGGGATTTCTGAGCCACTGCGCCCCCTGTTGGGAAAGGGGGGGACTGCAAGCCCCGCAGGCACGCGCGCTCCTTTGGGATCCGGAGCGCGCCGCCCGCCCGCTGGTTAAGCGCTCCCAAATGCAAATGCTTTCATGGCGTCATCGCCGCCAAAGGGAAGGGGTGCGATACCTGCACGGCTTTTCGTCTCGCTTGCCAGTCCTGGCAAAAAATGCTCTCTTGCTCCAAGTCCGCCGTCACACCTGCGCTCGGTCAACCGCGGCCAGATTGACGGAGAAGACAGAGGCCGAGGAACACTTGCGCGTCAGCGGGAAGTTTACAGGCTATCGCTTCTCGGCCTTTTGGCTAAGATCAAGTGTAGTATCTGTTCTTATCAGTTTAATATCTGATACGTCCCCTATCTGGGGACCAAATATTAAATTGATTTTTGGAACAGGGAGATGGAACAGGGGCTTGCTCCGTCCACTCCACGCATCGACCTGGTATTGCAGTGCTTCCAGGAGCGGTGCAGCTTCCCCTCTTTGGGGTGGGAAGTCGCAAAAGTCAAAAAGTAGAAATAAAGTTTTTGCACCAGTTTCAGCCGTGCTTTCTTTTCTTTGCCGCCTAGGTTGCTGCTGGCTGTGAAACACCCCCCCCTCCTCTTTTCAGCTTCTCGTGCCAGCCCCGCCTTCACACCTTCCTTTGGGGCTGTTTTTCTCTCTGCATTTGCACGTCAAAGTTGTGTTTTTCTTTCTGTATTTGCATATGGGGACGTGTCCTAGATTTCCGGGCGGGGCCTCGCCACCTTTCCCGCTCTGCAGCCAACCTGGACCATGCCCCCGGTGGGATTTCTGAGCCACTGCGCCCCCTGTTGGGAAAGGGGGGGACTGCAAGCCCCGCAGGCACGCGCGCTCCTTTGGGATCCGGAGCGCGCCGCCCGCCCGCTGGTTAAGCGCTCCCAAATGCAAATGCTTTCATGGCGTCATCGCCGCCAAAGGGAAGGGGTGCGATACCTGCACGGCTTTTCGTCTCGCTTGCCAGTCCTGGCAAAAAATGCTCTCTTGCTCCAAGTCCGCCGTCACACCTGCGCTCGGTCAACCGCGGCCAGATTGACGGAGAAGACAGAGGCCGAGGAACACTTGCGCGTCAGCGGGAAGTTTACAGGCTATCGCTTCTCGGCCTTTTGGCTAAGATCAAGTGTAGTATCTGTTCTTATCAGTTTAATATCTGATACGTCCCCTATCTGGGGACCAAATATTAAATTGATTTTTGGAACAGGGAGATGGAACAGGGGCTTGCTCCGTCCACTCCACGCATCGACCTGGTATTGCAGTGCTTCCAGGAGCGGTGCAGCTTCCCCTCTTTGGGGTGGGAAGTCGCAAAAGTCAAAAAGTAGAAATAAAGTTTTTGCACCAGTTTCAGCCGTGCTTTCTTTTCTTTGCCGCCTAGGTTGCTGCTGGCTGTGAAACACCCCCCCTCCTCTTTTCAGCTTCTCGTGCCAGCCCCGCCTTCACACCTTCCTTTGGGGCTGTTTTTCTCTCTGCATTTGCACGTCAAAGTTGTGTTTTTCTTTCTGTATTTGCATATGGGGACGTGTCCTAGATTTCCGGGCGGGGCCTCGCCACCTTTCCCGCTCTGCAGCCAACCTGGACCATGCCCCCGGTGGGATTTCTGAGCCACTGCGCCCCCTGTTGGGAAAGGGGGGGACTGCAAGCCCCGCAGGCACGCGCGCTCCTTTGGGATCCGGAGCGCGCCGCCCGCCCGCTGGTTAAGCGCTCCCAAATGCAAATGCTTTCATGGCGTCATCGCCGCCAAAGGGAAGGGGTGCGATACCTGCACGGCTTTTCGTCTCGCTTGCCAGTCCTGGCAAAAAATGCTCTCTTGCTCCAAGTCCGCCGTCACACCTGCGCTCGGTCAACCGCGGCCAGATTGACGGAGAAGACAGAGGCCGAGGAACACTTGCGCGTCAGCGGGAAGTTTACAGGCTATCGCTTCTCGGCCTTTTGGCTAAGATCAAGTGTAGTATCTGTTCTTATCAGTTTAATATCTGATACGTCCCCTATCTGGGGACCAAATATTAAATTGATTTTTGGAACAGGGAGATGGAACAGGGGCTTGCTCCGTCCACTCCACGCATCGACCTGGTATTGCAGTGCTTCCAGGAGCGGTGCAGCTTCCCCTCTTTGGGGTGGGAAGTCGCAAAAGTCAAAAAGTAGAAATAAAGTTTTTGCACCAGTTTCAGCCGTGCTTTCTTTTCTTTGCCGCCTAGGTTGCTGCTGGCTGTGAAACACCCCCCCTCCTCTTTTCAGCTTCTCGTGCCAGCCCCGCCTTCACACCTTCCTTTGGGGCTGTTTTTCTCTCTGCATTTGCACGTCAAAGTTGTGTTTTTCTTTCTGTATTTGCATATGGGGACGTGTCCTAGATTTCCGGGCGGGGCCTCGCCACCTTTCCCGCTCTGCAGCCAACCTGGACCATGCCCCCGGTGGGATTTCTGAGCCACTGCGCCCCCTGTTGGGAAAGGGGGGGACTGCAAGCCCCGCAGGCACGCGCGCTCCTTTGGGATCCGGAGCGCGCCGCCCGCCCGCTGGTTAAGCGCTCCCAAATGCAAATGCTTTCATGGCGTCATCGCCGCCAAAGGGAAGGGGTGCGATACCTGCACGGCTTTTCGTCTCGCTTGCCAGTCCTGGCAAAAAATGCTCTCTTGCTCCAAGTCCGCCGTCACACCTGCGCTCGGTCAACCGCGGCCAGATTGACGGAGAAGACAGAGGCCGAGGAACACTTGCGCGTCAGCGGGAAGTTTACAGGCTATCGCTTCTCGGCCTTTTGGCTAAGATCAAGTGTAGTATCTGTTCTTATCAGTTTAATATCTGATACGTCCCCTATCTGGGGACCAAATATTAAATTGATTTTTGGAACAGGGAGATGGAACAGGGGCTTGCTCCGTCCACTCCACGCATCGACCTGGTATTGCAGTGCTTCCAGGAGCGGTGCAGCTTCCCCTCTTTGGGGTGGGAAGTCGCAAAAGTCAAAAAGTAGAAATAAAGTTTTTGCACCAGTTTCAGCCGTGCTTTCTTTTCTTTGCCGCCTAGGTTGCTGCTGGCTGTGAAACACCCCCCCTCCTCTTTTCAGCTTCTCGTGCCAGCCCCGCCTTCACACCTTCCTTTGGGGCTGTTTTTCTCTCTGCATTTGCACGTCAAAGTTGTGTTTTTCTTTCTGTATTTGCATATGGGGACGTGTCCTAGATTTCCGGGCGGGGCCTCGCCACCTTTCCCGCTCTGCAGCCAACCTGGACCATGCCCCCGGTGGGATTTCTGAGCCACTGCGCCCCCTGTTGGGAAAGGGGGGGACTGCAAGCCCCGCAGGCACGCGCGCTCCTTTGGGATCCGGAGCGCGCCGCCCGCCCGCTGGTTAAGCGCTCCCAAATGCAAATGCTTTCATGGCGTCATCGCCGCCAAAGGGAAGGGGTGCGATACCTGCACGGCTTTTCGTCTCGCTTGCCAGTCCTGGCAAAAAATGCTCTCTTGCTCCAAGTCCGCCGTCACACCTGCGCTCGGTCAACCGCGGCCAGATTGACGGAGAAGACAGAGGCCGAGGAACACTTGCGCGTCAGCGGGAAGTTTACAGGCTATCGCTTCTCGGCCTTTTGGCTAAGATCAAGTGTAGTATCTGTTCTTATCAGTTTAATATCTGATACGTCCCCTATCTGGGGACCAAATATTAAATTGATTTTTGGAACAGGGAGATGGAACAGGGGCTTGCTCCGTCCACTCCACGCATCGACCTGGTATTGCAGTGCTTCCAGGAGCGGTGCAGCTTCCCCTCTTTGGGGTGGGAAGTCGCAAAAGTCAAAAAGTAGAAATAAAGTTTTTGCACCAGTTTCAGCCGTGCTTTCTTTTCTTTGCCGCCTAGGTTGCTGCTGGCTGTGAAACACCCCCCCCTCCTCTTTTCAGCTTCTCGTGCCAGCCCCGCCTTCACACCTTCCTTTGGGGCTGTTTTTCTCTCTGCATTTGCACGTCAAAGTTGTGTTTTTCTTTCTGTATTTGCATATGGGGACGTGTCCTAGATTTCCGGGCGGGGCCTCGCCACCTTTCCCGCTCTGCAGCCAACCTGGACCATGCCCCCGGTGGGATTTCTGAGCCACTGCGCCCCCTGTTGGGAAAGGGGGGGACTGCAAGCCCCGCAGGCACGCGCGCTCCTTTGGGATCCGGAGCGCGCCGCCCGCCCGCTGGTTAAGCGCTCCCAAATGCAAATGCTTTCATGGCGTCATCGCCGCCAAAGGGAAGGGGTGCGATACCTGCACGGCTTTTCGTCTCGCTTGCCAGTCCTGGCAAAAAATGCTCTCTTGCTCCAAGTCCGCCGTCACACCTGCGCTCGGTCAACCGCGGCCAGATTGACGGAGAAGACAGAGGCCGAGGAACACTTGCGCGTCAGCGGGAAGTTTACAGGCTATCGCTTCTCGGCCTTTTGGCTAAGATCAAGTGTAGTATCTGTTCTTATCAGTTTAATATCTGATACGTCCCCTATCTGGGGACCAAATATTAAATTGATTTTTGGAACAGGGAGATGGAACAGGGGCTTGCTCCGTCCACTCCACGCATCGACCTGGTATTGCAGTGCTTCCAGGAGCGGTGCAGCTTCCCCTCTTTGGGGTGGGAAGTCGCAAAAGTCAAAAAGTAGAAATAAAGTTTTTGCACCAGTTTCAGCCGTGCTTTCTTTTCTTTGCCGCCTAGGTTGCTGCTGGCTGTGAAACACCCCCCCCTCCTCTTTTCAGCTTCTCGTGCCAGCCCCGCCTTCACACCTTCCTTTGGGGCTGTTTTTCTCTCTGCATTTGCACGTCAAAGTTGTGTTTTTCTTTCTGTATTTGCATATGGGGACGTGTCCTAGATTTCCGGGCGGGGCCTCGCCACCTTTCCCGCTCTGCAGCCAACCTGGACCATGCCCCCGGTGGGATTTCTGAGCCACTGCGCCCCCTGTTGGGAAAGGGGGGGACTGCAAGCCCCGCAGGCACGCGCGCTCCTTTGGGATCCGGAGCGCGCCGCCCGCCCGCTGGTTAAGCGCTCCCAAATGCAAATGCTTTCATGGCGTCATCGCCGCCAAAGGGAAGGGGTGCGATACCTGCACGGCTTTTCGTCTCGCTTGCCAGTCCTGGCAAAAAATGCTCTCTTGCTCCAAGTCCGCCGTCACACCTGCGCTCGGTCAACCGCGGCCAGATTGACGGAGAAGACAGAGGCCGAGGAACACTTGCGCGTCAGCGGGAAGTTTACAGGCTATCGCTTCTCGGCCTTTTGGCTAAGATCAAGTGTAGTATCTGTTCTTATCAGTTTAATATCTGATACGTCCCCTATCTGGGGACCAAATATTAAATTGATTTTTGGAACAGGGAGATGGAACAGGGGCTTGCTCCGTCCACTCCACGCATCGACCTGGTATTGCAGTGCTTCCAGGAGCGGTGCAGCTTCCCCTCTTTGGGGTGGGAAGTCGCAAAAGTCAAAAAGTAGAAATAAAGTTTTTGCACCAGTTTCAGCCGTGCTTTCTTTTCTTTGCCGCCTAGGTTGCTGCTGGCTGTGAAACACCCCCCCTCCTCTTTTCAGCTTCTCGTGCCAGCCCCGCCTTCACACCTTCCTTTGGGGCTGTTTTTCTCTCTGCATTTGCACGTCAAAGTTGTGTTTTTCTTTCTGTATTTGCATATGGGGACGTGTCCTAGATTTCCGGGCGGGGCCTCGCCACCTTTCCCGCTCTGCAGCCAACCTGGACCATGCCCCCGGTGGGATTTCTGAGCCACTGCGCCCCCTGTTGGGAAAGGGGGGGACTGCAAGCCCCGCAGGCACGCGCGCTCCTTTGGGATCCGGAGCGCGCCGCCCGCCCGCTGGTTAAGCGCTCCCAAATGCAAATGCTTTCATGGCGTCATCGCCGCCAAAGGGAAGGGGTGCGATACCTGCACGGCTTTTCGTCTCGCTTGCCAGTCCTGGCAAAAAATGCTCTCTTGCTCCAAGTCCGCCGTCACACCTGCGCTCGGTCAACCGCGGCCAGATTGACGGAGAAGACAGAGGCCGAGGAACACTTGCGCGTCAGCGGGAAGTTTACAGGCTATCGCTTCTCGGCCTTTTGGCTAAGATCAAGTGTAGTATCTGTTCTTATCAGTTTAATATCTGATACGTCCCCTATCTGGGGACCAAATATTAAATTGATTTTTGGAACAGGGAGATGGAACAGGGGCTTGCTCCGTCCACTCCACGCATCGACCTGGTATTGCAGTGCTTCCAGGAGCGGTGCAGCTTCCCCTCTTTGGGGTGGGAAGTCGCAAAAGTCAAAAAGTAGAAATAAAGTTTTTGCACCAGTTTCAGCCGTGCTTTCTTTTCTTTGCCGCCTAGGTTGCTGCTGGCTGTGAAACACCCCCCCTCCTCTTTTCAGCTTCTCGTGCCAGCCCCGCCTTCACACCTTCCTTTGGGGCTGTTTTTCTCTCTGCATTTGCACGTCAAAGTTGTGTTTTTCTTTCTGTATTTGCATATGGGGACGTGTCCTAGATTTCCGGGCGGGGCCTCGCCACCTTTCCCGCTCTGCAGCCAACCTGGACCATGCCCCCGGTGGGATTTCTGAGCCACTGCGCCCCCTGTTGGGAAAGGGGGGGACTGCAAGCCCCGCAGGCACGCGCGCTCCTTTGGGATCCGGAGCGCGCCGCCCGCCCGCTGGTTAAGCGCTCCCAAATGCAAATGCTTTCATGGCGTCATCGCCGCCAAAGGGAAGGGGTGCGATACCTGCACGGCTTTTCGTCTCGCTTGCCAGTCCTGGCAAAAAATGCTCTCTTGCTCCAAGTCCGCCGTCACACCTGCGCTCGGTCAACCGCGGCCAGATTGACGGAGAAGACAGAGGCCGAGGAACACTTGCGCGTCAGCGGGAAGTTTACAGGCTATCGCTTCTCGGCCTTTTGGCTAAGATCAAGTGTAGTATCTGTTCTTATCAGTTTAATATCTGATACGTCCCCTATCTGGGGACCAAATATTAAATTGATTTTTGGAACAGGGAGATGGAACAGGGGCTTGCTCCGTCCACTCCACGCATCGACCTGGTATTGCAGTGCTTCCAGGAGCGGTGCAGCTTCCCCTCTTTGGGGTGGGAAGTCGCAAAAGTCAAAAAGTAGAAATAAAGTTTTTGCACCAGTTTCAGCCGTGCTTTCTTTTCTTTGCCGCCTAGGTTGCTGCTGGCTGTGAAACACCCCCCCTCCTCTTTTCAGCTTCTCGTGCCAGCCCCGCCTTCACACCTTCCTTTGGGGCTGTTTTTCTCTCTGCATTTGCACGTCAAAGTTGTGTTTTTCTTTCTGTATTTGCATATGGGGACGTGTCCTAGATTTCCGGGCGGGGCCTCGCCACCTTTCCCGCTCTGCAGCCAACCTGGACCATGCCCCCGGTGGGATTTCTGAGCCACTGCGCCCCCTGTTGGGAAAGGGGGGGACTGCAAGCCCCGCAGGCACGCGCGCTCCTTTGGGATCCGGAGCGCGCCGCCCGCCCGCTGGTTAAGCGCTCCCAAATGCAAATGCTTTCATGGCGTCATCGCCGCCAAAGGGAAGGGGTGCGATACCTGCACGGCTTTTCGTCTCGCTTGCCAGTCCTGGCAAAAAATGCTCTCTTGCTCCAAGTCCGCCGTCACACCTGCGCTCGGTCAACCGCGGCCAGATTGACGGAGAAGACAGAGGCCGAGGAACACTTGCGCGTCAGCGGGAAGTTTACAGGCTATCGCTTCTCGGCCTTTTGGCTAAGATCAAGTGTAGTATCTGTTCTTATCAGTTTAATATCTGATACGTCCCCTATCTGGGGACCAAATATTAAATTGATTTTTGGAACAGGGAGATGGAACAGGGGCTTGCTCCGTCCACTCCACGCATCGACCTGGTATTGCAGTGCTTCCAGGAGCGGTGCAGCTTCCCCTCTTTGGGGTGGGAAGTCGCAAAAGTCAAAAAGTAGAAATAAAGTTTTTGCACCAGTTTCAGCCGTGCTTTCTTTTCTTTGCCGCCTAGGTTGCTGCTGGCTGTGAAACACCCCCCCTCCTCTTTTCAGCTTCTCGTGCCAGCCCCGCCTTCACACCTTCCTTTGGGGCTGTTTTTCTCTCTGCATTTGCACGTCAAAGTTGTGTTTTTCTTTCTGTATTTGCATATGGGGACGTGTCCTAGATTTCCGGGCGGGGCCTCGCCACCTTTCCCGCTCTGCAGCCAACCTGGACCATGCCCCCGGTGGGATTTCTGAGCCACTGCGCCCCCTGTTGGGAAAGGGGGGGACTGCAAGCCCCGCAGGCACGCGCGCTCCTTTGGGATCCGGAGCGCGCCGCCCGCCCGCTGGTTAAGCGCTCCCAAATGCAAATGCTTTCATGGCGTCATCGCCGCCAAAGGGAAGGGGTGCGATACCTGCACGGCTTTTCGTCTCGCTTGCCAGTCCTGGCAAAAAATGCTCTCTTGCTCCAAGTCCGCCGTCACACCTGCGCTCGGTCAACCGCGGCCAGATTGACGGAGAAGACAGAGGCCGAGGAACACTTGCGCGTCAGCGGGAAGTTTACAGGCTATCGCTTCTCGGCCTTTTGGCTAAGATCAAGTGTAGTATCTGTTCTTATCAGTTTAATATCTGATACGTCCCCTATCTGGGGACCAAATATTAAATTGATTTTTGGAACAGGGAGATGGAACAGGGGCTTGCTCCGTCCACTCCACGCATCGACCTGGTATTGCAGTGCTTCCAGGAGCGGTGCAGCTTCCCCTCTTTGGGGTGGGAAGTCGCAAAAGTCAAAAAGTAGAAATAAAGTTTTTGCACCAGTTTCAGCCGTGCTTTCTTTTCTTTGCCGCCTAGGTTGCTGCTGGCTGTGAAACACCCCCCCCTCCTCTTTTCAGCTTCTCGTGCCAGCCCCGCCTTCACACCTTCCTTTGGGGCTGTTTTTCTCTCTGCATTTGCACGTCAAAGTTGTGTTTTTCTTTCTGTATTTGCATATGGGGACGTGTCCTAGATTTCCGGGCGGGGCCTCGCCACCTTTCCCGCTCTGCAGCCAACCTGGACCATGCCCCCGGTGGGATTTCTGAGCCACTGCGCCCCCTGTTGGGAAAGGGGGGGACTGCAAGCCCCGCAGGCACGCGCGCTCCTTTGGGATCCGGAGCGCGCCGCCCGCCCGCTGGTTAAGCGCTCCCAAATGCAAATGCTTTCATGGCGTCATCGCCGCCAAAGGGAAGGGGTGCGATACCTGCACGGCTTTTCGTCTCGCTTGCCAGTCCTGGCAAAAAATGCTCTCTTGCTCCAAGTCCGCCGTCACACCTGCGCTCGGTCAACCGCGGCCAGATTGACGGAGAAGACAGAGGCCGAGGAACACTTGCGCGTCAGCGGGAAGTTTACAGGCTATCGCTTCTCGGCCTTTTGGCTAAGATCAAGTGTAGTATCTGTTCTTATCAGTTTAATATCTGATACGTCCCCTATCTGGGGACCAAATATTAAATTGATTTTTGGAACAGGGAGATGGAACAGGGGCTTGCTCCGTCCACTCCACGCATCGACCTGGTATTGCAGTGCTTCCAGGAGCGGTGCAGCTTCCCCTCTTTGGGGTGGGAAGTCGCAAAAGTCAAAAAGTAGAAATAAAGTTTTTGCACCAGTTTCAGCCGTGCTTTCTTTTCTTTGCCGCCTAGGTTGCTGCTGGCTGTGAAACACCCCCCCTCCTCTTTTCAGCTTCTCGTGCCAGCCCCGCCTTCACACCTTCCTTTGGGGCTGTTTTTCTCTCTGCATTTGCACGTCAAAGTTGTGTTTTTCTTTCTGTATTTGCATATGGGGACGTGTCCTAGATTTCCGGGCGGGGCCTCGCCACCTTTCCCGCTCTGCAGCCAACCTGGACCATGCCCCCGGTGGGATTTCTGAGCCACTGCGCCCCCTGTTGGGAAAGGGGGGGACTGCAAGCCCCGCAGGCACGCGCGCTCCTTTGGGATCCGGAGCGCGCCGCCCGCCCGCTGGTTAAGCGCTCCCAAATGCAAATGCTTTCATGGCGTCATCGCCGCCAAAGGGAAGGGGTGCGATACCTGCACGGCTTTTCGTCTCGCTTGCCAGTCCTGGCAAAAAATGCTCTCTTGCTCCAAGTCCGCCGTCACACCTGCGCTCGGTCAACCGCGGCCAGATTGACGGAGAAGACAGAGGCCGAGGAACACTTGCGCGTCAGCGGGAAGTTTACAGGCTATCGCTTCTCGGCCTTTTGGCTAAGATCAAGTGTAGTATCTGTTCTTATCAGTTTAATATCTGATACGTCCCCTATCTGGGGACCAAATATTAAATTGATTTTTGGAACAGGGAGATGGAACAGGGGCTTGCTCCGTCCACTCCACGCATCGACCTGGTATTGCAGTGCTTCCAGGAGCGGTGCAGCTTCCCCTCTTTGGGGTGGGAAGTCGCAAAAGTCAAAAAGTAGAAATAAAGTTTTTGCACCAGTTTCAGCCGTGCTTTCTTTTCTTTGCCGCCTAGGTTGCTGCTGGCTGTGAAACACCCCCCCTCCTCTTTTCAGCTTCTCGTGCCAGCCCCGCCTTCACACCTTCCTTTGGGGCTGTTTTTCTCTCTGCATTTGCACGTCAAAGTTGTGTTTTTCTTTCTGTATTTGCATATGGGGACGTGTCCTAGATTTCCGGGCGGGGCCTCGCCACCTTTCCCGCTCTGCAGCCAACCTGGACCATGCCCCCGGTGGGATTTCTGAGCCACTGCGCCCCCTGTTGGGAAAGGGGGGGACTGCAAGCCCCGCAGGCACGCGCGCTCCTTTGGGATCCGGAGCGCGCCGCCCGCCCGCTGGTTAAGCGCTCCCAAATGCAAATGCTTTCATGGCGTCATCGCCGCCAAAGGGAAGGGGTGCGATACCTGCACGGCTTTTCGTCTCGCTTGCCAGTCCTGGCAAAAAATGCTCTCTTGCTCCAAGTCCGCCGTCACACCTGCGCTCGGTCAACCGCGGCCAGATTGACGGAGAAGACAGAGGCCGAGGAACACTTGCGCGTCAGCGGGAAGTTTACAGGCTATCGCTTCTCGGCCTTTTGGCTAAGATCAAGTGTAGTATCTGTTCTTATCAGTTTAATATCTGATACGTCCCCTATCTGGGGACCAAATATTAAATTGATTTTTGGAACAGGGAGATGGAACAGGGGCTTGCTCCGTCCACTCCACGCATCGACCTGGTATTGCAGTGCTTCCAGGAGCGGTGCAGCTTCCCCTCTTTGGGGTGGGAAGTCGCAAAAGTCAAAAAGTAGAAATAAAGTTTTTGCACCAGTTTCAGCCGTGCTTTCTTTTCTTTGCCGCCTAGGTTGCTGCTGGCTGTGAAACACCCCCCCCTCCTCTTTTCAGCTTCTCGTGCCAGCCCCGCCTTCACACCTTCCTTTGGGGCTGTTTTTCTCTCTGCATTTGCACGTCAAAGTTGTGTTTTTCTTTCTGTATTTGCATATGGGGACGTGTCCTAGATTTCCGGGCGGGGCCTCGCCACCTTTCCCGCTCTGCAGCCAACCTGGACCATGCCCCCGGTGGGATTTCTGAGCCACTGCGCCCCCTGTTGGGAAAGGGGGGGACTGCAAGCCCCGCAGGCACGCGCGCTCCTTTGGGATCCGGAGCGCGCCGCCCGCCCGCTGGTTAAGCGCTCCCAAATGCAAATGCTTTCATGGCGTCATCGCCGCCAAAGGGAAGGGGTGCGATACCTGCACGGCTTTTCGTCTCGCTTGCCAGTCCTGGCAAAAAATGCTCTCTTGCTCCAAGTCCGCCGTCACACCTGCGCTCGGTCAACCGCGGCCAGATTGACGGAGAAGACAGAGGCCGAGGAACACTTGCGCGTCAGCGGGAAGTTTACAGGCTATCGCTTCTCGGCCTTTTGGCTAAGATCAAGTGTAGTATCTGTTCTTATCAGTTTAATATCTGATACGTCCCCTATCTGGGGACCAAATATTAAATTGATTTTTGGAACAGGGAGATGGAACAGGGGCTTGCTCCGTCCACTCCACGCATCGACCTGGTATTGCAGTGCTTCCAGGAGCGGTGCAGCTTCCCCTCTTTGGGGTGGGAAGTCGCAAAAGTCAAAAAGTAGAAATAAAGTTTTTGCACCAGTTTCAGCCGTGCTTTCTTTTCTTTGCCGCCTAGGTTGCTGCTGGCTGTGAAACACCCCCCCCTCCTCTTTTCAGCTTCTCGTGCCAGCCCCGCCTTCACACCTTCCTTTGGGGCTGTTTTTCTCTCTGCATTTGCACGTCAAAGTTGTGTTTTTCTTTCTGTATTTGCATATGGGGACGTGTCCTAGATTTCCGGGCGGGGCCTCGCCACCTTTCCCGCTCTGCAGCCAACCTGGACCATGCCCCCGGTGGGATTTCTGAGCCACTGCGCCCCCTGTTGGGAAAGGGGGGGACTGCAAGCCCCGCAGGCACGCGCGCTCCTTTGGGATCCGGAGCGCGCCGCCCGCCCGCTGGTTAAGCGCTCCCAAATGCAAATGCTTTCATGGCGTCATCGCCGCCAAAGGGAAGGGGTGCGATACCTGCACGGCTTTTCGTCTCGCTTGCCAGTCCTGGCAAAAAATGCTCTCTTGCTCCAAGTCCGCCGTCACACCTGCGCTCGGTCAACCGCGGCCAGATTGACGGAGAAGACAGAGGCCGAGGAACACTTGCGCGTCAGCGGGAAGTTTACAGGCTATCGCTTCTCGGCCTTTTGGCTAAGATCAAGTGTAGTATCTGTTCTTATCAGTCGTTTTGATCTGGGCTGGTATTCACACTTGATTCTAATGCTAATTGACCTTGAGTAGCGATAGTTGTTTTTCTGGTTTGGGTGGATCTTTATGCTGGCTCTGGCCTAACGCCCTTTGAAAAGCAAACTCTCCCTGCTATTGGTGGATCTTCATGCTGGCTTCGGCCTAACGCCAATCAGGGAAGAGCGATCTGCATAGATGGCGTCCGACGCAGAATCGAGCGAGGGAGCCCGAGATAAGAGCTATCGGGCTCCGATGGAGGCTCCGATGGAGGAGGGAGAACGGGACTGCGGAGCGGAGAGCGATCGGCAGGACGAGGTGGCGACCGACCGAGGAGCGAGCTCGAGGCTCCGGAGCGGAGGGCGATTGGCGGAGGCGGCCAACCGGGCGGCGACCTCGGGCGGCCCGAGCGGAGCGCGATTGGCAGAGGAGGAGGCGGCCAACCAAGGAGCGAGCTCGGGAGTCCAGAGCGGAGAGCGATTGGCAGACGCAGACGCGGAGGTGGCCAACCGGGCAACGAGCTCGGGAGGCCTGAGCAGAGGGCGATTGGCAGACGCGGAGGCGGCCAACCGGGCGGCGAGCTCGGGCGGCCCGAGCGGAGGGCGATTGGCAGACGCGGAGGCGGCCAACCGGGCGGCGAGCTCGGGCGGCCCGAGCGGAGAGCGATTGGCAGACGAGGAGGCGGCCAACCAAGGAGCGAGCTTGGGTGTCCAGAGTGGAGAGCGACTGGCAGGCAAGACGGAGGCCAATGCAGCAGCGAGCTCGGGAGGCCGGAGCGCTTTTCGATCGGCCAACGAGGCTGCGGCCTACGGAACAGGGAGCTCGGGAGCCTGGAGAGCAGGGCGACTTGCTAGCGACATTGTGGGCAACCGAGTGGCGAGCCAGGGAGTTCGCAATACTGTCCGAGTCACAGTTAAAAAGGTGGAAGGAGGAGCGCCGGTAGACCGCTCGTTCTTCATCAAGAGAATCGTCCTTGGATGTTGCGGATTCAAAGCTGCCGACATTTTCGCCCTGCAGGATTTCCCCAACGCCGGTTACTTTGACGTAACCTTTAGAGACGTCCCTGGATGCCTGAAATTCCTGCAGGCAGTCAAGGAAAAGAGGAGTCAAGAGCTGCACTTAATTAAAAGTGCCGAGCCGCTCTTCACCCTCCCGTTTCAAAGAAACCGCCTCGTCACTGTACACATGTACAACCCCCACATCCCTGTCATCGACGTGCTCACCTTCCTCGGCAGATACGTCGATGATGCTGGAAATAGCGTGGACATTAATGACCTCTTTGGGATCTGGACGGGGAAACGGCAGATCAAGGTCACGCTGAAAGTGGACGCAAACGGAACCATCCTGCACCCCCCTTCCAGCTTCGCCATCGGAGGAAGTCGGGGATACATGGTGTACGCCGGCCAACCCAGGGTGTGTCGAACCTGCGGGAAACCGGGGCACGTGGCGGCCAACTGCACGGTCATCATCTGCAGGAACTGCAAGAAAGAAGGCCACCAGACAAAGGACTGCAGAGAAAGTAAGATCTGCAACCTTTGTGGTGAGGCTGGCCACCTCTACAAGTCCTGCCCCAAGCGCAGTCTCAGCCAAGCGCAGGCGGCAAAGAACAATGTGGTGCTCGAGGAGGAGACCGCAAAGGTCGCCCCAAAGGAGACCAACACCGCTCCCAGCACCAAGCCCCTCAGTGATAACACCACGGTCACGGACAACCCTGAGGGAGAAAAGGGAAAGGACACTGCAGGAAACTGCCACGCCTCGGAACCCAACCCTCAGCCTCCTCCCCAGCAGATCGCACCCATGGAAGGGGAGGAACAACTGGGGGACTGGCATACGGTGAATAGGAAAAAGAAACAAGCCAAGAAAAAACCCATCCCCCGCCCAAGCCAAGACCCACCCCCCCCCCCAGGAAAAGGGAAAGTTTGCCCAAAGCGGTTGTTGGCCCCATCGGAGAGAAGCGGCTACTCCTCGTCTGACGAGGAGAGGGGGTTTGGCAACAGCCGCCACCAACAAAAAAAGCGGCACAGCGCACCAGCACCAGAAGAGACTGAGATGACCCCTCAGCTCCAGAACACCGGAAGCAACGAAGCGACCAGTAAACCCCAGCTCCGGGATACCGGGAGCAACAAAGCGTCCAACGCACACCAGCTCCGGGAAACCGGGAGCAGCAAACCCAGAGGCGACAAGCTGAGGGAAGAACCACCCATGAACGAGGAAAACCCATCCGACATGGAGGAAGACTTCTCTTCACTGCCGTCGTCACCCCAGCGGTGCAACAGCCCCTCGAGAGACCAGGACGGGTACCTCAGCTCAGGGCAAGTAGACAATTTTGCTTACACCGTGGGTATGCAGGCACAGGCCACCGGGCCGGTTTAAGCATAAAGAACTGTTTGTTAAAATAGGACTTTGGACACTATTTTAAAATTTAAAATGGGTTTAAAAATTGCCAGCATAAATGTGCGTAGCATCAAGAGCACTACGCGATGTGTTTCCACCTTGGGGTATCTGGCCAAGGTCAAGGCCGACCTGTTGTTCCTGCAGGAGTGCGGCCTGCCGCACCTCAGCAACTACCGGCAGTGCTCGCGATGGTGGTCCCAGGGCCAATCGATCTGGTCAGGAGGCAACGATTGCCGTGCCTCCGGCCTGGGTATTCTGCTGCGGGGAGGCAACTTCACCATCACCGAAGTTAAGGAGGTGGTGGGCGGCCGCCTCCTCGTAGCAGACGTGTTGTACAAGAACGCCCCGCTCAGGCTGATCAACGTGTACGCCCCGGCTCTCAAGAACGAGCGGCTGGCCGTTTTCCAGCAGCTGCCGCTGCTGCTGGCGACGTCCAGGCCGGTTATTCTGGGCGGTGACTTCAACTGCATCATCGATGCGGCTGGACGATCCGGCAGAGCCGACAGCAAACTGGACGCCACGTCCAGACTCCTGATGGAAGCGGTAAAAGACGCCAAGCTGCACGACGTCTTCAGCAACCCTGCAGACGGAGCGCAGCGTAGATACACCTGGTCGAGACCAGACGGGTCCGTCCGTTCCAGGATAGACTTCCTGTTTGTGTCCCAAGCGCTCGCGGTCAGATCCACCGACGTCACGCCGGTGTTCTTCTCTGACCACTGCCTCTTACTGGCTGACTGTCACCCACAGGAAGAGCAGAGAGTTGGCAGAGGGATATGGAAGCTGAACGTGAAACTGTTGACCCCAGAAAACATTGAGGAACTCAAAAGGGATTACAAAGGTTGGAGAACCGTGAAACCCCTCTTTGATTCCCCGGCGCACTGGTGGGAAACGATCAAGGCGAACATCAAGAGGTTCTTTATCCTCAAAGGTGTTCAGAGGGCGAGAGAGAGACAGAGGGAAACGTCCCGACTCCAGAAAAGCATGCAGAATCTGCTCCTGCTGCAGTCGATGGGGGTCGACGTCGGGGAGGAACTCCAAGAGGTGAAGGGCCAGCAAGCCTCGCTCTACGCCTCCGAGTCCTCCAAGATCATCTTCCGCTCCAGAGTCCGCTCCGTGGAGCAGGACGAGACGTGCTCGCGTTTCTTCTTCCAAAAGGTACACAGAGGGAGCTCTGTGATCGACAGCCTGAAGGAAGAAGACGGTTCTGTGACGTCCTCGCAGCCTGACATACGAAGGATCAGCAAATCCTTCTACGCCGGGCTGTACGACGCGAAGCCCACAGACCGCGTGGCCTCCCAGTCTTTCCTGTCGTCTATCTCGGAGGTGCTAGACGACGGCAAGCGGGAGAGTCTGGACCACCCGTTAACTCTGGACGAGCTGACAAAGGCCGTCCGGTCCTTCGAGACGAGTAAAACTCCCGGAAGCGACGGCTTACCGGTCGAGTTGTATTCGGCTCTGTGGGACTGGATGGGCCCAGACCTGCTGGAAGTGTACGGGGGTATGCTTCTGGCCGGCAGCATGTCAGAATCGATGAGGAAAGGCATCATCACCCTCATCTACAAGCAGAAGGGCGAGAGGGAAGAAATTAGAAACTGGCGGCCCATTTCGCTGCTTAATGTGGACTATAAGATTCTGTCCAAGGTCATCGCCAACAGGGTCAAGTCTGCTCTGGAGCTGGTGATCCACCCCGATCAGACCTGCGCCGTCCCCGGCAGGAAGATCTCCGATAGCCTCGCGCTACTCAGGGATACGATCGCCTACGTGCGCGACAGGAGGGTGGACACCTGCTTAATCAGCTTGGACCAGGAGAAGGCTTTCGACAGAATATCGCACACGTACATGATGGACGTGCTCTCCAAAATGGGTTTTGGGGAGGGAATCCGCAATTGGATCCAACTGCTCTACACAGACATCAGTAGCGCAGTTCTAATCAATGGGTGGGAATCAGAAAGCTTTCCGATCAAATCTGGAGTCAGGCAGGGCTGTCCTCTCTCCTCTGTCTTGTTCGTGTGTTGTATCGAACCTTTTGCCGAGTCCATCAGGAGGGATACGGGCATAAGAGGGGTGACGATCCCAGGCAGCGGAGGCACTCAGGTTAAGGCCTCCCTGTACATGGACGACGTCGCCGTCTTTTGCTCGGATCCGCCGTCGGTCCGCAGATTGCTGAGCATCTGCGACCAGTTTGAACTGGCCTCGGGAGCGAAAGTTAATCGCAGCAAAAGCGAGGCCATGTTCTTTGGGAACTGGGTCGACCGATCCTTTGTGCCCTTCACCGTCAGGTCAGATTACCTGAAGGTGCTGGGAATATGGTTCGGAGCGGCCGGGGCGTGCACCAAAAACTGGGAGGAGCGTATCGCCAAGGTACGCCAGAAACTGGGAATGTGGGAGCAGCGCTCCCTGTCGATTACGGGCAAGAACCTGGTCATCAGGTGCGAGGTGCTGTCGGTGTTGCTGTACGTGGCGCAGGTGTGGCCCATACCCCGACCCTGCGCCGCCGCAGTCACCCGAGCCGTCTTCCACTTTATCTGGAGATCCAAAATGGACCGTGTCAGGAGGGACACGATGTACAAATCTCCAGAGCAAGGGGGAAAGAACGTACCCAACGTCGCCCTCATCCTGATGGCCACCTTTGTGTGCGGCTGCATCAAGCTCTGCACAGACCCTCGGTACGCAAACACCAAGTGTCACTACGTGCTGAGGTTCTACCTGTCCCCGGTGTTGCGAAGGATGGGCCTGGCCACGCTGCCGCGGAACGTTCCATCCAGTTGGACCGTGCCGGACCACCTGTCCTTCGTGGAAAAGTTCTTAAAGCAAAACACCTTCGACCACAAGGCCGTTAAACAGTGGTCGGCACGTAACGTCCTCGAGACCCTACGGGAAAAGGAGATGGTGGATCCTGTCGGATGGTTCCCCGAGCAGACTGTCGAAGTCATTTGGCAGAATGCCTCATCGCCAGAGCTCACAAACAAGCACCAAGACGTAGCTTGGCTGGTGGTGAGAAGGGCCCTCCCCGTCAGATCCTTCATGCACTCCCGACGTCTCTGTTCCACCGCACGCTGTCCCCGAGGAGGCTGCGCCTGGGACGAGACCGTCATCCATCTCCTTCTGGAATGTGCCTTTGCAAAGAAGGTCTGGAGAGAGATGCGGTGGGCCTTGTCAAGGTTCATCCCGAGCAGCTCCGTAACACGGGACTCTGTGCTCTACGGACTGTTCCCAGGGACGCACACCGAGACAGACATCAACTGCTGCTGGAAGATCATCAACTCGGTGAAAGACGCCCTTTGGTCTGCCCGAAACTTGCTGGTCTTCCAGAGCAAGGAGTTGTCCACGACCGAGTGTTGCAGACTGGCACATTCCAGGGTCCAGGACTACGTGCTGAGGGACGCACTAAAGGTTGGTGCCGTCGCCGCCAAGGCACGATGGGGAAGGGCCACAGTTTAAGGCCCTCCCGCCAGTGTACACCGAGGGGCTGAAATCCGTGTAAAACCCCCCTCGGGCCTATGAAGTACAAGTGTTATAATGTAAATGCACTTGTAATCTGTTGATGTGAATGGAGTACCATGTACCGCATTGATTTGTATTATGCCACATGTAACATGATTGGTGGATTGTAATGTATTTGACAAGTATTGAAATGTATCTTGACCCCTTGGGCTGCATGACCTTGAAAATGTATAATGAAAATGTACAGTAACCCTTTTTCTGTAAATTGAGTGCCATGTACCGCAGTGAATTTGTATTGTACCAGATGTGGACTGTATTGTGATGTATGTGAACAAATATTTTTTATGAATAAAGTATATTTTGAAATAAAAAAAAAAAAAAAAAATCTGTTCTTATCAGTTTAATATCTGATACGTCCCCTATCTGGGGACCAAATATTAAATTGATTTTTGGAACAGGGAGATGGAACAGGGGCTTGCTCCGTCCACTCCACGCATCGACCTGGTATTGCAGTGCTTCCAGGAGCGGTGCAGCTTCCCCTCTTTGGGGTGGGAAGTCGCAAAAGTCAAAAAGTAGAAATAAAGTTTTTGCACCAGTTTCAGCCGTGCTTTCTTTTCTTTGCCGCCTAGGTTGCTGCTGGCTGTGAAACACCCCCCCTCCTCTTTTCAGCTTCTCGTGCCAGCCCCGCCTTCACACCTTCCTTTGGGGCTGTTTTTCTCTCTGCATTTGCACGTCAAAGTTGTGTTTTTCTTTCTGTATTTGCATATGGGGACGTGTCCTAGATTTCCGGGCGGGGCCTCGCCACCTTTCCCGCTCTGCAGCCAACCTGGACCATGCCCCCGGTGGGATTTCTGAGCCACTGCGCCCCCTGTTGGGAAAGGGGGGGACTGCAAGCCCCGCAGGCACGCGCGCTCCTTTGGGATCCGGAGCGCGCCGCCCGCCCGCTGGTTAAGCGCTCCCAAATGCAAATGCTTTCATGGCGTCATCGCCGCCAAAGGGAAGGGGTGCGATACCTGCACGGCTTTTCGTCTCGCTTGCCAGTCCTGGCAAAAAATGCTCTCTTGCTCCAAGTCCGCCGTCACACCTGCGCTCGGTCAACCGCGGCCAGATTGACGGAGAAGACAGAGGCCGAGGAACACTTGCGCGTCAGCGGGAAGTTTACAGGCTATCGCTTCTCGGCCTTTTGGCTAAGATCAAGTGTAGTATCTGTTCTTATCAGTTTAATATCTGATACGTCCCCTATCTGGGGACCAAATATTAAATTGATTTTTGGAACAGGGAGATGGAACAGGGGCTTGCTCCGTCCACTCCACGCATCGACCTGGTATTGCAGTGCTTCCAGGAGCGGTGCAGCTTCCCCTCTTTGGGGTGGGAAGTCGCAAAAGTCAAAAAGTAGAAATAAAGTTTTTGCACCAGTTTCAGCCGTGCTTTCTTTTCTTTGCCGCCTAGGTTGCTGCTGGCTGTGAAACACCCCCCCTCCTCTTTTCAGCTTCTCGTGCCAGCCCCGCCTTCACACCTTCCTTTGGGGCTGTTTTTCTCTCTGCATTTGCACGTCAAAGTTGTGTTTTTCTTTCTGTATTTGCATATGGGGACGTGTCCTAGATTTCCGGGCGGGGCCTCGCCACCTTTCCCGCTCTGCAGCCAACCTGGACCATGCCCCCGGTGGGATTTCTGAGCCACTGCGCCCCCTGTTGGGAAAGGGGGGGACTGCAAGCCCCGCAGGCACGCGCGCTCCTTTGGGATCCGGAGCGCGCCGCCCGCCCGCTGGTTAAGCGCTCCCAAATGCAAATGCTTTCATGGCGTCATCGCCGCCAAAGGGAAGGGGTGCGATACCTGCACGGCTTTTCGTCTCGCTTGCCAGTCCTGGCAAAAAATGCTCTCTTGCTCCAAGTCCGCCGTCACACCTGCGCTCGGTCAACCGCGGCCAGATTGACGGAGAAGACAGAGGCCGAGGAACACTTGCGCGTCAGCGGGAAGTTTACAGGCTATCGCTTCTCGGCCTTTTGGCTAAGATCAAGTGTAGTATCTGTTCTTATCAGTTTAATATCTGATACGTCCCCTATCTGGGGACCAAATATTAAATTGATTTTTGGAACAGGGAGATGGAACAGGGGCTTGCTCCGTCCACTCCACGCATCGACCTGGTATTGCAGTGCTTCCAGGAGCGGTGCAGCTTCCCCTCTTTGGGGTGGGAAGTCGCAAAAGTCAAAAAGTAGAAATAAAGTTTTTGCACCAGTTTCAGCCGTGCTTTCTTTTCTTTGCCGCCTAGGTTGCTGCTGGCTGTGAAACACCCCCCCTCCTCTTTTCAGCTTCTCGTGCCAGCCCCGCCTTCACACCTTCCTTTGGGGCTGTTTTTCTCTCTGCATTTGCACGTCAAAGTTGTGTTTTTCTTTCTGTATTTGCATATGGGGACGTGTCCTAGATTTCCGGGCGGGGCCTCGCCACCTTTCCCGCTCTGCAGCCAACCTGGACCATGCCCCCGGTGGGATTTCTGAGCCACTGCGCCCCCTGTTGGGAAAGGGGGGGACTGCAAGCCCCGCAGGCACGCGCGCTCCTTTGGGATCCGGAGCGCGCCGCCCGCCCGCTGGTTAAGCGCTCCCAAATGCAAATGCTTTCATGGCGTCATCGCCGCCAAAGGGAAGGGGTGCGATACCTGCACGGCTTTTCGTCTCGCTTGCCAGTCCTGGCAAAAAATGCTCTCTTGCTCCAAGTCCGCCGTCACACCTGCGCTCGGTCAACCGCGGCCAGATTGACGGAGAAGACAGAGGCCGAGGAACACTTGCGCGTCAGCGGGAAGTTTACAGGCTATCGCTTCTCGGCCTTTTGGCTAAGATCAAGTGTAGTATCTGTTCTTATCAGTTTAATATCTGATACGTCCCCTATCTGGGGACCAAATATTAAATTGATTTTTGGAACAGGGAGATGGAACAGGGGCTTGCTCCGTCCACTCCACGCATCGACCTGGTATTGCAGTGCTTCCAGGAGCGGTGCAGCTTCCCCTCTTTGGGGTGGGAAGTCGCAAAAGTCAAAAAGTAGAAATAAAGTTTTTGCACCAGTTTCAGCCGTGCTTTCTTTTCTTTGCCGCCTAGGTTGCTGCTGGCTGTGAAACACCCCCCCTCCTCTTTTCAGCTTCTCGTGCCAGCCCCGCCTTCACACCTTCCTTTGGGGCTGTTTTTCTCTCTGCATTTGCACGTCAAAGTTGTGTTTTTCTTTCTGTATTTGCATATGGGGACGTGTCCTAGATTTCCGGGCGGGGCCTCGCCACCTTTCCCGCTCTGCAGCCAACCTGGACCATGCCCCCGGTGGGATTTCTGAGCCACTGCGCCCCCTGTTGGGAAAGGGGGGGACTGCAAGCCCCGCAGGCACGCGCGCTCCTTTGGGATCCGGAGCGCGCCGCCCGCCCGCTGGTTAAGCGCTCCCAAATGCAAATGCTTTCATGGCGTCATCGCCGCCAAAGGGAAGGGGTGCGATACCTGCACGGCTTTTCGTCTCGCTTGCCAGTCCTGGCAAAAAATGCTCTCTTGCTCCAAGTCCGCCGTCACACCTGCGCTCGGTCAACCGCGGCCAGATTGACGGAGAAGACAGAGGCCGAGGAACACTTGCGCGTCAGCGGGAAGTTTACAGGCTATCGCTTCTCGGCCTTTTGGCTAAGATCAAGTGTAGTATCTGTTCTTATCAGTTTAATATCTGATACGTCCCCTATCTGGGGACCAAATATTAAATTGATTTTTGGAACAGGGAGATGGAACAGGGGCTTGCTCCGTCCACTCCACGCATCGACCTGGTATTGCAGTGCTTCCAGGAGCGGTGCAGCTTCCCCTCTTTGGGGTGGGAAGTCGCAAAAGTCAAAAAGTAGAAATAAAGTTTTTGCACCAGTTTCAGCCGTGCTTTCTTTTCTTTGCCGCCTAGGTTGCTGCTGGCTGTGAAACACCCCCCCTCCTCTTTTCAGCTTCTCGTGCCAGCCCCGCCTTCACACCTTCCTTTGGGGCTGTTTTTCTCTCTGCATTTGCACGTCAAAGTTGTGTTTTTCTTTCTGTATTTGCATATGGGGACGTGTCCTAGATTTCCGGGCGGGGCCTCGCCACCTTTCCCGCTCTGCAGCCAACCTGGACCATGCCCCCGGTGGGATTTCTGAGCCACTGCGCCCCCTGTTGGGAAAGGGGGGGACTGCAAGCCCCGCAGGCACGCGCGCTCCTTTGGGATCCGGAGCGCGCCGCCCGCCCGCTGGTTAAGCGCTCCCAAATGCAAATGCTTTCATGGCGTCATCGCCGCCAAAGGGAAGGGGTGCGATACCTGCACGGCTTTTCGTCTCGCTTGCCAGTCCTGGCAAAAAATGCTCTCTTGCTCCAAGTCCGCCGTCACACCTGCGCTCGGTCAACCGCGGCCAGATTGACGGAGAAGACAGAGGCCGAGGAACACTTGCGCGTCAGCGGGAAGTTTACAGGCTATCGCTTCTCGGCCTTTTGGCTAAGATCAAGTGTAGTATCTGTTCTTATCAGTTTAATATCTGATACGTCCCCTATCTGGGGACCAAATATTAAATTGATTTTTGGAACAGGGAGATGGAACAGGGGCTTGCTCCGTCCACTCCACGCATCGACCTGGTATTGCAGTGCTTCCAGGAGCGGTGCAGCTTCCCCTCTTTGGGGTGGGAAGTCGCAAAAGTCAAAAAGTAGAAATAAAGTTTTTGCACCAGTTTCAGCCGTGCTTTCTTTTCTTTGCCGCCTAGGTTGCTGCTGGCTGTGAAACACCCCCCCTCCTCTTTTCAGCTTCTCGTGCCAGCCCCGCCTTCACACCTTCCTTTGGGGCTGTTTTTCTCTCTGCATTTGCACGTCAAAGTTGTGTTTTTCTTTCTGTATTTGCATATGGGGACGTGTCCTAGATTTCCGGGCGGGGCCTCGCCACCTTTCCCGCTCTGCAGCCAACCTGGACCATGCCCCCGGTGGGATTTCTGAGCCACTGCGCCCCCTGTTGGGAAAGGGGGGGACTGCAAGCCCCGCAGGCACGCGCGCTCCTTTGGGATCCGGAGCGCGCCGCCCGCCCGCTGGTTAAGCGCTCCCAAATGCAAATGCTTTCATGGCGTCATCGCCGCCAAAGGGAAGGGGTGCGATACCTGCACGGCTTTTCGTCTCGCTTGCCAGTCCTGGCAAAAAATGCTCTCTTGCTCCAAGTCCGCCGTCACACCTGCGCTCGGTCAACCGCGGCCAGATTGACGGAGAAGACAGAGGCCGAGGAACACTTGCGCGTCAGCGGGAAGTTTACAGGCTATCGCTTCTCGGCCTTTTGGCTAAGATCAAGTGTAGTATCTGTTCTTATCAGTTTAATATCTGATACGTCCCCTATCTGGGGACCAAATATTAAATTGATTTTTGGAACAGGGAGATGGAACAGGGGCTTGCTCCGTCCACTCCACGCATCGACCTGGTATTGCAGTGCTTCCAGGAGCGGTGCAGCTTCCCCTCTTTGGGGTGGGAAGTCGCAAAAGTCAAAAAGTAGAAATAAAGTTTTTGCACCAGTTTCAGCCGTGCTTTCTTTTCTTTGCCGCCTAGGTTGCTGCTGGCTGTGAAACACCCCCCCTCCTCTTTTCAGCTTCTCGTGCCAGCCCCGCCTTCACACCTTCCTTTGGGGCTGTTTTTCTCTCTGCATTTGCACGTCAAAGTTGTGTTTTTCTTTCTGTATTTGCATATGGGGACGTGTCCTAGATTTCCGGGCGGGGCCTCGCCACCTTTCCCGCTCTGCAGCCAACCTGGACCATGCCCCCGGTGGGATTTCTGAGCCACTGCGCCCCCTGTTGGGAAAGGGGGGGACTGCAAGCCCCGCAGGCACGCGCGCTCCTTTGGGATCCGGAGCGCGCCGCCCGCCCGCTGGTTAAGCGCTCCCAAATGCAAATGCTTTCATGGCGTCATCGCCGCCAAAGGGAAGGGGTGCGATACCTGCACGGCTTTTCGTCTCGCTTGCCAGTCCTGGCAAAAAATGCTCTCTTGCTCCAAGTCCGCCGTCACACCTGCGCTCGGTCAACCGCGGCCAGATTGACGGAGAAGACAGAGGCCGAGGAACACTTGCGCGTCAGCGGGAAGTTTACAGGCTATCGCTTCTCGGCCTTTTGGCTAAGATCAAGTGTAGTATCTGTTCTTATCAGTTTAATATCTGATACGTCCCCTATCTGGGGACCAAATATTAAATTGATTTTTGGAACAGGGAGATGGAACAGGGGCTTGCTCCGTCCACTCCACGCATCGACCTGGTATTGCAGTGCTTCCAGGAGCGGTGCAGCTTCCCCTCTTTGGGGTGGGAAGTCGCAAAAGTCAAAAAGTAGAAATAAAGTTTTTGCACCAGTTTCAGCCGTGCTTTCTTTTCTTTGCCGCCTAGGTTGCTGCTGGCTGTGAAACACCCCCCCTCCTCTTTTCAGCTTCTCGTGCCAGCCCCGCCTTCACACCTTCCTTTGGGGCTGTTTTTCTCTCTGCATTTGCACGTCAAAGTTGTGTTTTTCTTTCTGTATTTGCATATGGGGACGTGTCCTAGATTTCCGGGCGGGGCCTCGCCACCTTTCCCGCTCTGCAGCCAACCTGGACCATGCCCCCGGTGGGATTTCTGAGCCACTGCGCCCCCTGTTGGGAAAGGGGGGGACTGCAAGCCCCGCAGGCACGCGCGCTCCTTTGGGATCCGGAGCGCGCCGCCCGCCCGCTGGTTAAGCGCTCCCAAATGCAAATGCTTTCATGGCGTCATCGCCGCCAAAGGGAAGGGGTGCGATACCTGCACGGCTTTTCGTCTCGCTTGCCAGTCCTGGCAAAAAATGCTCTCTTGCTCCAAGTCCGCCGTCACACCTGCGCTCGGTCAACCGCGGCCAGATTGACGGAGAAGACAGAGGCCGAGGAACACTTGCGCGTCAGCGGGAAGTTTACAGGCTATCGCTTCTCGGCCTTTTGGCTAAGATCAAGTGTAGTATCTGTTCTTATCAGTTTAATATCTGATACGTCCCCTATCTGGGGACCAAATATTAAATTGATTTTTGGAACAGGGAGATGGAACAGGGGCTTGCTCCGTCCACTCCACGCATCGACCTGGTATTGCAGTGCTTCCAGGAGCGGTGCAGCTTCCCCTCTTTGGGGTGGGAAGTCGCAAAAGTCAAAAAGTAGAAATAAAGTTTTTGCACCAGTTTCAGCCGTGCTTTCTTTTCTTTGCCGCCTAGGTTGCTGCTGGCTGTGAAACACCCCCCCTCCTCTTTTCAGCTTCTCGTGCCAGCCCCGCCTTCACACCTTCCTTTGGGGCTGTTTTTCTCTCTGCATTTGCACGTCAAAGTTGTGTTTTTCTTTCTGTATTTGCATATGGGGACGTGTCCTAGATTTCCGGGCGGGGCCTCGCCACCTTTCCCGCTCTGCAGCCAACCTGGACCATGCCCCCGGTGGGATTTCTGAGCCACTGCGCCCCCTGTTGGGAAAGGGGGGGACTGCAAGCCCCGCAGGCACGCGCGCTCCTTTGGGATCCGGAGCGCGCCGCCCGCCCGCTGGTTAAGCGCTCCCAAATGCAAATGCTTTCATGGCGTCATCGCCGCCAAAGGGAAGGGGTGCGATACCTGCACGGCTTTTCGTCTCGCTTGCCAGTCCTGGCAAAAAATGCTCTCTTGCTCCAAGTCCGCCGTCACACCTGCGCTCGGTCAACCGCGGCCAGATTGACGGAGAAGACAGAGGCCGAGGAACACTTGCGCGTCAGCGGGAAGTTTACAGGCTATCGCTTCTCGGCCTTTTGGCTAAGATCAAGTGTAGTATCTGTTCTTATCAGTTTAATATCTGATACGTCCCCTATCTGGGGACCAAATATTAAATTGATTTTTGGAACAGGGAGATGGAACAGGGGCTTGCTCCGTCCACTCCACGCATCGACCTGGTATTGCAGTGCTTCCAGGAGCGGTGCAGCTTCCCCTCTTTGGGGTGGGAAGTCGCAAAAGTCAAAAAGTAGAAATAAAGTTTTTGCACCAGTTTCAGCCGTGCTTTCTTTTCTTTGCCGCCTAGGTTGCTGCTGGCTGTGAAACACCCCCCCTCCTCTTTTCAGCTTCTCGTGCCAGCCCCGCCTTCACACCTTCCTTTGGGGCTGTTTTTCTCTCTGCATTTGCACGTCAAAGTTGTGTTTTTCTTTCTGTATTTGCATATGGGGACGTGTCCTAGATTTCCGGGCGGGGCCTCGCCACCTTTCCCGCTCTGCAGCCAACCTGGACCATGCCCCCGGTGGGATTTCTGAGCCACTGCGCCCCCTGTTGGGAAAGGGGGGGACTGCAAGCCCCGCAGGCACGCGCGCTCCTTTGGGATCCGGAGCGCGCCGCCCGCCCGCTGGTTAAGCGCTCCCAAATGCAAATGCTTTCATGGCGTCATCGCCGCCAAAGGGAAGGGGTGCGATACCTGCACGGCTTTTCGTCTCGCTTGCCAGTCCTGGCAAAAAATGCTCTCTTGCTCCAAGTCCGCCGTCACACCTGCGCTCGGTCAACCGCGGCCAGATTGACGGAGAAGACAGAGGCCGAGGAACACTTGCGCGTCAGCGGGAAGTTTACAGGCTATCGCTTCTCGGCCTTTTGGCTAAGATCAAGTGTAGTATCTGTTCTTATCAGTTTAATATCTGATACGTCCCCTATCTGGGGACCAAATATTAAATTGATTTTTGGAACAGGGAGATGGAACAGGGGCTTGCTCCGTCCACTCCACGCATCGACCTGGTATTGCAGTGCTTCCAGGAGCGGTGCAGCTTCCCCTCTTTGGGGTGGGAAGTCGCAAAAGTCAAAAAGTAGAAATAAAGTTTTTGCACCAGTTTCAGCCGTGCTTTCTTTTCTTTGCCGCCTAGGTTGCTGCTGGCTGTGAAACACCCCCCCTCCTCTTTTCAGCTTCTCGTGCCAGCCCCGCCTTCACACCTTCCTTTGGGGCTGTTTTTCTCTCTGCATTTGCACGTCAAAGTTGTGTTTTTCTTTCTGTATTTGCATATGGGGACGTGTCCTAGATTTCCGGGCGGGGCCTCGCCACCTTTCCCGCTCTGCAGCCAACCTGGACCATGCCCCCGGTGGGATTTCTGAGCCACTGCGCCCCCTGTTGGGAAAGGGGGGGACTGCAAGCCCCGCAGGCACGCGCGCTCCTTTGGGATCCGGAGCGCGCCGCCCGCCCGCTGGTTAAGCGCTCCCAAATGCAAATGCTTTCATGGCGTCATCGCCGCCAAAGGGAAGGGGTGCGATACCTGCACGGCTTTTCGTCTCGCTTGCCAGTCCTGGCAAAAAATGCTCTCTTGCTCCAAGTCCGCCGTCACACCTGCGCTCGGTCAACCGCGGCCAGATTGACGGAGAAGACAGAGGCCGAGGAACACTTGCGCGTCAGCGGGAAGTTTACAGGCTATCGCTTCTCGGCCTTTTGGCTAAGATCAAGTGTAGTATCTGTTCTTATCAGTTTAATATCTGATACGTCCCCTATCTGGGGACCAAATATTAAATTGATTTTTGGAACAGGGAGATGGAACAGGGGCTTGCTCCGTCCACTCCACGCATCGACCTGGTATTGCAGTGCTTCCAGGAGCGGTGCAGCTTCCCCTCTTTGGGGTGGGAAGTCGCAAAAGTCAAAAAGTAGAAATAAAGTTTTTGCACCAGTTTCAGCCGTGCTTTCTTTTCTTTGCCGCCTAGGTTGCTGCTGGCTGTGAAACACCCCCCCTCCTCTTTTCAGCTTCTCGTGCCAGCCCCGCCTTCACACCTTCCTTTGGGGCTGTTTTTCTCTCTGCATTTGCACGTCAAAGTTGTGTTTTTCTTTCTGTATTTGCATATGGGGACGTGTCCTAGATTTCCGGGCGGGGCCTCGCCACCTTTCCCGCTCTGCAGCCAACCTGGACCATGCCCCCGGTGGGATTTCTGAGCCACTGCGCCCCCTGTTGGGAAAGGGGGGGACTGCAAGCCCCGCAGGCACGCGCGCTCCTTTGGGATCCGGAGCGCGCCGCCCGCCCGCTGGTTAAGCGCTCCCAAATGCAAATGCTTTCATGGCGTCATCGCCGCCAAAGGGAAGGGGTGCGATACCTGCACGGCTTTTCGTCTCGCTTGCCAGTCCTGGCAAAAAATGCTCTCTTGCTCCAAGTCCGCCGTCACACCTGCGCTCGGTCAACCGCGGCCAGATTGACGGAGAAGACAGAGGCCGAGGAACACTTGCGCGTCAGCGGGAAGTTTACAGGCTATCGCTTCTCGGCCTTTTGGCTAAGATCAAGTGTAGTATCTGTTCTTATCAGTTTAATATCTGATACGTCCCCTATCTGGGGACCAAATATTAAATTGATTTTTGGAACAGGGAGATGGAACAGGGGCTTGCTCCGTCCACTCCACGCATCGACCTGGTATTGCAGTGCTTCCAGGAGCGGTGCAGCTTCCCCTCTTTGGGGTGGGAAGTCGCAAAAGTCAAAAAGTAGAAATAAAGTTTTTGCACCAGTTTCAGCCGTGCTTTCTTTTCTTTGCCGCCTAGGTTGCTGCTGGCTGTGAAACACCCCCCCTCCTCTTTTCAGCTTCTCGTGCCAGCCCCGCCTTCACACCTTCCTTTGGGGCTGTTTTTCTCTCTGCATTTGCACGTCAAAGTTGTGTTTTTCTTTCTGTATTTGCATATGGGGACGTGTCCTAGATTTCCGGGCGGGGCCTCGCCACCTTTCCCGCTCTGCAGCCAACCTGGACCATGCCCCCGGTGGGATTTCTGAGCCACTGCGCCCCCTGTTGGGAAAGGGGGGGACTGCAAGCCCCGCAGGCACGCGCGCTCCTTTGGGATCCGGAGCGCGCCGCCCGCCCGCTGGTTAAGCGCTCCCAAATGCAAATGCTTTCATGGCGTCATCGCCGCCAAAGGGAAGGGGTGCGATACCTGCACGGCTTTTCGTCTCGCTTGCCAGTCCTGGCAAAAAATGCTCTCTTGCTCCAAGTCCGCCGTCACACCTGCGCTCGGTCAACCGCGGCCAGATTGACGGAGAAGACAGAGGCCGAGGAACACTTGCGCGTCAGCGGGAAGTTTACAGGCTATCGCTTCTCGGCCTTTTGGCTAAGATCAAGTGTAGTATCTGTTCTTATCAGTCGTTTTGATCTGGGCAGGTATTCACACTTGATTCTAATGCTAATTGACCTTGAGTAGCGATAGTTGTTTTTCTGGTTTGGGTGGATCTTTATGCTGGCTCTGGCCTAACGCCCTTTGAAAAGCAAACTCTCCCTGCTATTGGTGGATCTTCATGCTGGCTTCGGCCTAACGCCAATCAGGGAAGAGCGATCTGCATAGATGGCGTCCGACGCAGAATCGAGCGAGGGAGCCCGAGATAAGAGCTATCGGGCTCCGATGGAGGCTCCGATGGAGGAGGGAGAACGGGACTGCGGAGCGGAGAGCGATCGGCAGGACGAGGTGGCGACCGACCGAGGAGCGAGCTCGAGGCTCCGGAGCGGAGGGCGATTGGCAGACGCGGAGGCGGCCAACCGGGCGGCGACCTCGGGCGGCCCGAGCGGAGCGCGATTGGCAGATGAGGAGGCGGCCAACCAAGGAGCGAGCTCGGGAGTCCAGAGCGGAGAGCGATTGGCAGACGCGGAGGTGGCCAACCGGGCAACGAGCTCGGGAGTCCTGATCAGAGGGCGATTGGCAGACGCGGAGGCGGCCAACCGGGCGGCGAGCTCGGGCGGCCCGAGCGGAGGGCGATTGGCAGACGCGGAGGCGGCCAACCGGGCGGCGAGCTCGGGCGGCCCGAGCGGAGAGCGATTGGCAGACGAGGAGGCGGCCAACCAAGGAGCGAGCTTGGGTGTCCAGAGTGGAGAGCGATTGGCAGGCAAGACGGAGGCCAATGCAGCAGCGAGCTCGGGAGGCCGGAGCGCTTTTCGATCGGCCTACGAGGCTGCGGCCTACGGAACAGGGAGCTCGGGAGCCTGGAGAGCAGGGCGACTTGCTAGCGACATTGTGGGCAACCGAGTGGCGAGCCAGGGAGTTCGCAATACTGTCCGAGTCACAGTTAAGAAGGTGGAAGGAGGAGCGCCGGTAGACCGCTCGTTCTTCATCAAGAGAATCGTCCTTGGATGTTGCGTGATGTATGTGAACAAATATTTTTTATGAATAAAGTATATTTTGAAATAAAAAAAAAAAAAAAAATCTGTTCTTATCAGTTTAATATCTGATACGTCCCCTATCTGGGGACCAAATATTAAATTGATTTTTGGAACAGGGAGATGGAACAGGGGCTTGCTCCGTCCACTCCACGCATCGACCTGGTATTGCAGTGCTTCCAGGAGCGGTGCAGCTTCCCCTCTTTGGGGTGGGAAGTCGCAAAAGTCAAAAAGTAGAAATAAAGTTTTTGCACCAGTTTCAGCCGTGCTTTCTTTTCTTTGCCGCCTAGGTTGCTGCTGGCTGTGAAACACCCCCCCTCCTCTTTTCAGCTTCTCGTGCCAGCCCCGCCTTCACACCTTCCTTTGGGGCTGTTTTTCTCTCTGCATTTGCACGTCAAAGTTGTGTTTTTCTTTCTGTATTTGCATATGGGGACGTGTCCTAGATTTCCGGGCGGGGCCTCGCCACCTTTCCCGCTCTGCAGCCAACCTGGACCATGCCCCCGGTGGGATTTCTGAGCCACTGCGCCCCCTGTTGGGAAAGGGGGGGACTGCAAGCCCCGCAGGCACGCGCGCTCCTTTGGGATCCGGAGCGCGCCGCCCGCCCGCTGGTTAAGCGCTCCCAAATGCAAATGCTTTCATGGCGTCATCGCCGCCAAAGGGAAGGGGTGCGATACCTGCACGGCTTTTCGTCTCGCTTGCCAGTCCTGGCAAAAAATGCTCTCTTGCTCCAAGTCCGCCGTCACACCTGCGCTCGGTCAACCGCGGCCAGATTGACGGAGAAGACAGAGGCCGAGGAACACTTGCGCGTCAGCGGGAAGTTTACAGGCTATCGCTTCTCGGCCTTTTGGCTAAGATCAAGTGTAGTATCTGTTCTTATCAGTTTAATATCTGATACGTCCCCTATCTGGGGACCAAATATTAAATTGATTTTTGGAACAGGGAGATGGAACAGGGGCTTGCTCCGTCCACTCCACGCATCGACCTGGTATTGCAGTGCTTCCAGGAGCGGTGCAGCTTCCCCTCTTTGGGGTGGGAAGTCGCAAAAGTCAAAAAGTAGAAATAAAGTTTTTGCACCAGTTTCAGCCGTGCTTTCTTTTCTTTGCCGCCTAGGTTGCTGCTGGCTGTGAAACACCCCCCCTCCTCTTTTCAGCTTCTCGTGCCAGCCCCGCCTTCACACCTTCCTTTGGGGCTGTTTTTCTCTCTGCATTTGCACGTCAAAGTTGTGTTTTTCTTTCTGTATTTGCATATGGGGACGTGTCCTAGATTTCCGGGCGGGGCCTCGCCACCTTTCCCGCTCTGCAGCCAACCTGGACCATGCCCCCGGTGGGATTTCTGAGCCACTGCGCCCCCTGTTGGGAAAGGGGGGGACTGCAAGCCCCGCAGGCACGCGCGCTCCTTTGGGATCCGGAGCGCGCCGCCCGCCCGCTGGTTAAGCGCTCCCAAATGCAAATGCTTTCATGGCGTCATCGCCGCCAAAGGGAAGGGGTGCGATACCTGCACGGCTTTTCGTCTCGCTTGCCAGTCCTGGCAAAAAATGCTCTCTTGCTCCAAGTCCGCCGTCACACCTGCGCTCGGTCAACCGCGGCCAGATTGACGGAGAAGACAGAGGCCGAGGAACACTTGCGCGTCAGCGGGAAGTTTACAGGCTATCGCTTCTCGGCCTTTTGGCTAAGATCAAGTGTAGTATCTGTTCTTATCAGTTTAATATCTGATACGTCCCCTATCTGGGGACCAAATATTAAATTGATTTTTGGAACAGGGAGATGGAACAGGGGCTTGCTCCGTCCACTCCACGCATCGACCTGGTATTGCAGTGCTTCCAGGAGCGGTGCAGCTTCCCCTCTTTGGGGTGGGAAGTCGCAAAAGTCAAAAAGTAGAAATAAAGTTTTTGCACCAGTTTCAGCCGTGCTTTCTTTTCTTTGCCGCCTAGGTTGCTGCTGGCTGTGAAACACCCCCCCTCCTCTTTTCAGCTTCTCGTGCCAGCCCCGCCTTCACACCTTCCTTTGGGGCTGTTTTTCTCTCTGCATTTGCACGTCAAAGTTGTGTTTTTCTTTCTGTATTTGCATATGGGGACGTGTCCTAGATTTCCGGGCGGGGCCTCGCCACCTTTCCCGCTCTGCAGCCAACCTGGACCATGCCCCCGGTGGGATTTCTGAGCCACTGCGCCCCCTGTTGGGAAAGGGGGGGACTGCAAGCCCCGCAGGCACGCGCGCTCCTTTGGGATCCGGAGCGCGCCGCCCGCCCGCTGGTTAAGCGCTCCCAAATGCAAATGCTTTCATGGCGTCATCGCCGCCAAAGGGAAGGGGTGCGATACCTGCACGGCTTTTCGTCTCGCTTGCCAGTCCTGGCAAAAAATGCTCTCTTGCTCCAAGTCCGCCGTCACACCTGCGCTCGGTCAACCGCGGCCAGATTGACGGAGAAGACAGAGGCCGAGGAACACTTGCGCGTCAGCGGGAAGTTTACAGGCTATCGCTTCTCGGCCTTTTGGCTAAGATCAAGTGTAGTATCTGTTCTTATCAGTTTAATATCTGATACGTCCCCTATCTGGGGACCAAATATTAAATTGATTTTTGGAACAGGGAGATGGAACAGGGGCTTGCTCCGTCCACTCCACGCATCGACCTGGTATTGCAGTGCTTCCAGGAGCGGTGCAGCTTCCCCTCTTTGGGGTGGGAAGTCGCAAAAGTCAAAAAGTAGAAATAAAGTTTTTGCACCAGTTTCAGCCGTGCTTTCTTTTCTTTGCCGCCTAGGTTGCTGCTGGCTGTGAAACACCCCCCCTCCTCTTTTCAGCTTCTCGTGCCAGCCCCGCCTTCACACCTTCCTTTGGGGCTGTTTTTCTCTCTGCATTTGCACGTCAAAGTTGTGTTTTTCTTTCTGTATTTGCATATGGGGACGTGTCCTAGATTTCCGGGCGGGGCCTCGCCACCTTTCCCGCTCTGCAGCCAACCTGGACCATGCCCCCGGTGGGATTTCTGAGCCACTGCGCCCCCTGTTGGGAAAGGGGGGGACTGCAAGCCCCGCAGGCACGCGCGCTCCTTTGGGATCCGGAGCGCGCCGCCCGCCCGCTGGTTAAGCGCTCCCAAATGCAAATGCTTTCATGGCGTCATCGCCGCCAAAGGGAAGGGGTGCGATACCTGCACGGCTTTTCGTCTCGCTTGCCAGTCCTGGCAAAAAATGCTCTCTTGCTCCAAGTCCGCCGTCACACCTGCGCTCGGTCAACCGCGGCCAGATTGACGGAGAAGACAGAGGCCGAGGAACACTTGCGCGTCAGCGGGAAGTTTACAGGCTATCGCTTCTCGGCCTTTTGGCTAAGATCAAGTGTAGTATCTGTTCTTATCAGTTTAATATCTGATACGTCCCCTATCTGGGGACCAAATATTAAATTGATTTTTGGAACAGGGAGATGGAACAGGGGCTTGCTCCGTCCACTCCACGCATCGACCTGGTATTGCAGTGCTTCCAGGAGCGGTGCAGCTTCCCCTCTTTGGGGTGGGAAGTCGCAAAAGTCAAAAAGTAGAAATAAAGTTTTTGCACCAGTTTCAGCCGTGCTTTCTTTTCTTTGCCGCCTAGGTTGCTGCTGGCTGTGAAACACCCCCCCTCCTCTTTTCAGCTTCTCGTGCCAGCCCCGCCTTCACACCTTCCTTTGGGGCTGTTTTTCTCTCTGCATTTGCACGTCAAAGTTGTGTTTTTCTTTCTGTATTTGCATATGGGGACGTGTCCTAGATTTCCGGGCGGGGCCTCGCCACCTTTCCCGCTCTGCAGCCAACCTGGACCATGCCCCCGGTGGGATTTCTGAGCCACTGCGCCCCCTGTTGGGAAAGGGGGGGACTGCAAGCCCCGCAGGCACGCGCGCTCCTTTGGGATCCGGAGCGCGCCGCCCGCCCGCTGGTTAAGCGCTCCCAAATGCAAATGCTTTCATGGCGTCATCGCCGCCAAAGGGAAGGGGTGCGATACCTGCACGGCTTTTCGTCTCGCTTGCCAGTCCTGGCAAAAAATGCTCTCTTGCTCCAAGTCCGCCGTCACACCTGCGCTCGGTCAACCGCGGCCAGATTGACGGAGAAGACAGAGGCCGAGGAACACTTGCGCGTCAGCGGGAAGTTTACAGGCTATCGCTTCTCGGCCTTTTGGCTAAGATCAAGTGTAGTATCTGTTCTTATCAGTCGTTTTGATCTGGGTGGGTATTCACACTTGATTCTAATGCTAATTGACCTTGAGTAGCGATAGTTGTTTTTCTGGTTTGGGTGGATCTTTATGCTGGCTCTGGCCTAACGCCCTTTGAAAAGCAAACTCTCCCTGCTATTGGTGGATCTTCATGCTGGCTTCGGCCTAACGCCAATCAGGGAAGAGCGATCTGCATAGATGGCGTCCGACGCAGAATCGAGCGAGGGAGCCCGAGATAAGAGCTATCGGGCTCCGATGGAGGCTCCGATGGAGGAGGGAGAACGGGACTGCGGAGCGGAGAGCGATCGGCAGGACGAGGTGGCGACCGACCGAGGAGCGAGCTCGAGGCTCCGGAGCGGAGGGCGATTGGCGGAGGCGGCCAACCGGGCGGCGACCTCGGGCGGCCCGAGCGGAGCGCGATTGGCAGAGGAGGAGGCGGCCAACCAAGGAGCGAGCTCGGGAGTCCAGAGCGGAGAGCGATTGGCAGACGCGGAGGTGGCCAACCGGGCAACGAGCTCGGGAGGCCTGAGCAGAGGGCGATTGGCAGACGCGGAGGCGGCCAACCGGGCGGCGAGCTCGGGCGGCCCGAGCGGAGGGCGATTGGCAGACGCGGAGGCGGCCGACCGGGCGGCGAGCTCGGGCGGCCCGAGCGGAGAGCGATTGGCAGACGAGGAGGCGGCCAACCAAGGAGCGAGCTTGGGTGTCCAGAGTGGAGAGCGATTGGCAGGCAAGACGGAGGCCAATGCAGCAGCGAGCTCGGGAGGCCGGAGCGCTTTTCGATCGGCCAGCGAGGCTGCGGCCTACGGAACAGGGAGCTCGGGAGCCTGGAGAGCAGGGCGACTTGCTAGCGACATTGTGGGCAACCGAGTGGCGAGCCAGGGAGTTCGCAATACTGTCCGAGTCACAGTTAAGAAGGTGGAAGGAGGAGCGCCGGTAGACCGCTCGTTCTTCATCAAGAGAATCGTCCTTGGATGTTGCGGATTCAAAGCTGCCGACATTTTCGCCCTGCAGGATTTCCCCAACGCCGGTTACTTTGACGTAACCTTTAGAGACGTCCCTGGATGCCTGAAATTCCTGCAGGCAGTCAAGGAAAAGAGGAGTCAAGAGCTGCACTTAATTAAAAGTGCCGAGCCGCTCTTCACCCTCCCGTTTCAAAGAAACCGCCTCGTCACTGTACACATGTACAACCCCCACATCCCTGTCATCGACGTGCTCACCTTCCTCGGCAGATACGTCGATGATGCTGGAAATAGCGTGGACATTAATGACCTCTTTGGGATCTGGACGGGGAAACGGCAGATCAAGGTCACGCTGAAAGTGGACGCAAAAGGAACCATCCTGCACCCCCCTTCCAGCTTCGCCATCGGAGGAAGTCGGGGATACATGGTGTACGCCGGCCAACCCAGGGTGTGTCGAACCTGCGGGAAACCGGGGCACGTGGCGGCCAACTGCACGGTCATCATCTGCAGGAACTGCAAGAAAGAAGGCCACCAGACAAAGGACTGCAGAGAAAGTAAGATCTGCAACCTTTGTGGTGAGGCTGGCCACCTCTACAAGTCCTGCCCCAAGCGCAGTCTCAGCCAAGCGCAGGCGGCAAAGAACAATGTGGTGCTCGAGGAGGAGACCGCAAAGGTCGCCCCAAAGGAGACCAACACCGCTCCCAGCACCAAGCCCCTCAGTGATAACACCACGGTCACGGACAACTCTGAGGGAGAAAAGGGAAAGGACACTGCAGGAAACTGCCACGCCTCAGAACCCAACCCTCAGCCTCCTCCCCAGCAGATCGCACCCATGGAAGGGGAGGAACTACGGGGGGACTGGCATACGGTGAATAGGAAAAAGAAACAAGCCAAGAAAAAACCCATCCCCCGCCCAAGCCAAGACCCACCCCCCCCCCAGGAAAAGGAAAAGTTTGCCCAAAGCGGTTGTTGGCCCCATCGGAGAGAAGCGGCTGCTCCTCGTCTGACGAGGAGAGGGGGTTTGGCAACAGCCGCCACCAACAAAAAAAGCGGCACAGCGCACCAGCACCAGAAGAGACTGAGATGACCCCTCAGCTCCAGAACACCGGAAGCAACGAAGCGACCAGTAAACCCCAGCTCCGGGATACCGGGAGCAACAAAGCGTCCAACGCACACCAGCTCCGGGAAACCGGGAGCAGCAAACCCAGAGGCGACAAGCTGAGGGAAGAACCACCCATGAACGAGGAAAACCCATCCGACATGGAGGAAGACTTCTCTCACTGCCGTCGTCACCCCAGCGGTGCAACAGCCCCTCGAGAGACCAGGACGGGTACCTCAGCTCAGGGCAAGTAGACAATTTTGCTTACACCTTGGGTATGCAGGCACAGGCCACCGGGCCGGTAACATAAGAACTGCTTGTTAAAATGGGACTTTGGACACTATTTTAAATTTTAAAATGGGTTTAAAAATTGCCAGCATAAATGTGCGTAGCATCAAAGCACTACGCGATGTGTTTCCACCTTGGGGTATCTGGCCAAGGTCAAGGCCGACCTGTTGTTCCTGCAGGAGTGCGGCCTGCCGCACCTCAGCAACTACCGGCAGTGCTCGCGATGGTGGTCCCAGGGCCAATCGATCTGGTCAGGAGGCAACGATTGCCGTGCCTCCGGCCTGGGTATTCTGCTGCGGGGAGGCAACTTCACCATCACCGAAGTTAAGGAGGTGGTGGGCGGCCGCCTCCTCGTAGCAGACGTGTTGTACAAGAACGCCCCGCTCAGGCTGATCAACGTGTACGCCCCGGCTCTCAAGAACGAGCGGCTGGCCGTTTTCCAGCAGCTGCCGCTGCTGCTGGCGACGTCCAGGCCGGTTATTCTGGGCGGTGACTTCAACTGCATCATCGATGCGGCTGGACGATCCGGCAGAGCCGACAGCAAACTGGACGCCACGTCCAGACTCCTGATGGAAGCGGTAAAAGACGCCAAGCTGCACGACGTCTTCAGCAACCCTGCAGACGGAGCGCAGCGTAGATACACCTGGTCGAGACCAGACGGGTCCGTCCGTTCCAGGATAGACTTCCTGTTTGTGTCCCAAGCGCTCGCGGTCAGATCCACCGACGTCACGCCGGTGTTCTTCTCTGACCACTGCCTCTTACTGGCTGACTGTCACCCACAGGAAGAGCAGAAAGTTGGCAGAGGGATATGGAAGCTGAACGTGAAACTGTTGACCCCAGAAAACATTGAGGAACTCAAAAGGGATTACAAAGGTTGGAGAACCGTGAAACCCCTCTTTGATTCCCCGGCGCACTGGTGGGAAACGATCAAGGCGAACATCAAGAGGTTCTTTATCCTCAAAGGTGTTCAGAGGGCGAGAGAGAGACAGAGGGAAACGTCCCGACTCCAGAAAAGCATGCAGAATCTGCTCCTGCTGCAGTCGATGGGGGTCGACGTCGGGGAGGAACTCCAAGAGGTGAAGGGCCAGCAAGCCTCGCTCTACGCCTCCGAGTCCTCCAAGATCATCTTCCGCTCCAGAGTCCGCTCCGTGGAGCAGGACGAGACGTGCTCGCGTTTCTTCTTCCAAAAGGTACACAGAGGGAGCTCTGTGATCGACAGCCTGAAGGAAGAAGACGGTTCTGTGACGTCCTCGCAGCCTGACATACGAAGGATCAGCAAATCCTTCTACGCCGGGCTGTACGACGCGAAGCCCACAGACCGCGTGGCCTCCCAGTCTTTCCTGTCGTCTATCTCGGAGGTGCTAGACGACGGCAAGCGGGAGAGTCTGGACCACCCGTTAACTCTGGACGAGCTGACAAAGGCCGTCCGGTCCTTCGAGACGAGTAAAACTCCCGGAAGCGACGGCTTACCGGTCGAGTTGTATTCGGCTCTGTGGGACTGGATGGGCCCAGACCTGCTGGAAGTGTACGGGGGTATGCTTCTGGCCGGCAGCATGTCAGAATCGATGAGGAAAGGCATCATCACCCTCATCTACAAGCAGAAGGGCGAGAGGGAAGAAATTAGAAACTGGCGGCCCATTTCGCTGCTTAATGTGGACTATAAGATTCTGTCCAAGGTCATCGCCAACAGGGTCAAGTCTGCTCTGGAGCTGGTGATCCACCCCGATCAGACCTGCGCCGTCCCCGGCAGGAAGATCTCCGATAGCCTCGCGCTACTCAGGGATACGATCGCCTACGTGCGCGACAGGAGGGTGGACACCTGCTTAATCAGCTTGGACCAGGAGAAGGCCTTCGACAGAATATCGCACACGTACATGATGGACGTGCTCTCCAAAATGGGTTTTGGGGAGGGAATCCGCAATTGGATCCAACTGCTCTACACAGACATCAGTAGCGCAGTTCTAATCAACGGGTGGGAATCAGAAAGCTTTCCGATCAAATCTGGAGTCAGGCAGGGCTGTCCTCTCTCCTCTGTCTTGTTTGTGTGTTGTATCGAACCTTTTGCCGAGTCCATCAGGAGGGATACGGGCATAAGAGGGGTGACGATCCCAGGCAGCGGAGGCACTCAGGTTAAGGCCTCCCTGTACATGGACGACGTCGCCGTCTTTTGCTCGGATCCGCCGTCGGTCCGCAGATTGCTGAGCATCTGCGACCAGTTTGAACTGGCCTCGGGAGCGAAAGTTAATCGCAGCAAAAGCGAGGCCATGTTCTTTGGGAACTGGGTCGACCGATCCTTTGTGCCCTTCACCGTCAGGTCAGATTACCTGAAGGTGCTGGGAATATGGTTCGGAGCGGCCGGGGCGTGCACCAAAAACTGGGAGGAGCGTATCGCCAAGGTACGCCAGAAACTGGGAATGTGGGAGCAGCGCTCCCTGTCGATTACGGGCAAGAACCTGGTCATCAGGTGCGAGGTGCTGTCGGTGTTGCTGTACGTGGCGCAGGTGTGGCCCATACCCCGACCCTGCGCCGCCGCAGTCACCCGAGCCGTCTTCCACTTTATCTGGAGATCCAAAATGGACCGTGTCAGGAGGGACACGATGTACAAATCTCCAGAGCAAGGGGGAAAGAACGTACCCAACGTCGCCCTCATCCTGATGGCCACCTTTGTGTGCGGCTGCATCAAGCTCTGCACAGACCCTCGGTACGCAAACACCAAGTGTCACTACGTGCTGAGGTTCTACCTGTCCCCGGTGTTGCGAAGGATGGGCCTGGCCACGCTGCCGCGGAACGTTCCATCCAGTTGGACCGTGCCGGACCACCTGTCCTTCGTGGAAAAGTTCTTAAAGCAAAACACCTTCGACCACAAGGCCGTTAAACAGTGGTCGGCGCGTAACGTCCTCGAGACCCTACGGGAAAAGGAGATGGTGGATCCTGTCGGATGGTTCCCCGAGCAGACTGTCGAAG